>CM053624.1:100442657-100468661 GCA_028646595.1 Phalanger gymnotis | reverse complement strand
CCCCTCTCTTAGAATAATATCATTAGATATTATTAAAATGAGTCACTATCAAATTCCTCTTCAAATAAATGAAAACGTTGATGACTTGGGCTAAATGAAGCAGAGCCTTTCTGTTTACATCAAATTACATACAATTTAGAAAATGAATGGTAGATGTGCCTCGGGGAAAAATATCATTGAAATGAATTAACAACTTATTAAATGATCATTAAAGCCTGTTTGAGAAGCTTGACAAATTCACAATATGAAATTCATTAATCTGTCCAAACTCATGTTTGTTCCTTGAGGGTGACTAACCTTAAACCTATTTTTAGCTTTTTTTTTACCTACCAATATGAATAACCAAGTAGTTTATGTCCAAGAAAGAGGTTAAAAAGAAACTCATAAATTAAAGGGAAAATTTTAATTTGAAGATAAATCTCATTTTATATGCTAGTTGTGTGACTCTGGGCAAGCCACTTAATCACTCTGTCCATCATTTTCCTCATCTTTAAAATGAGTATGTTGAACTTGAAGGTTTCTAAGTTCCCTTGTAGTTCTTAATACAAGATCCTATAGTTTCTATTAAAATATTTATATCTCATCCTGTTTCTGTAGGTTCATCTTTTATATATTGTCTTATTATTGAAGAGTTTCTGAAGAAGTGTTAATTCAGTGGGCGGGGCAGAGCCAAAATGGCAGCTGGACAGCAGACGCTTGCTTAAGCTCTCCCCAAATCCCTTCAAACACCTGTAAAAATGGCTCAGAACAAATTCTAGAGCTGTGGAACTGACAAAATAGCAGAAGGAAACAGTTCTTCAGCCAAGGAAAGCCTGGACAGTTGCCAGGAATGGTCTATCGCATGATTCTAAGAGCAGAGGGCAGCCCAGCTTGGGCCACGCTGGAACAGACCAGACCCAGAATCAGCCAGCCAGAACAGACCTTGGGGCCATGAAACAGTGAGCTGTGGCGGTTACCAGAGTTCCCAACCTACAAACGCCAAAGAGCAGGTTAGGGAGAAACTGCAGAATCGAGTTAAGAGCGGTCCAGCTGCCAGCTCTGGGGGTGGAGGAGGTGGTGCAGTGGTGGCGGTGGCAGCAGCAGGAAAAGCCTGAGGCTGCTTCTAGAACCACAGCTTCAGGTGCTTCCTGAGTCCCTGGCTCACAAGGTGGGAGGATTCTAGCAGCAGATCAGGAGTGCAAGGAACGGTTTGTGGGCACAAAGGCAGATTCTCTTGCTGTGCCCTGCTTGGATCAGTATTGTGACCGGGGTTGGCAGGTCTTGGGGGAGGAGGTGTGCTGTGGTGACAGAGCCTGGGGTGATGGTGGAATAGAAGTATCTTTGAAAACAGCAGTGCTTGGACCCTAAAGCTTGGGGCAAGGTACTCTCTCCTCTACAAGCAGTCATATCTTGACAAAAAGCTCAAGGGTCAAGTAGTTGGCTGGGAACATGAACAGGCGGCAAAAATGAACTCAAACTCAAACTCAAACTCTAGATTCCTTTTTTGGTGACAAAAAAGATCTAAACATATACAGCCAGAACAAGTCAACAAAGTCCAAGAGCCTACATCAAAAGCCTCCAAGAAAAATATGAATTGGTCTCAGGCCATGGAAGAGCTCAAAAAGGATTTGGAAAAGCAAGTTAGAGAAATAGAGGAAAAATTGGGAAGAGAAATGAGAATGATGAAAGAAGACCACAAAAAAACAAGTCAAGGACTTGCTAAAGGAGACCCAAAAATACTGAAGAAAATAATCTTTAAAGAACAGACTACCCAAATGGCAAAAGAGCTCCAAAAAGCCAATGAGGAGAAGAACGCATTGAAATGCAGAATTAGCCAAATGGAAAAGGAAATCCAAAAGACCACTGAAGAAAATACTACCTTAAAAATTAGATTGGAGCAAGTGGAAGCTAGTGACTTGATGAGAAATCAAGATATTATAAAACAGAACCAAAGGAATGAAAAAATGGAAGACAATGTGAAATATTTTATTGGAAAAACCACTGACCTGGAGAATAGATCCAGGAGAGATAATTTAAAAATTATTGGACTACCTGAAAGCCATGATCAAAAAAAGAGCCTAGACATCATCTTTCAAGAAATTATCAAGGAAAACTGCCATGATATTCTAGAGCCAGAGGGTAAAATAGAAATTGAAAGAATTCACCAATCGCCCCTTGAATAAGATCCCAGAAGTGTTAATTCAAACCAGGCAAATGAACTATGAGAAGAAATAAATCAGAACAGATTGGGACCCTATCAAGCTTAGAGAGAGAGAAAAAACACAACTAGTCTAGGATCATCCGAGCTTTGCCCAAGCTGCCAATATTTTTTTGGGAGGAAATCTGCCCCCCACTCCAATTTGGTACTAGACTACTCTTCCCATGCTTCCTGTTTTATTGATCTTCTAACACTCTATGCTGAGTATGACATGACCATGCCCATCAATTAACTTTACCCCAAATGTTCTTTGGTTATGATCCTGCTCTCTTCATTTCTGCCTTCTCCTCCAACACCAGCAGGGCTATAGATGTAATTGTTTCATGGTTGGTCTAGATCTCTTGGTGTGAACGGTCCTGTGCACCAACAATGACTCCTACCCACTACTTTTTGCTGCAATCATTCAATGAATCAACAAGTGATTATTGCATGCCTACCATATACCAGGGCAAAGGGGATACAATTATAAAGAATTAAAACAACTCCTAATCACAAGGAAGGTACATTCTAACTGGGGAGAACACACATACACATATACACATGAATCTATTGACCCTACCCTAGTTATGGAGTTACACCTTTGATCTCTAAGCTTGATAGGCCCCCAATTTGTCCTAACTTATTACTTCCTATAATGTAATATGTGTGTGTATATTGTGAGACACATATTTATATACATATATTGTTTTAAAAAGATTTTTAAAAGTGTTTAAAGCTTGTATATACATCTATATATTTGTGTGTATATATGCATATACATTCACATATCTATATGTATATACACACATAAATCAGCTAAATCTAAAAAAAATAAAGATAAATAAATACAAATGAGTTAAATACAGGATGGTATGAGAGAAAGGCAGTAAGTAGCAGCTAGAGAAATCAAGAAAGATTTTATGCAGAAAATGGAACTTGATCTGCATTTTAAAGGAAAAAAAGGATTCTATCAGATGGATGTAAGGAAGGAGGCATTCCAGACATGGGGGACCATAAGAACAGTGACCCAAAGACAGAAAAAAGTGTGCATGAGAAACAGAGAAAATTCAAGTTTCTTCTAATCTCAGAGTGCAGAATGTGGATTGAAATTTAGAGCTATGTGTATGTTGCTGTTTCAAAGGCATGTTGGGACAAACTTGTGAAGAGCTTTAAAAGGCAAACAGAGGAGTTTATATTTTATCCTATGGGCCATATGGAGCAACAGAGCTGGTTGACCCAGTTTAGGAGAGATATGGCCAGATCTGCGCTTCAGTAAAATCATACTGGCAACAGTATAGGCAGGAAGATCAAGACAAAGAATTCTTAATTATTGCTCTGTTAGTGAACCAATCAATCAACATTTATTGTGTCTATTAAATGTCAGGCACTGTGTCAAGCACTAGGGGTACAAAAAGAGGCAAAAGACAGTCTCTCTCAGGTGACTTACAGTCTAATGGGGAAGAAAACCTGCAAATATGTGTATGGACATCTCTCTCTCTCTCTCCATATATATATATACATATCCACACACATACATATGTATATATGCCATACAGAAAAAGCAGGTTATATAAAGGATAATTAGGAAGTAATTAATAGAGAGAAAGCACTGACATAGTAAGAGGGATTAGGGAAAACCTCCAGTAAAAGAAGTAATTTTAGTTGGTACTTCAAGGAAGCAAGGCAGGTCAGTAGTCAGTGGAGGAGGGGAAACACTCCAAGCATGAGAGACAGCCAGAAAAAAAATGCCTGGATCTGGGAAATGGAATGTTTTGTTTGTACAGCATCCAGAAGGCCACTGTCAGTGGATCACACAGCATATGCCAGGAAAAAAGGTATAATAAGACTGCTAAGGAAAGAGGGGCATAGGTTATGAAGGGCTTCGAGTGTCTAATGGATCATTTTACATTTGATCCTGGAGGCAATAGGGAGCCACTGGACCCCATTGAGTGGGGTGGTGGTGACACGGTCAGACTTGTGCTTTGGGAAAATCACTTGAGTGGTTGACTGGGTGATGGATTATTGCAGTGAAGAGAGGCAATGAGGGCCTGCACTAAAGTGATGACAGTGTCAGAGGACAGAAAGGGGTATATTTGAGAGATGTCCCAAGATGAAATCAACAGGCAACAAATTGGATGGGGGGGGCACAGTGAGATATAGTGAGGAGTTCAGGAGGACTCCTAGATTGCAAGTCTGAGGGATAGGGGGAATGGTGTTACCTTCTACAGTAACGGAGAAGGTAAGGGGATGGTGAAAATTCTTACCACACCCATTGGATTAGAAAGCTCAAGCACTGAGAGGAATATCATTTTGGAGGGAATCTAGAAAAATGAGAACACAATAGTTCAGTTTATCACAGTCACCCAGAAGAGGCTGAAAATCACTAATGATAATTAAGTACCACTGTCACCATTAGCCTGCTGAGGTAGAAGTTGGTAGGTTACCAAAGGGCCTTCCTGTAGATGCATTAGTTGTTGCATAATGACATGGCTTCTAAAGCCAAAGACAATATGACAGGCTTCAAAAAACTAGGGCAGGATACAGTCTAATCCGTGAGGCAACCCACCAATCTAAAGTCAAAACTTTTCTAACTGGTATTTACCAGAAGATATGGGCAAGGAAGATTACTTGAGGTGTTGGGAGAAGAAATGAGAGATATGTGTGTCAACCACCACTTTTTTCTTTTTCTATTTATTTCACTAAATATTTTCTAATTACATATAATTTTTTTAACATTCATTTAAATTCTTTTTTGAATTTCAAATTCATTCCCTCCTTCATGGCCCTCCCCCATCCACTGAGAAGGAAAGCAATATGATATTGATTATACACGAGAAGTCATGCCCATATTAGCCATGTTACAAAAGAAAACACACACACACACACACACACACACACACACACACACACACACACAAGCAATTAAGTAAAAAAAAAGGATGCTTCGATATATATTCTGAGTTCATCAGTTCTCTCCATGGAGGTGAATAGTATTTCTCATCATGGGTCCTTCGAGATTGTCTTGGATCACAATGATCCAATTTGATTAGAGTATTAAAGTCTTTCGCATTTGATCATCCTTACAACATCACTGTTACTGTGTACAGTGTTCTGCCATTGCTCACTTCACACAATTTCAGTTGATATAAATCATCTCAGGTTTTTCTAAAACCATCCTACTCATCATTCCTGATAGCACAATAGTATTCCATCACAATCATGTGCTACAACTTGTTGTGCATGCTTGCATGGGTTCTAGATAATGGACAATGCCTTTGCTCTCTCCCGGTCCCCAGTGGAGTGAACAGTGATGTTATCAGCCACCTTCAACAAGGACAAAAATGGCATCAAGGTTAGCCATTACACAAATGGTGCTTTAACTTGAAAAGGCTACAAAAGCCAAGCCTAAAGTGGAGGGAGAGCTGGTGTACACTTTTTTTTGTTCACAGATGATTGCACACTCAATGCAGCCTCTGTAATGCAACAGAGTATGAATTGATTCTATGTCTCTTGTGCTACTTTTGGCCTGATAATTAACAACAAGAAAACAAAAGTTCTGCATCAGCCAGCAGACCATCCATGTGTAGAACCACCAGTTACAGCAAATGGAGAAATTTTGAATGCTGTGGATCAGTTCACTTACCTTGGCAGTGTACTTTCCAGGGATGTACACATAGATGATGATAAGGTGGACACATGCATTGCTAGAGCTAGCTCAGTGTTTGGGAGGCTCCAAAGGAAAGTGAGGTATTAGGCTGCCTCCAAAACTGATGGTTTACAGAACCATTGTGTTGATCTCATTGTTGTATGCTGTGAAACCTGGTTAGTATACCAGTGCCTTGCCAGGAAATGAAATATCTTCCACTTGAATTGTCTTAGAAAGATTCTGAAGATCACCTGGCAGTATAGGGTACCAGATACGGAGGTGCTTTCTCAAGCTGTACTGCCATACATTCAGACTCTACTGAAGAGTACAACTCTGATGGGCTGGCCACGTTGTTCAAAAGCCAAACCTGAAAGACTATTTTGTATAGAACTCACAGAAGGCACATGCATACACAGAGGTCAGAGGAAGTGATACAAAGACACCCTCAAGGTCTTTCTGAAGAAGTATGGAATCCATTATTATACATGGGAGACACTGGCACAGAACCGCCCAGCATGGTGTGCCTGCATAAAAGAAAGCATTGTACTCTATGAACAAAGTAGAATTGTAGTAGCTCAAAAGAAGTGTGAGATGAGAAAATTTAGACATCTCCATTCCACATGTTCATGCAGACTATTTATGTCCAACTTGTGGCAGAGCATTCTGAGCTCATATTGGTCTGATCAGCCACAGTTGGACACACACTGTACACTGAACTTGACACACTAATGTCAGGGTCCTCTTCTAGCACAAAGGACAACAACTAGTACCACAACTTGTCCAGCCATTCCCCAATTGATAGGCATCTCCTCAATTTCCAATTCTTTGCCACCACGAAAAGAGATGCTATAAATATTTTTGTTCAAATAAGTACTTTTCCATTTTATTTGATCTCATTGGGATACAGATATAGTAGTGGTATTGGTAGGTCAAAGGGTATTCATGATTTTGTTGCCCTTTGATTATAGTTCCAAATTGTTCTCAGAATGGTTGGACCAGTTTACAACTCCACCAGCAGTACATTAATGAGACAATTTTTCCACATCTCCATTTGTCATTTTCCTTTTCTGACACATTAGCCAATCTGATAAGTGTGAGATGTTATCATTTATTTTTCATTTGAATATATACTTCTGATTTAGTGAGTAATTCACTGAAAAAAATAAGGAACAACAAATAAAATGCCTTTCTTCCTGAGAGGTCTCTCAAAAGACAAATATGCCTAACAGCAAAGGTACTTCAGAAACATATATGAACTTTTGGGATAGTAGGACCTTGAAGGACAGAATTCTCTTTGTAAAAATAGAAACCAAAATCCTGAATGATAGACAGTTGGAGATGAAAGGGACCCTAAAGAAAATGTAGTGTGATTTAAAAAACATACTGATGAGAGAGCTGATGCCCCTGGAAGCTAAGTAATTTGTTCAATGTCACAGCAGTCTTCAGGAGGAGGCAGCGCCAGATTTGGGATTGGAACACAGGGATCCCAACTCCCTAGCCTGGTGGTTTTTCTACTGCACCACAATGTGTGATTGATAAATGATTTCTAGAAAGCCATCTTCTCACAGGGATGCTTTATACATTAAAATAGAAAATAGCAAATCTCAAGGAGATCACAGAATCATTTCCAGTCAGACTTTAGGAATTGTGAAATTTATCATAACAATAATAAAAATAACTGATATTTATATAATGCCTTAATATTTTCAAAGTACTTTGCATGTAACATCTCATTTAACTTCATAATAAGCCCAGGACGTAGGGACTATGTTTCTAAGGATGAGGAAACAGAGGCTCAGAATGGTTCAGTGACCTTTCTGCTGTCACATCTAGTCTGAAGATATGTCTGAAGTAGAATTAGAAGTCAGGTGTGCCTACCTCCCAGTTCATGGCTCTATCTTTTATAACAATGGTCTCCAAAGTAAGGAGCCATGGCATGATTCTTTTTAAAATTTATTTTCTTTGCACGTGAAACTGCAAATCTAGTATGTACAACTTGCTATTCCTTTAAACAGATAATAAAGCTATCATGCAGATTTCTTTTTTCCTTTTTTTTTCTTCCCCTGCTCTAAAGATGGCTACCATTACATGCACACACATACACCCCAAATATATATGTATATGTATATATACACACACATATATACATATACATGTACGTGTATATATATACACACATATATACATACATATGTAAAATCATTCTACATATCTGTTTATCAGTTCTTTCTCTGACTCTTATTAACAAATCAGAGGGTAGTAACATCAGCTAAATCTCTGATGTGGCTAATCTTAGGGATTGACTACAATACAAACAAGCCACCTACTCCTTTGGCTCTTAAAGCTCAAAACCTATCAATTCTCCACCAATTATAGCTCCCTGAGGGGAGGTGATCAGGCAAAGTCTTCCCATCTCCTTATCACATCACAGTAGCATCAGGCTGTTTCACCAATTCGGCTAACAGCTACCGTGGGAGTGAAAAACGAACACGAGCCCAACAACGGGAATGCTGCAAGCTCAGATTCTTTTGATCTGCTTTACTAAGGAAAGCAATGTTAAGGGGTTAACAATCTCACTTTAATCCAACATACAAATATCATCCACTCAGCTTATGGGGAAAAGCCAGTACCCTGAGCTTCAGAGCAACTACAGAGCAGATAAACATAAATCAACAGACGGATATCTGTCTGAGAAAATCACAATGTACAGTTACCGGAGAAGCATCAACATCAAAGCCAGGGAGCTAATAACAATGGCTGGCTTAGAGTCATGCACCACTCCTGCTGTGGCTCAGAGCTCCGAGAAAAGAAAACCAACCTCTGGTTTTATATATCTTGTTTAGGGTCAGAGGTGAATCACATATGCAACTCACCCATGTGACCTAAAATTGTTACAAAAAATGCGACTTAAACCCACATGGTCTAAAAGCCTTTGATGTCACAAACATGTCACTCAAACCCATGAAAACTAGGCTTTCCCTTAAGGCAAGGAGGTCATCCAGGACTCCTAATTTAATCAAGGAAACAAAGGCCAAACTCTTCAAAGACACTTGGTTGAATAAGTGCTAAGAGCCCAGCTTGATTCCCAATACACAGGCACAGATTCTACACTCTGGGGGCAGCGGTCAGTAAATAAGAATATCTTCTCATTTTTGGTGGGACACAGGATGAGTTATACAAGATGCATAGATTTATAATCTATATTTGCAGATCTCATCTATGTTACCTTCTTCCCTCCCAAACTCACCCTTCTTTTGACCTCCCTCTTTCTATTGAGGGTACAACCATTCTTCTAGTCACCCTGGTTCACAACTTTCATGTCATCCTCAAGTCACCACTCACATTCACCTCACATATCTTATCAGTTGCCAAATTCTGTCATCTATACCTTTTCGTCACTCTACTCACAGAACGGGCACCTAAATTCAAGCCTGATATCTCACCTATACTGTTGAAAGAGACTCCTAATTGGTCTTCCTGACTTGAGTTTGTTTCCACTTCAATCCATCATCTAATCAACACACAAAGTGATTTTCCTAAAGCACAAATATGACCACCCCACTACTCTATTAAATATACTCCATGAGTTATTTATTGACTAGCACAGATTTTCTGGGTTCTGTTTACATTTTTAAAATAAACGTTTAAATAAAAAAATCTAAAAAATTAATTTAAAATTTTAATAAAAATGTAGACAACAGCAAACCATCAAAAAACTTTGGAAATCCATGCATTATTGCCCTAATATTGTAAGCTTAAGGATCTCCAGATTACATTTTTAAACTATTTAAGCGAAGTGTTCTGGTCCTACTTCCAGAACACCATACATGAATGGGAAAGACCAGGATCCAATTCTCATCTTCCTTCAATCCCATAGGACTCCTATCTTTAACTTTAATTCCATGGGTATAAAGGTACAATTTAGTTTTTGCATTTCTGTGTGATTTTGTTTGCTTTAACCAAAGCAAATTTCTCATGTTTGTTCAGATACCATTTTTAAAGTCTTACTTAGCTTGAAAGAGCAAAGAGAACATGCCCACTGAATTTTGTTGTGCTACCCTTTCTACATTGCTGTGCTTGTTTGGGGCTGTCCTAGCCTGACCTCAAGTGGTTTCTTTTGTTGCTGCAAAGAATGTGACAGCTCTTTTTGTTTCACTATTCCTCTGAACACCTCTGCCATCTCTATGCTTCCTTGCTTTTGATCTTCCCTGAGACAGTGACTGGTATTCAAAGCAGCATCACAGCATTACCCTTTTATGGCTAGCTCATTTGGCTACATTCTTTTTTTTGTTAATGTCTAAAATGGGGACATAAATTTTTAACAGCACCACATTCTACCTTCCACTATCTCCCAATCAGAGGTCCTTTTGGGAGTTTGAGATCTAAGGGACCAGTTCTTGAGAGAAATCTGCTATAAAACTGAGCAAAATAATAGGAGCTTTGAATTAGTCACAAGGATCTTCTAGGAATAATGATGGAAGATTGGATTGAGCACAGCAGATTTTCTCTTTGGCATTCAAGTAACATCTTACTCAGGGAACACTCACCAGCCCAGACTAATAAACACTTAAGCCACACTTAAAAGAACAGGCAACAACTCAAACTCTTCAACCAAAAAGAAAAAAAAGAATCACTACAGATGGACATTTGTTTGGGATCTCTTCTCACCATTCAATTCTATTATTTAATAAGGGCTGGAAAATACAAATGCCAACACTCCTGCTTTCTATCTGGGTCTTCTCCATTAGAAACTATATAGTCCAGGAACTAGGAACCACACTATTTCAGGCTCTCATCACCTCCTTCCTGGTTTATTGTAATTAGCCACATAATTGGTTTCTCTCCCTTTCCAAATCATTTTCAGAGATGCCAAAGTAATCTTATTAAATCACATATCATGTGGCTTCCCTGCTCAAGAATCTTCATTGGTTGGCTCCCAGTTCCCTCTAGGACAAAATAAAAACTCTTCTATTTGACATCTGAAGCCTTTCCCGATGCAGCTTCAACCAATATTTCCAGGCTTATTGCGTATTACTGTCTTTCACACACTTTATGTCTTAGTCAAACTGGCTTATTTGCCATTGCCCACCCACTACATTCCATCTCCTATCTCCATGAAATTTTTCCAGGTGTCCTCCCCTCCAAGATTTTTTTTCCTTCTTTACCTCTATCTCTTCAAATTCCTGGCTTTTTTCAAGGCTCAACTCAAATATCATCTCCTAATTCTCCCAGCTCTTAGTGCTCTCCCCTCTGCCCAATTTACTTTATATATTTTTTTAAAATTCTGTTTGCTATTATGCATATTTATTTGTGTTAGATGGGTATGTATATCTTCTTTTTACTTTTTATTTTTATATTTTAGTTTTAGTTTACAACACTCAGTTCCACAGGTTTTTGAGTTCCGAATTTTCTTCCCCTCCTTCCCTTCTCCCTTCCCCCTCCCCCCCCCCAAGATGGCATGGAATCCAATATATATTCTACATATACCTTCGTATCAGATATATTCACACAATAGTCAAGTCGTGAAGAAGAACCATGATCAATGAAGTGAATCGTGAGAAAGAAGAAAACAAAACCAAAAAAATGTAGAAAAAAAGAGAGCAGATAGTTTCCTTCAATCTGCATTCACATCCCATAGTTCTTTATCTGGATGTAGATAGCTCTTTCAATCATGAGAGCTTTGGGGCTGTGTTTGAACCTTGTATTGCTGAGAAGAGCCAAGTCTATCAAAGTCACCACAGAATCAATATGTCTGTGGTTGTGTACAATGTTCTCTTGGTTCTGCTTCTCTCACTCAGCTTCATATCATGTAGTTTTTTCCAGGTTATTACGAATTCCATATCTTCCTCATTTCTTATAGCACAATAATATTCCATTACATTCATATACCACAACTTGTTTAGCCATTCCACAATTAATGGGCATCCCCTTGATTTCCAATTTTTTGCTATCACAAAAAGAGCTACTATAAATATTTTTGTTTATATGGGTCCCTTTCCCCCTCCTGTGATCTCTTTAGGATAAAGCCCTAGAAGTGGTATAGTTGGGTCAAAGGCTATGCACATTTTTATAGCCCTTTGGGCATAGTTCTAAATTGCTCTCCACAATGACTGGATCTGTTCACAACTCCACCAACAATGTAACAATGTTCCAATTTTCCCACCTCCTCTCCAGAATTTATTTTCCTTTTTTTTTTTCATGTTAGGCAATCTGACAGGAGAGATGGCTTACCCAAGAGTTGTTTTGATTTGCATTTCTCTGATCAATAGTGATTTAGAGCATTTTTTCACATGCCTATAGGTATCTTTAATTTATTCCTCTGAAAACTGCCTGTTCATATCCTTTGACCATTTCTCAATTGGGGAATGACTTGTAGTCCTATAAATTTGGCTCAGTTCTTTGTATATTTTAGATATGAGGCCTTTATCAGACAAACTAGTTGTAAAGATTTTCTCCCAATTTTCTGCTTCCCTCCTAATCTTTGTTGCATTCACTCTGTTTACAAAAACTTTTCAATTTAACATAATCAAAATTATCCATTTTGCATTTTGTAATGCTCTCTATCTCTTGTTGGGTCATGAATTCTTCCATTTCCCGTAAATCTGATAGGTAAACTATTCCTTGCTCTCCCAAATTGCTTATAGTATCAGCTTTTATTCCTAAATCATGAACCCATTTTGACTTTATATTGATATACAGTGTAAGATATTGGGCTATGCCCAATTTCTGCCATACTGTTTTCCAATTTTCCCAGCAGTTTTTGTGAAATAGTGAGTTCTTAGACCAGAAGCTGGATTCTTTGGTTTTATCAAAGATCAGATTGCTATAGTCGTTGACTACCATGTCTTGTGTACCTAACCTATTCTGCTGATCTACCACTCTGTTTCTTAGCCAGTACCAAATACTTTTGATGACTGCTGCTTTACAGCACAGTTTAATATCTGGTATGGCCAGGCCACCTTCCCTAGCATTTCTTTTCATTAATTCCCTTCATATTCTGCACGATTTGTTCTTCCATATGAATTTTGTTATTATTTTATCCAGCTCTGTAAAATAATTTTTTGGTAGTTCAATTGGTATGGCACTGAATAAGTAAATTAATTTAGACAAAATTGTCACTTTTATTATATTAGCTCAGCCTAACCACAAGCAATTGATGTTTTTTCATTTGTTTAAATCTGACTTTATTTGTGTGAAACTTGTTTCATAATTGTGTTCATATAGGCCCTGGGTTTGTCTTGGTAGGTAGACTCCCAAATATTTTATAGTGTCTATAGTAACTTTAAGTGGAATTTCTCTTTCCATTTCTTGCCATTGGGCTTTGTTAGTAATGTATAGGAATGCCGAGGATGTGTGTGGGTTTATTTTATGCCCTACAACTTTGCTAAAGGTTTTTATTATTTCAAGTAGTTTTTTACTTGATTCTCTAGGATTCTCTAAGTAAATCATCATGTCATCTACAAAGTGATAACTTAGTTTCTTCTTTGCCTATTCTAATTCCTTCAATTTCTTTTTCTTTACTTATTGCTACAGCTAAAATTTCTAGTACCAAAATGAATAATAGTGGTGATAATGGACATCTTTGTTTCACCCTTGATCTTATTGGAAATGTGTCTAGCTTATCCCCATTACATATAATGCTTGTTGATGGCTTTAGGTAGATGCTGCTTATAATTTTAAGGAAGATGCCATTTATTCCTATGCTTTCTAGTGTTTTTAATAGGAATGGGTGTTGTATTTTGTCAAAGGTTTTTTCTGCATCTATTGAGATGATCATATGGTTTCTGCTAGTTTTGTTGTTGATATGATCAATTATGCTGATAGTTTTCTTAATATTGAACCAGTCTTGCATTCCTGGAATAAATCCTACCTGGTTATAGTGTATTTTTCTTGTGATAAGTTGCTGCAATCTTTTTACTAATATTTTTAAAAATATTTTTGCATCAATATTCATTAGAGCAATTGGTCCATAGTTTTATTTCTCTGTTTTGACTCTTCCTGGTTTGTGTATTAGTACCATATTTGTGTCATAAAAAGAAATTGGTAGGACTCCTTCTTTACCTATTTTCCCAAATAGTCTATAAAGTGTGGGAATTAATTGTTCTTCAAATGTTTGATAGAATTCACATGTAAAACCATCCGTTCCTGGAGATTTTTCCCTAGGGAGTTCATTGACAACTTGCTCAATTTCTTTTTCTGAGATAGGTTTATTTAGGTATTTTACTGCCTTTTCTGTTGTGGGCATACAATTGGTCAAAATAATTCCTAATTATTGTTATAATTTCCTCTTTGTCAGAAGTGATTTCACCCTTTTCATTTTTGATACTGGTAATTTGGTTTTCTTCTTTCTTTTCTTTTAATCAAATTGACCAAAGGTTTATCAATTTTATTGTTTTTTTCATAAAACTCGCTCTGAGTTTTATTTATTAGTTCAAATGGTTTTCTTGATTTCAATTTTATTAATCTCTCCTTTGCTTTTCAGTATTTCTAATTTTGTATTTAGTTGGAGATTTTCAATTTGTTCTTTTTCTACTTTTTTCAGTTGCCCAATTCATTGATCTCATTTGTATCTATTTTATTCATGTAAGAATGTAGAGATATAAAACTTCCCCAAAGAACGGCTTTTGTTGCTTCCCATAAATTTTCATATGTTGTCTCATTATTGTCATTCTCTTGAATAAAGTTATTAATTGTTTCTATGATTTGTTTTTTGGCCCACTCATTATTTAGGATTAGATTATTTAGTCTCCAATTAATTTTAATTTATCTTTCCATAGTTTTTTATTACAAATAATTTTTATCGCCTTATGATTTGAAAAGGATGCTTTGACTATTTCTGTCTGTTTGCACTGGATTGTGAGGCTTTTATGCCCTAATACATGGTTAATTTTTGAGTATGTGACATTTACTGCTGAGAAAACGTATATTCCTTTTTATCCCCATTTAGTTTTCTGCAGAGGGCTATCATATCTGCCTTTTCTAAAATTCTATTCACCTCCTAACTTCTTTCTTATTTATTTTGAGGTTAGATTTATCAAGTTCAAGGAGGGGGAGGTTGAGGTCCCCCACAAGTATTGTTTTGCTGTCTATTTCTTCCTATAATTCCCTTAAGTTCTCTTCTAAGAATTTGCATGCTATACCATTTGATGCATATATGTTAAGTAATGATATTGCTTCAGTGTCTATGGTGCCTTTCAGCAGGATGTAGTGTCCTTCCTTATCTCTTTTAATTAGATCTATCTTTGCTTTTGCTTTATCTGAGACTAGGATAGCAACCTCTGCCTTTTTTACTTTAGCTGAAGCACAATATATTCTACTCCAGCCTTTTACCTCTACCCTATGTATATCCCTCTGTTTCAAATGTGTTTTTTGTAAACAACATATTGTAGGATTATGGTTTTTAATCCATTCAGCTATCCACCTCCCTTTTATGGGAGAGTTCATCTCCTTCACGTTCACAGTTATGATTACTATCTGTGTCTTTTTCTCCATTTTATTTCCCCCTGTTTATGCTTTTATTTCCCTCCTCTCTCTTCCACTCCTCACAAGAGTTTTGCTTTTGACCACCACCTTCCTCAGTTTACTCTTTCAATTGATTTCCCTCCCTTATCTTACCCTTTCCCCCTTGCTACTTCTCCTCTCCCTTCTGAACCCCTCCTCCTTTTCCCCTTACCCCTCCTACTGCCTGTTGGACAAGTTTGATAGCTATACTTTTCAGAGTATGTTATTCCCTTCTGGAACCAAATCCGATGAGAGTAAAGCTCAAATGTAGCTCTTCTCCCTCCCTCATTTCCCTCTACTATACTATGTTTTTGTGCCTCTTCTCGTGATGTAATATATCCTTTCCTACTACCTCCTTACCTCTCCTCCCAGATCCATTCCTTTACTTCCCTTAATTGTGTTTTTATCATTATATCAGTTATTTTATACTGACACCCACAGTATATGTTTATCCCTTTCAATTGTCATAATAACTGTACTATCCTCATCCTCAAGATTGATATATATATATGTATATATATATAACATATATAAAACAATATAATCCTATATATGGATATAAACAGTTTGCCCCTTCCTCTCCCCCGCCATTTACCTTTTTATGTTTCTCTTGAGTTTTGTGTTTGAAGATCAAATTTTCCATTGAGCTCTGGCCTTTTCATCAGGAAGATCTGGAATTTTCTCATTTCATTGAATGTCCATCTCCTTGCCTAAAAAAAGTATGCTCAATTTTGCTGGGTAGTTGATCCTTGGTTGTAGTCCAAGCTCCTTTGCCTTTTGGAATATCATATTCCTATTTCTTATGCATTTAATATAGAAGCTGAAAGATCCTGTTTGATCCAGACTGTAGTTCCACAATATTTGAATTGTTTCTTTATGGCTGCTTGCAGTATTTTCTCCTCGACCTGATAATTCTGGAGTTTGGATATAATATTTCTTGGAGTTTTCAATTTGGGATCTCTTTCAGGGGGTGATCGTTGGATTCTTTTGATGAATATGTTGCCCTCTAGTTCTAGGACCTCAGAGAAGTTGTCCTTAATGATTTCTTGGAAGATACTGTCCAGGCTCTTTTTTTCATCATGGCTTTCACATAGACCAATAATTCTTAGATTGTCTCTCCTGGATCTATTTTCCAGGTCAGTTGTTTTTCAAAATAAATATTTCATGTTTTCTTCTATTTTTTTTTATTCTTTAGATTTTGTTTGATTGACTCTTGATGCCTCATAGCATCATTAGCTTCTACTTGCTCAATTCTAATTTTTAATGAATGTCTTCATTTTGCTTCTGGGCCTCCTTTTCCATTTGGTTTATTTCACTTTTCAGGGCAACATTTTCTCTAACTAGATTCTGAATTTCCTGAGCCATTTTGCCAATTTTACTCTTTAAAGTTTTGTTTTCATTCATGAATTTTTCCCCATTTTTTTCTTTTACCTCTCTAACTCGATTTTTAAAATCCTCCTTGAGCTCTTCCAAGAATGCTTTTTGGGCCTGTGACCAGTTCACATTCCCTTTTGAGGTTTCAGATGTGTGTATAGTGTTCATGCTGTCCTCTTCCAAATTGGTATTTTCATCTTCCTTGTCTCCATAAAAAGAATCAATAGTCCTTGGTTTCCTAGAGTTCTTCTTCATGTTGGTTAACTTTTTCCTGGCTTCAAAGTGGATTTATGCTTCTGGGGTTCAGGGGGCTCTGTCCCAGGCTTCTTGTTCTGGGAATTGTGGGTGTAGTTACTGGCTTTGTGTGTTATGGCCTCTGGTTTTGTGAGGTGTTGGGCAGGGGTGGTTTGGCTGCTGGAAGTCTCTTCTTCCCTTAATGCTATGGTACAGCCTTTTTTCTCAGCTGATGTCTGATGTCTGCCACTTGTGCTGGCTGTAAGAAGGCAGGTTGGGGTCCTGGTGTTGATGATTGCTGGCTCCGCCCTGCTGAGGCTTGGGAACTCCCACTGTTCTGCTGAGGTGGGACCTGTTGGGACACCTCTCTTCCTACAGTAGTCCCCTTCCACCACCACGAGAAGGGCCCTCTCCCCAACTTCTCAAGCTAAAACGTTACTGAAGCCCTACTTTTTGCACTTCTATTTCAAAGTTTCTCCAGAAGGAATATGTATTAACTGGGTTAGGAAGGGAGGGAGGGATGAGAGCTGTTTTAGCTGTCCATATGGCTCCCACAAGTTCGAGAAGGTGTGTTTCAATCCTTTTGACTGCTGCTTGCAAGCCTCAAGAGTAGTTGTTCTTGTGGCTGCAGGTACTACGCTCCTATAGCTCCAACAGAATCCTGTCCTGGGCTGGGAAGCCTGGGGATCACCACCAGTTTCACTCACCTGGCATTCTCCCAGACTGGATTTCTGGCTGATTTCTGCAGCTGCTTCAGCTTTGGTGTGGTCTGATGTAGCTCCTTGCACTAGGTGCTCTCCCAACCTACAGATCTGTACTGTTGACCCTGAGCTTTGCCACACTCAGTGGGCTAATGGCTTCTAACTCTCTCAAATCTGCTCAGATTCTGGGCATGTATATCTTGCTGAGACATAGCATATGTAATATATGGTATTCAGACCTATTGCCACCAAAATGGGGCATAAAGTGATAGTAATTTTATCTCATGTATTATTGATCCATTTTTTGTTTTTGCTAAGAATAGCACTATAAAAGAATTCTCTGGGACGTTGGGTTAATCATCCTTGTTCTATCAAATGCTAATAAAATTTTGATAATTCTAGATGTCAAGCATACTATATCCTAATTTACAAAGGACTACAAAATTCCAACCCTCTAGGAGGAATGTAATAAGAGTTTGATAACTGACTCATATCTTGAGATTTGTAGGACAAAAAGACAAGCATTCCCTTCTCAGACCTGAGAAGTAAATTTAAGATTATTGAGATCTTTGGGGGCAGGGCCAAGTGTATTGGTAAGCAAAATGAGCTCCTTAGCACTTAGTTCAACAAAAGCCCTTGAAGAGTTTGGCTTTTGTTTTTGTTGAGTAATTCAATGTATTTCATTGAGTCTTACTAAGTGCTAAGCCCCAGGCCCAAACTCCTATTAGGTGTAAAACCTATGTGGTTGTGGATTGGCAACTAAGGTGGTGTCCAAGGTGGGACTAACTCCAGGGAGGGCCTACCTAGTTAACATGTCTGGGACAGCAGAGGCTTTTAGACTATGTGGGTTTAAGTCTCCTCTTTGTGACTATTTTAGGTCACGTGGGTGAGTCACATGTGTGACTAACGCCTGACGCTGAAAAAAGATATAAAAAGCAGGAGTTGGCCTCCGCTTCCTTGGAGCTCTTTGCCGCAGCAGTGGTGGCATGTGTAACTCTGGACCAGGCCTTGTTCTGAGCTCTCGGGCTGAACCTAGATGTTGGTAACTATGAATTGTATTGGGTCTGTCTGTTGATGTTTATAATTTGTTTGTATTTTGCTCTGAAGTTCAGGGTGCTGGCTTTTTCCCCTGAACTAAGTGAATGATATTTGTGTGCTGAATTAAAGTAAGCTTGCCAACCCCTTAACTTTGCTTTCCTTGTTAAGGAGATCAAAAGAATCTGTGCTGTCCAGCAGCTTTCTGGGTGCTGGCTGTGGGTGGATCTTTCGCCCCCACAGAAGCTGCTAGCCGGATTGTGGAAACACCAAGATGGCAGCTGGAAAGCATGGACTTGCTTAAGCTCTCCCCCAAATCCCTCCAAACACCTGTAAAAATGGCTCTGAACAAATTCTAGAGCTGCAGAACCCACAAAATAGCAGAGGGAAGCAGGTCTCCAGCCCAGGACAGCCCAGATGGTCTTTGGGAAGGGTCTGTTGCTCGATGCTGGGAGTGGAGAGTAGCCTGTCATGGGCCGTGCCAGGAACAACCATACCAGAAGTTGGGTGGAGCAGGCCTGAGGGCAATGAATCATTGAGCTGTGGAAGTTACCAGACTTCTCAACCCACAAACACCAAAGACCACAGACAAGGTTATTGGGAAAACTGCTGGATAGGGGTTTGAGTGGTCCCACCCCAGACCTGGTGGGCAGTGGTGGCAGGAGCAGGAAGCTCCCATGGCTGTTTACAGAGCTCCAGCATGAGCTGCTTCTGGAGTCCCTGGCTCCCACGATGGAAGGAATCCAGTGGCAGATAAGAGCAGGAGTGCAAGGAGCACTTTGCTGGTGCAGAGGCAGGTTCTCTTGTTTGGCCCTGCTTGGATCTGGATCATGGTCCTGGTTGGTGGTTCTTAGGGGAGGAGTAGTGCTGCTGTGACAGAGCCTGCAGTGACGGTGGAATAGAAGTAGCTCTGAAAACAGCAGCACTTGGCCCCTAAAGCTTGGGACAAAGTACTCTCTACTCTACAAGCAGTCATACCCTGACAAAAAGCTCATGGGTCAAGTAGTTGGCTGGGAACATGAACAGGCAGTGAAAATGGACTCAGACTACAGAATCTTTGTTTGGTGACAAAGAAGGTCAAAACATATACCAGAAGAAGTCAACCAAAGTTCAAAGTCAAACCAAGTCAAAGAGCCTACATCAAAAGCCCCCAAGAAAAATATGAATTGGTCTCAGGCCATGGAAGAGCTCAAAAAGGATTTGGAAAAGCAAGTAAGAGAACTAGAGGAAAAATTGGGAAGAGAAATGAGAGTGATGAAAGAAAACCATGAAAAACAAGTCAAGGACTTGCTAAAGGAGACCACCAAAAAATACTGAAGAAAATAACACCTTAAAGAACAGACTAACCCAAATGTCGAAAGAGCTCCAAAAAGACAATGAAGAAAAGAATTCCTTGAAAGCCAGAATTAGCCAAATGGAAAAGGAGGTCCAAAAGACCACTGAAGAAAATACTACCATAAAAATTAGATTGGAGCAAGTGGAAGCTAGTGACTTTATGAGAAATCAAGCTGTTATAAACAAAACCAAAGGAATGAAAAAAATAAAGACAATGGGAAATACCTCATTGAAAAAACCAATTACCTGGAGAATAGATCCAGGAGAGATAATTTAAAAATTATTGGACTACCTGAAAGCCAAGATCAAAAAAGAACCTAGACATCATCTTTCAAGAAATTATCAAGGAAAACTGCCATGATATTCTAGAACCAGAGAGTAAAATAGAAATTGAAAGAATCTACTGATTGCTTCTGGATAAAGATCCCTAAAAGGAACTCCTGGGAATATTGTTGCCAAGTTCCAGAGTTCCCAGATGAAGGAGAAAATACTACAAGCAGCCAGAAAGAACCAATTTGAGTATTGTGGAAACACAATCAGGATAACACAAGATCTAGCAGCTTCTACATAAGGGATCGAATGGCTTGGAATATGATATTCCAGAGGTCAAAGGAGCTAGGATTAAAACCAAGAATCACCTACCCAGCAAAACTGAGTATCATGCTCCAAGGCAAAATATGGATTTTGAATAAAATAGAGGACTTTCAAGCTTTCTCAGTGAAAAGACCAGAGCTGAATAGAAAATTTGACTTCCAAATAGAAGAATCAAGAGAAGAATGAAAACGTAAACAAGAAAGAGAAATTATAAAGGACTTTCTAAAGTTGAACCGTTTTGTTTACATTCCTACATGGAAAGATGATGTGCATAATTCATGAGACCTGTCTCAGTATATATATATATATATATATATATATATATATATATATATATATATATATATATATTTATGTGTGTGTGTGTATGTGTGTATAGACAGAGGGCGCAGGGTAAGTTGAATATGAAGGGATGATATCTAAAAAAATAAAATAAAATTAAGGATTGATAGAGGAATATATTGAGAGAGGGCAAAAGGGAGAGATAGAATGGAGTAAATTATGTCACTTAAAAGTGGCAAGAAAAAGCAATTCTATAGGAAGAGAAGAGAAGGCAGGTGAGGGGGAATGAGTGAATCTTGCTCTCATCAGATTTGACTTGAGGAGGGAATAACATACACACTCAGTTGGGTATCTAACCTCACAGGAAAGTAGGAGGAAAGAAATAAAAGGGGGGGATGATAGAAGGGAAGACAGATCAATGGAGGAGGTACTCAAAAGCAAACGCTTTTGAAAAGGGACAGGCTCAAGGGAGAAAATTGAACAAATTGCGACAGGATAAGATGGAGGGAAATATAGTTAGTCTTTCACAACATGAATATTGTGGAAGTGTTTTACATAATGATACATGTGTGACCTATGTTGAATTGCTTGTCTTCTTAGGGAGGGTGGGTGGGAAGGGAAGAGGAGAGAGAATTTGGAAGTCAAAGTTTTAAAAGCAGATGCTCAAAAAAGTTGTTTTTCCATGCAACTGGGAAATAAGATATATAGGGAATGGGGCATATAAATCTATCCTGCCCTACAAGAAAGTAAGGGGAAAGGAGATGGGTGAGAGTGGGTGACAGAAGGGAAGACTGACTGGGGAACAGGGCAATAAGAATATATGCCATTTTGGAGTGGGGGGAGGGTAGAAATGGGGAGAAAATTTGTAACTCAAGATCTTGTAGAAATCAATGTTGAAAACTAAAATATTAAATAATAAAATATGATTAGAGAAAAAAAATTAATAAAAGATTATTGAGATCTTTGAGCCAGGATGTAGAATTGAGTCACACCCTGAAATTTTTAAAGCAATATTGTCTATGAGAGCTACACTAAAAGGAAGTAGTAGGGACATCAATAGCTGAGGTACGGCAGCCACAAGGAGTTCTGCCCAGTCAGTCTAAGCTTTAAAGAGCTAAAACAGAAAGAAGCAAAGGAAGGCAAGAGAAGAAAAGAGAAACTGAGACTAGAGCTGAACTATGGCGAAGAAGGATGAGATAGAGGAGGGCCATTGGTATCTACAGGCATCTTGGAACAGAAGACTCAACCAAAAGACCAAGTTATATCCACCTATTCAAAGGCTGAGAGAAGTGCCAATAAAAGATCTGTTCTTCTTCCAACTTCCCTTCCCTGTATCTCTTCATTGGCAGATACTGTACCATGCTCTACTAGTTTCTTTACCCCAATAACACCTGAAGTTTTCGTGACTTTAAAGATGTCAAATGTTAGCTAGAGATAAATATAAATTTAAATTAAGATAGAGATCCAAACTTCTAACTAAATGTTAGGAGGGGACTCTGAGTAATAGTAATTGTACTTTTAACTTTTGGTTTAATATAGCCTCCATAACTTAACAAAAAGAGGGAGCAACAGAGATGTTGGGTACCATTACAGTGTTCCTAGGCTAAATCCCCACCTCCCCCCAATTTTTTTAATTGGGTTTGGTTGATTAAATTTCCATAGACAAAGGGGGCAAAGAGGAGAAGATAGAGACAACTTTCAGCCAGTCAATAACATGCGCGAATGTGTGCGCACACACACACACAGCAACAATCAGATATAGTATATTTTGCATTTATTTGTCTATTCACATGTTAAACTACTTCCCCTCTTCCCTAACAACATATTAAATTCCTTGGTGTCAGGGACAGTTTTTTGTTTGTTTTTTTTTTGTCTTTCTATGACCAGATTTTAACATAGCTCTTGGCACATAGCATGTGCTTAATAACTACTTGTTTATTGAATAAATTCTATGCATACTCAATTCATAGAGAAAATATCAAGGACTTTAGATGAAGCCATTGCCTTGCCATCAATTCCAAAAATAGTCTTTTATATTTATGCCTCCCAATAACTGATAAATGCTGCTTTCTTGTGGTTGATATTTCTATTTCATAATTAATTTCATTGGGTTTCATATATGTGATCTGTCTCTACAAATAAATCTTAAGTGGGTAGTGAGCAGACAATTTCTATTATTTACTATTTCTTTTGGGCTCCTACCTGGATGATTAGGGCACAATTTCTACTATTTTCTGTTTCATTTGTTTTTCTTGAACAAAATATGGAAGTTTATGTGTTTGTAATTATTTAGTTTTATCTCCCACTGCTCTACAATTGCATTCAGCTCTAATATTCTATGATTCTTTGATTCCACTCTCATCTCAATTCATAGTCCCTGCAAGCTAGACTACTTGTAATTTCTTGAATACAACCTTTAATTTCCCACTTCCTGCAAATGGTTATGCTTGGAGCTCCACCTGGAATGCTTTCCATTCCTATCCCCACATGTCAAAACCCTACACATCCTTCAGAGTTCAAACGAAATATTACTTCCTCTATGAAGCCTTCTTTTATTCACTCAATAAGAAATGGTATCTCTTCCTTAAAACATCTAGACCATCTAGAAATATACTTAAAATGTTTAGAAATACCATTTCTTAGGATATTCATAACATTCTATCCATATACCTACCTACCTCATTTGCCAAAGTAGCTTTAAAAGGTTTTCATTCCTTGAGGAATGAATTTTTTTTATTTATCTCTATTCCTCTCACAGTACACAGTATACAGAATAGGCTCTCAATAAATGATGACTTAATGAATGGACAGAAAGACTCAGGAAGACATGTCGAGATCAGCTGTAGTCTGGTGTGACATGAGGCAGTGGAGCTATCTTTAATATCCATTATACTGTGAGTTCCTTGAGAGTAGGAATGTGTTTTTGTTCTTTAAGTCCCTAATTCTTAGCACAGTACTAGGTATACAGACTTAATAAATATTTGGTGACTTGATTTGGCTTCCAGTTTGGTTATTTTGCACAAACATTTCATTTAGCGAACTCTTCTGAGGGGATCAATGGGTGTAAGAGTGCTGAAAACACATGGTACTATTAACTAAGTTCTCCTAGAAGCTCCTGAATACTATTCTTTAGGCTATGTTAAAGTCTCATAGACATTTTACTCTACCTCATAAAAGTTTTCTTTTAATAGAAGTAATGGAATTCACTTTTTTTTTCTTAAATTTGGCATTAGAAAGGGTCTTGCTCAAACACAGAAAACCTTGGTGAAAAGCTAAAACAGATATTATTGAGGAGTTCTTGATTAGAATTAGGTTTTCCACTTTGAGTATGAGATTGCAAGAGATACTAATTTGAGAACTATGTGGACTTGGGAGTGTGAGGTGGGAAGCAATGTATAAAAGGGTTTTTTTTGTTTCTTTCCCTGTTTTTCATGTTTTTTTTTAGTAAAAAGCTACATCCAAGTATAACAACCATTGTCTTTATGAGGGTAAAAGGGCATGACTGGAATGTTGGGTTTTGAGTAAGAAAGTCTGACATTTAAATTCTGCCTCTTATTTTATTAGCAATGTGACTCTGTATAAGTCACCTAACCTTTATTTTCTCAAGTGGAAAGCACACTGGAATCAGAGGACTAGGGCTTAAATCCTGCCTCCAAGTGTACAACTTCTAATTTTGAGCAGGTCACTTACTTTTTCTGGGCATCATTTTCCTTATTTGTTAAATGAAGTGGTTGTTCTAATGATCTCTGAGACCCCTTTCAGCCATAGATCTATGTTCCTTTAACCTATTAATACACTATTAAGTCATGGATGGGGTGCCATATGCATTAGTGAAGAGAATAGTTACTTTTGATCCATATTGATGAAGGTAGTTCCCAATGATGATGAAATCATAGGTTCTTTACATATTTGAGATGGTAAGAGGAATAGAGAGAGGGGGTTTGGAGAGAGAGAGAGTAGTTAGAGAGAGTGGAGGGAGAAGAGAGTAGATGACTGAAGGTACAATATGCTGGAGAAGTTGACAGAGGGCTTAAGTGAAGATATTGGGGGGATAGTCTTAGAAAGAGAAAAGGCTACCACCTATTTGTGTCAGACACTAGGGGAAAAGATGGGAGAATAGAAGTTTGTGTCAAAGGTTTTCAGATGAAAAGAATAGAAGAAAAGGGAACAGTGACCTCAATTTTTCAGTAAAGTAAGAGATAAAATTCTCAGCTAAAAGAAAGGCAGGAGAAGGTGTAGAGGCCTTAGAAAGTGGAGAATTTTAGATTAACCTCTGTGAGGAGTGAAACAGGGAGTAAATTAGGGAAGAATAAAGGTCTACTTTGCAGATGTAAGGGCTTAGTTGAGATTAGAAAATGTGATCTTTGAGCCAGTAAACCCAAAGTAAATGAGGCAGCCTTCCACCAACACAATCAAAATGCACCTTCCATGGGGTGGAGCCAAGACAGTGGCTGGAAAGCAGAGACTTGCATGAGTTCCCCCACAGGTCCCTCCAAAAACCTATAAAATGGCTCTGAACAAATTCTAGAGCTGCAGAACCCACGGAATAGCAGAGGGAAGCAGGGCTCCAGCCCAGGACAACCTGGATGATTGCTGGGTAAGGTGTATTGCATGGATCTGGTAGCAGAGCAGAGCCCAGTGTGGGCTGTGCCCAGACCAACCAGACTGGGACCTGGGTGGAACAGGCCCTAGCACCCTGAATCAGTGAGCTGTGGCAGTTACCAGACTTCTCAACCCACAAACACCAAAGAAAATAGAGAAGGTTAGTGGGAAAAGCTGTGGGGACAGAGTGAAAGGAGTTCGCAGTTCTGCCACTGCCCTGGGGCAGTGGAGGTGGTGCAGCTACAGAACTACATCTGCAGTTGCTTCTGGCCCCAGGCCCACCTGGTGGGAGAAATTAAGTGGCTGATCAGAGCAGGAGTGCAGAGCCTGCTCAGATCTGAGTCATGGTCCAGGTTGGCGTTTCTTGGGGGAAGAGGAGCACTGGTGTGGCAGAGCTTGCTGTGTAGAAAAAACTCTGAAAACAACAGTGCAGCCCTTCAAGCTTGGGACAAAGTACCCTCTACTCTACAAGCAGACACACCCCGATGAAAAACTCAAGGGTGAAGTAGTTGGCTGGGAACATG
>CM053624.1:100416604-100442157 GCA_028646595.1 Phalanger gymnotis | reverse complement strand
TATATTAAATAAAAAAAAATTAAAAAAAAGATAGAACTACCATCATGTACTCACTTCAGCAAATTTCTAAGGTAATTTCAGCGGTGGACTCAAATAGAAAAGGGGCCACTTACATATGGATGTGTAGCAAGTGTATGGGTAAGAAACTGCTGCTTAACAGGAATGCTGCTTAGAGTGAGGTATATAATGTGGATAAGAATCCCACCCTCAGAAGCCCTTTTTGTTGGAGCTTTGTTATGATCAATTGTAGGAAATGGTCCTAAAGACCCCATTCATCTCAGGACAGCTTGACTACTTTAATCTCAGCATCTCCCAGAGGTGGGAACCTGTGGCCTCAAGGCCACATGTGGCCCTCTAGGTCCTCAAGTGCAGCCCTTCGACTGAATCCAAACTGTGGGCAGTTTATTGAATTAGATTATATATTAACATTCATTTTCTATTTTATTTTCATTTATTTGTTTAAGTATTTCCCAATTACATTTTAATCTGGTTCCCTTGACACTCAGGAGTATTACTGGGGCATGAAGGCCAACGGTTGTTTACAGCTTTGATCTAAAATATCTAGTAACTCAGGGATTCTCTGATTGAACTCCTTCTGGGATAGGTCTGCCCTCGATGCTTTATTAAGTAGGCCATCAATAAGATTATAGATTTCATCATGAAAAACAGTACACTTATAAAAGGGCATTACCATCATGTTAAGTCCAAGGAACTTAACTCTTCCTGGTCAATGAATCAGTATTATTTCATTAGATTTTTGGATCTAGTTTTTAGCTATCATTGAAAAATTAGTCCTTGCCTTAGAGATTCCATTACTAGGCTTGTACCCCAAGGAGGCCATGGGTAAGAAGAAAGTCTCTATCTACCCCTAAATATTTACAACGGAGCTTTTTGTGAAAGGAAAGAATTGGAGATGTCCATCAATTGGATGGCTAAACAAATTGTTTACATGAATGTGGTGCTGCATCACAATAAATTTGATGAATATGGAGAAGTATGAAAAGATTGACCTCAACTGATAGAGAGTGAAGTAAGCAGATCCACAAAAAACATTATATACAATGACTAAAGCAATTTAAAGGTAAAAAAAAGTCACACCAAAAAAGCCCCAAAGTGCATGTTGCAAAATTATAATGAACAAATATGGCTCAAAAAATTTGAGAAATTTCTCCACCAATCCTTGTCAGAAATCGAGGTCCGGAAGGATTGCACATCGGTAATGTTTTCAGACTTTTCCGATGTACAGTGATGATGATTTTTCTTTTTTTTCTCCATCATCTTTAAAAATACTATTTGTCATATGAAATGGGTCTCTGGGAAGGGTGAGAGACATACTGGAGGAAATTATGGTGACACAAAAATATATCAATAAAGAATTACAACAAAAAGACTATGTACTACTTTCTTCAAATTCTGCTGTTTCAGGAATTCAGAAGCTTAACTTGAAATGACTCATCTCTCAGGTAAGTATGTTAGATATTTGCCTTTTAATAGTTCTTGATTAAAAGGAAATATATTCTAAGTAGATGCTACTATCAGATCTGAAGGTAATGCCAAAGGATTATCATTAATAAATGTGCATTGAGTAAAAATAACAATAAAAATAAAGTAGAAAAGATTGAAAAGTCAAAAAGAATGAAGTTCCTCCAAAATTATGCATTTTACCTGCTTTAATAGGAGAAATAGGAAAGATATATTCATTCAGCTAACTTAGTGGAAGCAAAATAACATGTGGACAGGTACTGTGAATCATTTGAATCATTTGTTTGAGCATATACAGGACAACACAAGAAAGAAAAGGCTAGAATCATGGGTAAGGAACCTGCAGGGTCAAGGCCACAAGTAGCCTTCGAGATCCTCAAGTACAGCCTCATGACTGAGTTTAAGTTTTACAGAACAAATCCTTTTATTAGAGGGATTTGTTCTGTGAAGTTTGGATTCAGTCAAAGGGCTGCACTTGAGGACCTAGAGGGCCACATGTGGCCTTGAGGCCATAGGTTCCAACCCCTGGGAGATGCTGAGATTAAAGCGGTCAAGCTGTCCTGAGATGAATGGGGTCTTTAGGACCATTTCCTACAATTGATCATAACAAAGCTCCAACAAAAAAGGCTTCTTAGGGTGGGATTCTTATCCATAGTATATACCTCACTCTAAGCAGCATTCCTGTGAAGCAGCAGTTTCTTACCCCAATGCTTGCTATACATGAACCTCAATATTAGTGTTATTTCTAATACTGTTTGAAAAAAGTTATCTTCCTTGGAAACTCAACACCAACAGCTGGAAGATAAATACTGAAAACAGAAACTATGGAAAAAGACAGAAAAGAGCAAAAACCAAGAAGATTTTTCTGAGTTTCTTACAGTTCCAATATCACTTGGTTTGGGGGACACATGGATCCTTTCTGTGCCAATATTCCTGTGTTTTATCCAGAATGCCTCATGCTTATTCTTTTTGGAAGAACCTGATTTTTTTATGCTCTGGGGAATGAGAAATGAATAGTTTTGTCTAACAAATAACCCAGTTTCAACCTCTGGCAGACAGTTTTCCCACATACAACTCTAGTCCCAGACCAGAAAAAGTGTTCATTGTGGGCCTTTTATGAGCTGAGTAAGGCACTGGCAAGAGTTGGGTCAAATGTGGTCAAGTCAGGTAGTATCTGACACATAGCTGCTAATTTTGGTCACCTCCATCTGAAATCTGACTCTGGGAGGTTGGGACTCTAATCAAGCCTGCTTACGTCAGATGGGTGTTCTTCATTTTCTAAAAATAGCATATCCTGTTAGCAACAACATGAGGGTGGAGAAGGTCAGCTGGGATCGGACGCTAGAGATTACTAGAGATGAACGTCAAGGATTTTGTTCATGTTCCATAGGGCAAGAAGAGATTTTTAGGTGATATTTGGAGTGATTTCAGTGCTAGTATACCCTGGTTACATGACTAGTCCTTGTGTGTGTTTCATTACAATTATAAGAGAGTAAAAATGTGTATGCAGAAGATAAGAAAATTACAGCATCTTGGCTATGTTGGTGTTCGGTTAAGCTAAGTTAGGTTCGGATTCGGATTTGAGCTAGCAATAAAGCACACTCCTGACAGAACATGGTTTTTTATTGAAAGACAGGGGAAATACTCTAACAAACACAGTTAACACAATGAACACAAAGACACAAAGAACATCAATTCATCACCTCTTGGGGGAACTCCAGCACTTGATCCTCTCAAAGCTGAGGGGAATCCAGGTCTACACAGCCCAGCTTGATTAAGGCCCGAGAAGGAAACTGATCCCCAGGCGAAGCGTCCTCCCAATGGGTGAGATCCCAATGTGAATGTCCCACGTAGTGACTTTTATAAGGGCAAAAACTTTTATGAGAACAAAGAAAGTTTTTCCCACCAGAGAGGGGAGCCACCCTCCCCCTGCACTCATTCCAAAGAACTGGCTACAAAATCTCAGGAGTATTTCTCCAAGTGGGAGAGGAATTATTTCCTGTCCTTTGTCTTAAGAGTTACCTGTTCTTTGTTCGGGCCTATCTGTCTCCTACTGGAAGTGTATTCGACTCTTTGTTTGGGCCTATCAGCCAGAGAGGAACATCTGATTCTTTATTGCAAGCCAGAAAGTCTAAAGATCTTGCAGGAGCTGGGGGATGGGGAAGGGGAGGGAGAAGGAAGAAAAGCCGGGCTTACACTATAATATGGAGGATCTTCTATAATGAGTTATCATTCACTTGGCTTAAGGTTTTCCTTCCCTGTCTTCTCTGGTGACAATGATTCCTTACATCTGAGAAGGAAAATCCACCAGATATGTCTGTATTTCTCTGGGGGTTGGTCTAGTCCGTGGTTAGGTGGCATATTGTTTGTGAGCACACAGAGTATTTTCCAGAGAGGATCTGAGTAGTGATGACAGCACAGTGTCATATGTGATCTGTCATGAAGGCTCCATCCAATGACAAGAATATTGTCTTGTGGTCATCTTCATGATGTATTTTGACATAATCTTTCAGAGATGGCTTTATCTGGTCTAGACTGAGACTCAAGTAGAATCTCACTAAGATTGCTCTCATTATCAATTAACAGACATTTATTAAGCACCTGCTATGTGACAGACACTATTCTAGCTACTCAAGATACAAATACAGAAATGAAATAGTCCTTCTCCTCAAAGAGTTTATGTCTCTCCACCACAACTCACCACCCACAGTAGGGGAAGGGCTGTACAACAATGCTGTCAGACTCAAATAGAAACGATCCTCAAGAGCTGCATATTGCTTTAAAACTGCAAATTAAAATTATCTATGTTGTATTGTATTTTTATTTATTTTGATAGACATTTCCCAATTATATTTTAATCTAGTTCAGACTCCTCATTCAGGAGTTTTGTGGGCCCCTTGTGCCTTTGCAGCTTGGGAGTTTGATATCTTTGCTATACATGATATTTATAGATAAGCAAATAGAATATATAGGTAGCTAGACATAGAAAAAAATACAAGTAATCAGGTACTAACAACAATTGGAGTTTGGAAAGGCATTTTGAAGGAGTTTACACAAATACCGAACCTTGAAGAGAGCTAGAGATTCCAAGAACTAATGAGCATTTTAGGCATGAAAGGGGCAGCAAAGGGTGCAAAGGTGACAGTGGCAAGAGATGGAATGTTGGTAGGTAGGATATCTTACCCAAGGGATGGTAATTGGGCCAGTTTGGCTAGTGCATACAATTCGTGATTGGGAGCAATGTGTAATCAACCTGAAATGATAGGCTGGAGACACACTATGAATACTTTCAAGGTCAAACAAAAGAGTATGTATTTGATCATAGTTCTATTGAGAAAAATCATTGTCTTGATCAGAGTAACTAAGTCTTTCACAGTTGATCATCCTTATAATATTTTCCAGGATGATTGGACTAGTTCACAATCCCACCAACAGTGCATTAGTGTCCCAATTTTTCCAAATCCCCTCGAAATTTGTCATTTTCCTTTTCTGTGTTGTTAGGCAATCTGATAGGGTGAGGTTGTATCTCAGAGAAGTTTTGCTTTGCATTTCTCTAATCAATAGTGATTTAGAGCATTTTTAATGTGAGTATTGATAGCTTTGATTTCTTCTTCCGAGAACTGTCTCTTCATATTCTTTGACCATTTATCAACTGGGAAATGGCTTTCATTTTATAAATTTGGCTCAGTTCATATATATGTATATATATGTATATATTTGAGGATTGAGGCTTTTATCAGAGAAAATTGCTGTGATTTTTTCTAAGTTTCCTGTTTTCCTTCTAATTTTGGCTGTCTTAGTTTTATTCGTGCAAAAGTTTTTTTTTAATTTCATGTAATCAATATTATGAATTTACTTCCCATGATCCTTTCTATCTCTTGTTTGGTAATAAATTCTCCCTTTTCCACAGATCTGACAGGTACATTTTTTCATTTTCCCTTAATTTACTTATTCAATCACCCTTTATGTCTAAATCATTTGTCCATTTTGAACTTATGTTGCTATATGATGTGTGATGTTGATTTATGCCAGGTTTTTGCCAAAATTCTTTCTACTTTTCCCAGCAGTATTTGTTAAACAGTTGAATTTTTATCCCCAAATCTTGGATCTTTCAGTCTATCAAACACTACTTCATTATGGTCATGTACTACTATGTATTGTGTATTTAACCGATTCCACTGATCCATGACTCTATTTCTTAGCCAGTATCAGACTGTCTTGATGATTGCCACTTTGTAATAGAATTTTGAAATCTGGAACTGCTAGGATGCCTTCTGTCACATTATTTTTTTCATTGATTCCCTCAATATTCTTGACCTTCTGTTCTTGTAGATGAATTTTATTTTTCCCCCAGCTCTATAAAATAGCTCTTTTGTAGTTCAATTGGTACAACAAAGAATAAGTGAGCTAACTGAGGTGTAATTGTCATTTTTATTATATTTGATTGGCCTACCCATGAGAAATTGATAATTTCTTCAAATTGTTTAGATTTGTCTTTGTGTGAAATTGTCTTATAATTGTATTCATAAAATCCCTGGTTTGTCTTGGCACATTGACTCCTTAGTATTTCATATTGTTTGCTATTATTTTAAGTGAAATTTCTCTTGCTGTTGGGGTTTGATGATAGCATATGAAAATGCTGATAATTTATGTGGGGTTATTTTATGTCCTGGAGACACCTAGGTGGCTGAATGGATAAAGCACTGGATCTGGAATGAGGAAGACCTGAGTTCAAATATATCTTCAGACATTTACTAGCCATGTGACCCTCGGCAAGTCATTTAACCACTTAACCACAGGAGATGGAAATGGCAAACCATTCCGGTATCTTTGACAGAGAAACCCCATGAACAATATTAGCATGCCATAATCCTTGGGCTCATGAATAGCTCGATGTGACTGAACAACAATAAATTTTATATCCTGCAACTTTGCTGAAGTTGTTAATTCCTTCAATTAGTTTTTAGTTGATTCTCTAGGGTTCTCTAAGTATATCATCATAACATTTGCAAAAAATGATAGTTTTGCTTCTTCATTGCTTATTCTAATTCCTTCAATTTCTCTTTCCTTTTTTAATGCTATAGCTAGCATTTCTAGTACAATATTGAATAATAGTGCTCGTGATGGGCATCCTTGCTTCAACTCTGATCTTATGGGAAGGCTTCCAGTTTTTACCCACTACAGGCAATGCTTGCTCTTGGTTTTAGATAGATACCACTTGTTATTTTAAGAAAGGCTCCATTGATTCCTATGCCACAGCCATGAGTATTGTATCTTGTAAATGGTTTTTTCCATATCTGTTGATATAACAATATGATTTTTGTTGTTTTTGTTATTGATATGAACACAATTGATAATTGAAAACTGATAGTTTTCCAAATATTGAACCAGCCCCAAATGCCTGTTAAAAATCTCACCTGGTCACAGTGTATGATCTTCATGATGTATTGTTGTAATCTCCTTTCTGGTATTTTATTTAAATTTTTTACATTGATATTCATTAAGGAAATTGGTCTATGGTTTTCTTTCTCTGTTTTTCCTCTCCCTGGTTTAGTTATCAAAACCCTATATTTCTGGTAGGATTCCTTCTTTACTTATTTTTCAAATATTTTACATAGTATTGGGATTAATTATTCCTTAAAAGTTTGTTACAATTACCTTGTAAATCCACCAACTTCTAGTTTTATTTATTAGTTTGATGGCTTTTATTAATCTCTTTTTTGATTTCAAAGATTTCCAATTTTACTTTGTTGGAAATATTTAATTTTCTCTTTTTCTTTTTAAATTGTATGCCCAACTTAATGATTTATTCTTTCTCTCTTTTGTTTATGTACACATTTAGAAATATAAAATTTCCCCTTAGTACTATTTTGGCTTCATACCACAAATGTTGACATATTGTCTCATTGTCATTCTCTTTAAGGAAATCACTGATTGTTTCTATTATTTTTTCTTTGACCAATTCCTTCTTTAGATTAGGTTAGTTTCCAATTACTTTTAAATCTTTGTTTCCATATCAAATGTAATTTTTATTTAATTATGATCTGGAAAAGATGCATTTAAATCTTCTGCTAATCTGCATTTGGTTGTCAGGATTTTATATCCTAATACATTGATAATTTTTGTGAAGTTTCCATGTACAGTTGAGAAAAAGGTACACTTTTTTTCCTATTCAGTTTTCTCCAGAAATCTATCATATCTAACTTTTATTAGACTCTATTCATCCCATTAACTACTTTCTTATTTATTTTGTGGTTAGATTTATCTAGCTCTGAGAGGGAAAGTTGAGGTTCCCTCCTAGTAAGGTTTTATTATTTCCTCCTGTAATTTAAAACTTTGACTTTAGGAGTTTGGATCCTATACCATTTGGTGCATATATGCTTAGGATTAATATTATTTCTCTGTCTATGGTGTCTTTTAGCAAGATGCAGTTTCCTTGCTTATTAACCTTTTTATTTAGGTCTATTTTTGCTTTTGTCTGAGATGAAGATTTCTACCTGTATTTTTTACTTCAACTACATATAATGTATGTGTATGTGTGTATGTATTTTCCTTCTTTGAACCAATTTACATGTGAATGAAATTCAACCATTGGCCACTTTCCCCCCACCATTTCCCCTTAATTATAAAAATTCTTCCTTGCATGCCTTTTATGTGAGGTAATTTTCCCCATTCTTCCTCTCCTTTCCTTTCCAGCCCAAGGCATCCTCCTTTCTCATCTATCCATTTTTTTACATCATCCTAACACAGAACATTTCTAATTTCACTCAAAATAATAAAGTTCTTAGAAATTAAAAGCACCACCTTCCCATTCAGAATGGTAAACAATTTAACATTTTTGAATCTTTTATGATTTCTTTTCATTTCTTTTTATACTTATCTTGAGTCTTGTACTTGAAAGTCCAATTTTCTATTCAGTTCTCGTCTTTTCATTAGGAATACTCAAAAGTCCTTTCTTTTACCATTTTTTTTTTCCTTGAGAGATTATACTCAGTTTTGTTTGATAGGTAATTCTTGCTTGGAATCTCAGCTCTTTTGCCTTCCAGAATTGTCATATTCTAAGCCCTCTGCTCCTTTAGTGTAGTAGCTGCTAAATCTTGTGTGATCTTGATTGTATTTGAATGATTTCTTTCTGGCTGGTTAAAGTATTTTCTCTTTGACCATAGAGCTATGGAATTGGGCCAGGTGCTTTTCTTTTGGGATCTCTCTTAGGTGGTGGTAAGTAGATTCTTTCAATTTCTATTTTATTTTCTGGTTCTAGTATACCAAGACAATTTTCCTTGATACTTTCTTGAAATATGATATCTAGGCTCTTTCTTTGATATGCCTTTTTGCTAGTCCAATAATTCTTGAAGTATCTTTCCTCAATCTATTTTCCAGGTCAATTGTTTTTTTCCAGTGAGATATTTCCCATTTTATTCCATTTTTTATTCTTTTAACTTTGTTTTGTTGTTTCTTCATGTCTCCCTTTCCCAAATCTAATGTTTAAGGAATTATTTTCTCTTGTGAGTTTTTGTTCTTTTTCCTTTGGACAAAATCTGCTTTTAAAGGAGTTATTTTCATCATTGAATTTTGTGCCTCTTTCCATTTGGCCAGTTTCATTTTTCTAAGGTGTTATTTTCTTCAATACTTTTGTGCCTCTTTTTTTAACCAAGGGATTAGTTGTTTTTGCCTAGATTGTTTTAATTTCTTTACTCATTTTTTCCATTACTAATCTTTATTTGATTTTTAAAATAATTTTTAGTTCTAGGAGGTCTTGGGCTTAGAACCAATTCACCTTTATTTTTTTCCTTATGAGGTTTTGGTTCTCTTCTCAATTTGTGTCTTGATCTTCTCTGTAACCATAGTAGCTTTTTATGGTCATGTTCTTTTTTGTTGTTGACTTATTTTTCTACCTTATTTTTTGACTTTAAACTTTATGTTAAAGTTGGGCTCTGTTCCTGGAGTGAGGTGTGGGTGGGGAGTTGCAAAGCATGGCTTTTTGACATTGCTGCTTTCAGAGCTAAATTTTTGGGGGGAGTTGAATTTTTTGGTGCTTCTAAGGTTGTGCTATCTTGGGAGAGGTGTTGTCATGACTCTTGTGGTCTTCACTCTGGTTCTTACCCAGGAAAGGCCCCTGCTCCCCTAGGATTATAATTTACCTTTCTCCTCAGGAGTCTTGCTCCCTTGGGACTAGAAATGTTGCTGTTCCTCAGGGTTCCTGATTCCTTATGATCAAAAGCAATATTGTCTCTCAGGGCTTCTGCTCTTTCTTGACTAAAAATGCTCCTCACCACCCTTGAACTATGACACAGAATTAGATACAGTCATTGGAGTTGACAAATAGTGTCTGGTCCTGTATCCAGTACTAGCACAGGGGTCTGCTAATCTCTTTCTGATCAGTTTTCAGGTCCCCTTACTATCTCTGGTTTGAGATTTCCTGAAGGGGCTGTTGCTTTTGTCTCCATGGCCTGGTTCTACCACTGGTGTTTCATCCATGTAGGATCTGGGCTATCCTCCACCCTCATGTCACAGAACTCTCTTTCAGAGCTCCTGAGTTATCCTGGACTGGAAAAATGGTTGACACTTTTCTTGTCTTTGCCACTATGGAATTTGATTTGAGACATTATTTTATGGTTGTTTGGAGTGTTTGGAGAGTTCAGCTGAGTGCTTTCTCTACTCCACAATGTTAGCTCCACCCCCAGAAGTCTTCAGGCTAATGCTGTTTGATGAAAGTCTTGCCGGATGGACTCTTCTCTTATAGCTTCACTGAAAGTATCTTTGGAATAACTCTAGTAACAGTTAGGATCTGGGGATGGCATATACCTCATCTTGTTAACACATCCTTTATGTTTTTTCTGATGTGTTTTAGAAAGCTGTTTTGTTCAACATAACTTGAAAATTATGAATATTTGACACAGTGACATTTAAAGAAAACACTCATTATTTTCTAATTATCATTATTAGTAAAATAGGAGAATATATGGAGAAAAAAGAGAAGAGTAAAGAAAGGGCAGAAAAGGAAAAGACAGAAGGTGGATAGGTGATTCTGGGATCAAATCACTAAAGTTAATGTAGAGCCTACATTGAATAACTTCAGAGAAAATAAATAAGGTGAAGAAAACATTTCCTGGTAGAATCCATCTGAAAGCCAATCCAATTTGGTAAAATCAACCTAGTTTCTTCCAGAAGTTAAAGGAGAAGAGCCTAGGGCCTAGGTACCCTCACTATGTTAAGATTAAATTGTGAAACTGATCTAGCTGTGTAGGCAGTAAAAAAAAAAGGGCGGGAGGAAGAAGCAACATTAAAGAAGAAAAGTCATTTGTCAGGGAAAAAAAATATTTCATTTGAGTACAACTTCAAGGTAAAGATAACGGCTTTGACAGGAAGCTTCAGACTAACAGCAGATTATTGGGCCTACAGGCATTACTGTATCACAGGTATATTCCCTTCCATGGATCTTCTCGCAAATCCCCACAGTCTCAGATAGATGGTGTTGTTGTGACACAGACAACACACGAGACATAACTCAGAGAAACAATTCAATTAAGCGTGTTTAGTTTGTCTTTAAGAAAAGGAATCTCAGATCCCAAGGACTGTGATGACCATGACGGCTTCCAACTCTCCCTCTTGCACTTACACTAGAAGTAGCCAATTCATGATAATTGGAATCCTTAAAATACTGAGATTTTATTTTAATCAGCAGTTTCAACCATCTCTATGCACGAGTTTTTTTTCCAAAATGTCTAAGAAGTTTTTTGTTTAATAAGACACAAAAGACCATTGTCATTTTGTCTCCTTTGTCTCTTTGCCCTACTACTTTAAGATTTATCTTAAAAGTATTAGTGATACTAAGTGTAGGGAGATGCCAAAAAGCAGCCTCATAAGCTGGTCAGAGCATTTTTCAAGTAGTGATCAAGATTACTATTATTTTTGGAAATATTAAATTGGACCCTAAAAGGTAAGGGAATTCTAACATATTAGGATCATCTTCTACTTCTAAGCTGAACTACAGTATACAATCTCTCTTTTGAACCCTGGTAAAATATTTTGAATTGGTATAGCAAGACATTTTGGCTCTTTTGAAGATGAACTCTGTTTATTTTGGGGTAGAAAGCAAATTGGTTTTACTGCCACTCCTTTTACCAACCAGATGAATGCTCCTATGGTTTTTTCCCCAAAATCTACAGGAATATTAATTCCATTCTGTAGACTTTAATAAAAGCTCCACAAAAGCTGTCCCTCACTCCTATCCCTTTGACTTATAAGGACTGATTCCTTGAAAAAGAAGTTTTTCTTTTGGAATGATGCTTCAGAGAAACGGGCAAAAGGATTTCTGTTTAAATCACTGGAGGCATTTGCCATCTTAGAAAAAGAATGTTGACCTTGGCACAGGTGAAAAAGAAGGCCTGAACCCCATATCATAATTATAAAGAAGAAAAATTGTCTTAAGCCATTGGAGCTAAGAGATTTGGGGGAAAAATAGTAGGTGGGTGTACAATAACACTGAGGTAGCAAATTGGTTAATTTTCTGTGAGTTTGTCTTGGCAGTCAAGCAGCTCATAAGTCATTTTAACAGGTGATACCTTCCCTGTCTTGCCCTCTGTACCTTTATGTAAGAGAAAGCCAAATCAGCACCTGGCACTGGAATACAGCACTAAAAGAGAGCCTCAGCTATGGGTAATGATCCATCACCTTTATGATACCCTGGGGCTTCAGTTGGCTGCCACTATATTCTCATTTGAAAGTGTCATTGAGTTTTTATCAGGCTTGTTTCAGTGGGACTGAATAATTTTCTCTCACAGCAAGGGAGCTGGGATGGTTCAGATGACAAGTATGGCAAAATCTCCATAGCCCTCCTTAATTATGATGGGAAAAAAATCAGTCTGGATAGATAAAAAATGTAAATTATAAAACAAATGAAAAGGATTCTGATTTTTAATTCCATCCATGGACAGTGTTAGACAATCTTCCTCAGTGACAAGGAACTGAGCTCAGCAGTGGAAGAGCAGAAATACAGCTATTTGGCCATATCTGTATATCTTAGTTCAAAATCAACATGTTGACTGCTCATGGATAACATGATACATTTAAAAATACAAGCAGGAACAGACACGTCAATCTTTAATCAGCAAGCATGTACTAAGTAGTTTTTATGTGCTGGGAATATAAATAAAAAAGAAGAAACAGTTCCTATTTTTAAGGCCCTTACATCCTAATTGGGGAGAAAAATGTACATAAATTCTATGTACAAGATGCAAAGTAGCCTTAGTTGAAAAGGGAATAGTAACTGGAGGGACAAAGAAAGGTTTCCTTTAGAAAGCAGCTTTTGAACTGACCTTAAAGGAAGACAAGGCTTCTGGGGTGTTGAGGTAGGTAGGGAGAGCATTCCCAACATGGGAAATAACCAGTACAAAGGCAATGAGAGAGAAGATGAGGCTTGAATATGAAGAACAGCAAGTTGGCCAGGATGGTGGGATCATAAAATTATTGGAGAGGAACAATGTATAAGACTGGAAAAATATGAAGGGGCCCAGGTTGTGAAGAGCTCCAGCAATCCCAGAGAGGACTTTATATTATCCTAGTAACAATGAGTCAATGCATTTTATTCAGTACAGTCAGAACAGTCAGAGAATAAATTGAAATAAGGAGAATTATAAGGGTTAGAAATCAATAATGAAGTTAGTGCAATAGTCCAGATGATACATTGGAAGGACTAGAACCAGAGTAGTATATCGTTAGAGAAAAGAAAGGGATATAGCTTTATCTATATCTAATTATAGATAGATACATAAATATGTGTGTATATGTACATCTATACATCTATATATATATGTGTATAAATTACATATACCTATATATGAGTTAGAAACAATAACATGTGTGGTTTTTGAGAGTGAGGAGTTGAGCATGACTAAGTGCAACTTTGGGTGATAGGAAGAAATGAAGAACACAAGCATTTATTAAGAACCTCTATGTGCCAAGCACTGTGCTAAGTGCTTTACAAATATGTTATGGTAATTAAGGTGAGACTTTTTTTTTTTTACTCTTTTCTCTTTTGGAGCACTTAGGTAATCAAATGCCTTTGATGAGCCTTTGCTTAAATCTGGTGTCTTTGATGACATGCTTATGTCAAGGGAATGCCTAGTTTGGTTGTGAAGCCTGAAAAAGTGTCACATGATTTTGAATCACATGCTTGCGACTCTTTTTGACCCTGAGATGTGTGTATATGATCTGAGGTTGACATTTTGCTTGGGGCTCTCACTCACTGGAAGAATGTCATGTTATTTGACTAGATGAGACAATGGGTAGCGGTTGTTAAGAGCCCCCGGGCTTGAAAATCTAGATGTTGGTGCTTCTCTGGTAACTACGTACTGAGATGTTGGACAGAAAGCTAGAAGCCTGTCTATTGGTTTGTATTATTTGATCTGTTGATATTTTCTATTTGTAATTTCGGTTTGTATTTGCTCTGAAGTGCTGGCTTTCCCCCTGAACTAAGTGCATTATATATGTGTGTTTGATTAAAGTGATATTGTTAACCCCTTAAAGTTGTCCTTAGAAAAGCAGATTGAAGAACTTGTGCTAGCAGGCCTTCTTTGTTCTGGTGTTGTTGGCCTTGCACAGTCACAGTAGCAGAAAGCAGCATTGTTGTTACAAAATATTATCTCATTTGATCCTCAAAACAACCTTGAAAGGTGGGTGCTATTATCACTTCTCATTTTACATTTGAAGAAAGTGAGGCCAACAGAAGTTAAATAACCTGTCTAGGATCACAGTGCTAGTAAGTGTGTTAGGCCAGATTTTAACTCACCTCTTCCTGACTGTAGTCCCAGAACTCTATCTACTACACCACCTAGCTGCCTCTGGGGGAAAATGTATGCTAGTCTCCTTAACAATAATAAGGAAGTTCAGTAGAAGGATGTGTTTGGGGTGGGGGGGAAATAATCAGTTTTGTTTTGGACATTTTGAGTTTGAAACATCCATGTTGAAATGTCCAACAAGCAGCTGGTGATACAGGACTAAAGGTTAGATACATAGATCTTGATACAGAGAACTGAAGTCCTCTGCATAGTTGAATGTATGGGGGCTGATAAGACTTTCAAATAAAAGAGTATAGAGGAAAAAGAAAATAATTTCCAGGACAGAGCCTTGAGATGTACCCATAGTTGGTTGGACTGATACGGATTGAGATTCAATAAATACTAGGGTGATAGGGTGCATTGGAAAGGTAGAAGCAGAACCAAGAGAGAGCAATTTCACTAAAACCTAGAGAAAAGACAATATCCAGAAAGAAAAGGTGATAAATAGCGTCAAATATTGCAGCAAGGTCATGAAAGAACAGAATTTCAAAAGTCGTTAGATTTAGTAATTAAGACATAATTATTTGTCATCAATGAGACATGAAGCTAGATGGCCAAGGGCTGAGAAGAGATAGTGCGGAAAGCAAGAAGAGGCACTAAGTTTAGAATTTGCTTGAGAAAGGAAAAGACATAGGATAATAGCTAGAAGGGATGGTACCATCTAGTAATTTTTTTATTTTTATTTTTTTAGGATGGGAGAGATTATAGTCCTAGGAAGGAAGTTTATGGTGCAATTGTAATCCTCATGGGGTGGTAATGCTCTTTGCAAAACACATAATTCAGGTCAAGGTATTCTAGAAGTATATTTAGGACACTTGGCCCTTAGTTCTAGCTTTCCTCAAGTTATTACGATTCCAACTGAGAGAGACACTTCTGGGGGAAACTACACCCTCAGATCATATGAACCTAAATATAAAACTCTGACCTTTGAAGACATTCATTAAAAATCTCTCATTTTTAGATAAGGAAACTGAGGTTCAGAGATCTGGTCAGTTGCCTAAATTAATGTGAGTAGTAGACAGCAGGCCTAGGTTGTGAACCCAAGTCCTCTGACTTCAAGTCCAGTGCTCATACCATAAAGCTACTCTCCATTCATTTTGGAATTGCATTATCATAATCATGGTAACCCAAACACCATCGCAACTTGCTGTATATCAATTATTTATCTGCAAAATGAATAAATAGTTTCATACAACCTTAGCTCTGATACCAAAGACCTACATTTCAGTTACCAGATACTATTTGTTATTATCAAGATACCAGAAATATATTCTAATTCCTCAGAGTCTATCAGAACTTTTTCCTAGGAGCTCTAAAGTACTCCTACTGAGAACAAAAATATGGTAAGGAGTTCTTTTGTGCCACTTAAATGTCCCTCCTCATTTCTGGAATTCTGTTGGGCTCTAACCCCATAACTGTGAAGTAGCACCTCATTCTCTGACAAGTATATTTCCCTGTCTTTGGAATTTGTCCTTGGCATTGCCTGTAGTCCCAATGTAGGTAGTTAAGTTTCCTACTTGTAGAACAATGATCATGTCATGATCTGTACTTCTGAAACCAAAATCAATATAGACTCTGGAATGTATTTTCATCAACCCTGAATATTCCTCATTTGCCCCTTGCCTGAGATCTGATTTCTTTGGCAAAATTACAGTCCCTCCTCTGGGCCTCCTGTCAATCACTAAACTGCACCTTCAGGTCTATAAACCTAACTAAATCTTGTGTTCTCAAATATCCTGTTAAATGTATTCATTTGTTCCTCCTATTTAATTGATGCTTTCTGTCTTGTTATCACAGTCATTTCCTGAAAAAACATTGTATCCAGTGAGCCTTCCCTTATGACACAGAAAAAAAAGTTATGTAGAACCAAATGCCACAAAGACCCCATCTGATGGTGTATGCAACATTTCTCACCTATAATCCGCTATGTGCAAGGAAAAGAGTATATTTCTTTATCTCTTCCCTGTGGCCAAGATTGGCAGTTACAATTATAGAGAACTAACTTTGTTTTTTATTATTCATTTGATTTACATTATTGTCATTGTATATATTTTAGTTCTTCTTACTTCCCTCTGCATGAGTTCATAAAGTTTGCCCATGTTTCTCTGAATTCCTCATATTCATCATTTCTTATGTGGAAATAATATTAATATATGCATTTGTGCACATGCATAATATATATCACAATTTTTTCAGCATTCTCCTGGTCAATTGTCCTGTGTTTTTTTCTTTTTTGACAGGGAGGAAGGTGTGCCACAAGACATATAACTCTGAATATTTTACAATACATGGGACCATTTTTTCTGACAAATTTTCTTGGGGGTACCTATAAGAACTCAGTACTTCGGGGCACTTTTCATCAATAAATCCAAATTACTTTCCAGAATAAAACAGCAATTTGTAGCTCCTTCAATAGTGCATTCCTGAGACTCTCCAATATTGACTCTCTTTTATTATATTTTGCTATTTGATGAAAGCAAAACTTGAGAATTGTTTTTATTTTTATGTATATTATTATTAGTAATTTGGAGCAATATTTCATAATGTTGTAGACCATTTGCAAAATGTTTTGAAAACTATTTGTTCATTCCTTTTGAATACTATCTGTTGGGGAATAGCTCTTGGTTGTTCTCAAATTTTGTTAAGGGTTGAGGAAACTCAAGGCAGAGAAATTCAGTGACTTGCCTAAGTGAAGGGCTTTAAAAACCTAAGAGAGGATTTTATATTTGATCCTGGAGATAGTATGCAGTGACTGGAATTGACTTAGGTGAGGGGCTTGGGGGTCAAACTTGGTCAAAACTTGCCCTTTAGGAAGATCCATTGTACAGTTAAGTGGAGGACGGACTTAAGTGGGTAGAGATGAGGCAGAGAAAACTACGTGGAAGCTCTTGCAATGTGTGAGGTGATGAGGGCTTTCATCAATGTGGAAAAAGGGGGGGCACATATGAGAGGTGTTAACAAGATAGAATCTAAAGAAACTGGCAATGGATTGGAGGTGAGGAGGCAAGAGAGTTAGGAATTGAGGATGTCACCTAGGCTAGTGTCTTGGGTAACTGAGAGTAACATGGTGTCCTCAACAATGGTAAGGAAATTAGAAAGAGGGAAATATAATAAGTCTAGTTTTCGACATGTGAATTTAAGATGTTCAAGGGACTTCTAGTTCAAGATATTCAAAAGGCAGTTAGAGATTCGAGACTAGAGATTTCCTTTTAAATCCTATATATTTAATTTTATTTATTTAAAACCATTATTCTGCAAAGGGTCCATAGGCTTCATTAGGCTGCCAAAGTGACGAGTGACACAAAAATGGCTAAGATCACTTACTCTAGAATCAAGGAACCTGGGTTCAAACCCTGCCACAGAAGAAGAGTTCATACCAACATTTATCCAAGGATTATATGACTCAAACTATAAAATATTCTTTGCAGAAATAAAGATGGACTTAAATAATTGCAGAAACATCAACTGTCCATGTACAGGTTTGAATGCTTTTCACCTTTTATGTGAAAGAGAAATCAGTGAAAGAGATTACTAGGTACACAGTACACAGAAGAAAACCAACACAAAAGTATCATATTTTTAAATCTCTAAACTGGGCTTAAACTAGGGGAAGGACTCACTACATGATCTTAAAAATGCAGCATAAAGCAGGCTATTGTCAGTCAGAAATTAGGTTTAGACTAACACCTCACATAATACACCAAGATATGGCTCCAGATGAATTAAAGATTTAGTTATAAAAAGACATATTATAAACAAATTATAGGAGCAAGGAAGAAATTTTCTTTCAGATTTATAGACATGGGCTGAGTTCATGAGTATACAAACTATAAAGAGAACCAGTTACATATGATAAAATGGGCATTTTCACTGTAAAATTAAAGTTGTGGGATAACCAAACCTAATGCAGCTAATATTAGAAGGGAAACAGCTTAATTGGAAAGTATTTACAGTATGTTCCTCTGATAAAGGCATAATTTCTAAGATACATAAGGAACTGATTCATATTTATAGGACTAAGAGCTGTTTTCAAATAAATGAATAGAGGACTTTAATAGGCAGTTTTAAAGGGAGAAATACAAGCTATCCTCAATCACATTTTTAAAATGTCCCAATAATTGGAGAAAAACAAATTACAGCAGCTTTAAGGTTCCACCTCCATCTATCAGACTGGCAAAGATGACAAAAGCAGAAAATTTCAAATGTTGGGAGGGATTATGGGAAAACCAGTAGACTAGTACATTGTTGAAATTGAATTGGTCCAACCATTTTGGAAAACAATTTGGAACTATGTCCAGAAAGTTATAAGTTCGTGAATACTCTTTAACCCAGCTATACCACATCTAGGCACACACACCCAAAGAAATCAAAGGAAAAGGATCTACATGTACAATAAACATTGCTAACAACTTTTCTCATGGGAGGCAAAATGAGAAACAAAGGGATTGTCCTCTTTTGGAATGGTTAAAGAAATATGTTATATGAATTTAATAGAATACCACTGGGCCATAAGAAATGATGACATGGACAATTTCAGAGGAAAACTGATGCTGAGCAAAGTGAGTAGAACTAGGAGAATAATTCATAACATAACAGTACTGAAGAGGGAAAAAAGAGAATTAAAAACAAACATGGATTTGGTAGGATCCATGTAAATTAGCTTAGTAGAAGGAGCACAGGATTCGAAGTTAGAGGACTTGGACTCACAGCTCAGTCCTGCCACCCACCAGTCACCTTTAAAAGCTTTTAGAGTTTTGATCAATGCAAAGATAGACAAGCAGTCCCAAAGTCATGGAGGAATAGCATTATACTAGTATGTCAGTTTCTCACATCTCCTCAGTATGTTCTGCCTCTTTGCTTGGACCCTATGAGGCCAGGGCCAAGAGATCTAGAGTCTTTTTCAAATAGGGAGCTCAGCAGTTTTTCTCCTCATTTCCCATCAGCTAACCTGCTTTAGGACTTCTTTGCAACTCCTGGCCCCAAGTGCTTTCCCCACCCTCACACCACATTGTCTTCGTCTATTAGATTGTAAGTTCTTTGGAGGTCAGGAACTATCATTTTTTTTAAAATTTGTATTTGTATACTCAGAGCTTAGTACTATACCTAGCATATAGTAGGTACTTAAGAAACATTTATGGACTATGTAGTGTTTTATTTTTCAGGTTTCTTTTTTTTTTAAATTTGCTAAGTGGGGGTGCAATAATGAGAGGAACAGATAAAAATTACTTACCTTGTTATATGAAAAATAAAAATATAATAAACTATAACATTTTAAATTAAAAAAAAATTAAATCCTGCCACAGATAGCACTTGTGTGACTCTGGGTAAATAATTTAACTACCCACAGAAAATCCTCTAACACTGTCATGTATAAAAGGGTTGCTTATTGGTAGAAGAATTTTTAAGACCTGACAAAATTATGGATCCATCCTCAAAATCAATTTCAAAATAAAACAAAGCTCTACCGTCTTATTCTAGAGGGGTGGAAATTAACAATAGAGCCAGAACCTAAATTTAGCTTGTTATCAACCAAAAAAATCATGCCTCTCATCTCTTTTAAGCCATACTGGAGCTCTCTCATAGATACACAGCCTTAGATAGTAACCAGAGATCTACTACATTGGACTCAGTATATAATTCACAGATGGCGCACCAAATATTTAAAACAAAACAAAACCTTAGGAAGAATTCCTTGTTCTAGGATTAAATAATTCTTCCCCATCCTGATAGTTATACCTTTGGAATTCATATTGACAACTATTACTCTCATAAGTTTTCATGCCAGTCATTATTTGGCCCAAGTTCTGCAATTTTACTGCCTTTAATCTTTCCATATAAGTTCATCCTTCATCACAGCTGGAGCCATTGAAGAATACAATTGTCAAGGAATGAGGGGCTGAGAGCCAGATTCCATTAAACACAAAAACAGCATCAGTTATTTGGGCTTCAGTTTGAATGCTTTTCACCCTTTATGTGAATTTCCTTTATTTCCTTTGGTGTTATTCTTGGTGGGATGAGGGTAAGGAATGGGAGAACTGGTTTTTGGCAATGCAGGATGAACAGATTCAAAAGGAACCTTTTAAGTAAGCATATGTGCTCCCTTATGTCTCATTTATGACTCTGAGATGGGATCTGCAAAGGCACACCCCATTTCCCCCAAAGCAATTAAGTGCCATATATTTCAGCCAGAGAGACAGAGAGAGAGAGAGAGAGAGAGAGAGAGAGAGAGAGAGAGAGAGAGAGAGAGAGACAGAGACAGAGAGAGAGAGACAGAGACAGAGAGATTTCCAAATGTAGAAGAGGCACGTGATGGCTGCTATTCATTTTATCTCCACACTTTACATTAAGTACCATAAATCCTGGTTTCACTCAGAGACAAATTGTCACATTACAGCTGTGCAGTCTCATGGGGGCATATATACAAACCCCTTTTTGAAAAGGAAACACAGGCCTGATTAAGACAAATAGAATCTTTGTTAGGCTAAATTTTTTTTAAGTTTCCTTCACATAAAATGTGGGCGGCTGAAAGATTCATGTCATGGATAATTTATATGCAAAAATATTTATAATTATTAATATAAAATGGAAAGTGGTGAGTTTTTAGCAGCCACAGGAATGTAAAACTCATGTGTTGTTTTAACACACAACAATTCAGGGTGCTGAACATACGGAAATTCTGGTGAGAAAAGAATGAATAATGAATTCCCTTAAAAAGGCAGAAAGAAAAGTCAAATCAAGTTGCAAAGAGAGGTTAATTGTATTAAAAATAGCTTATTCCACTGTTCAACTATCATTGGTACATTGTTTGGCATTTTATTTATTTTGGTAACAACTACTGTGGTTAGCCTTACCTCTGCTTACCACTCTTCATACTAACAACATCATCAGGAATGCGTTGTTTTACATAAGTGAGTTTCCCAGATGACCAATGTTTGTTCCTTTGAATACCAGAAATGTTTAAATGAGGACTGTTTTTAACAGAAAATTTTCAAGACTGCATTATACAACTCTGTCTCCTAAGTAGAAGTTACTGAACAAAACATTTTATTGATGACTCAAGATCACCATTGTTAATGATGCACACTTCCCAAGAAACATGAGCATGTCAGATAGAGAAAAGAAAAAGAGGGTTTTTTCCCCACCTGGGGAGGGGGAAGCAAAACAATCAAAAAACTAGAACTCTTTTGTGTAAAGAATATGGGGCTATTACACACACACAGAGGCATGCTTTCCCTTTCTAGCTATGCTTAACAGTCCCTATTGTATATGCAAACACACATACATACACCTATGTATGTATATACACATGTATTTCTATGTATATGGACATATGTTTGTTCAGTTGAGTATTAGGAGAAAAGCATCTATAGGGATGTTTCATATGATGTTTAGCAGTATAATCACAATGATAATTTTACAATTATCAGATGTCTTCCTCCTTGTATATCTTCAGATTCTTCCAAATAAAACTCTAAATCTATGATTCTTTAATTTGCCTGAAATCACAGATATTAATTCAGTGCAGAGATGAGACTAGAATTCAGTGTTTTCAATTTCCAGTCCACTGCTTATCCCACTATATCTTACTTGTTTATGTAAAAAACAAAGTCTGTTGTATCCTATTGTATGTGGTAACAAGCTCAATGGCCTCTAGTAGCCACTGAGCTCCAGGGAGGAGGGATGGGATGGAATTTGTCAGTTTTCAAAGGTATTTATGTTTACATGATGGAGGACAATTACTGGGAATAATGGGAGATAAAACCAAGGTGAAGTGAAATGTCAGAGTTCTCAAAGAGAAAGTAAAGTCAGAGAAGCAATTATATTAAAATGTTGAGAATATTGGAGGAGCTAAAAAGATTGTGTGGGAAGTTGGGAGGATGGCTGAGGTAAGACAGGTGATCTCTGAGCAACTAGAGTTGAAAATCCCAGGCGAACAGTTCGAGGAGAAAATTTCATGTCAGGAGAATATGAGGTAGGTTGAGATGCACAATGCATTTTTTTTCTTTAAAGATGATTTGACAATATCAACATGTCTCCTCCTGCTTCTTTAATGGGATCTGCTTTTCTGAAAGGGATAGCAAGATAATACTTAACTTTATTTTTTTCCCATTGTTATAACCTTTTCCCCCAAAAGGGAAAAAGAAATATACATTACTAATTGAAATCTCTCTTACTAGGAACTATCCTTCCATTTTCTATTGCAGATTACTGCCTATAAATAATTGCTTAAATTGGTACAAATCAGTGATGCTAAACTTGGCAAAGATGACACAAGAATGAGCTATACTGAAAGTGAAGCTCTTGCAGTACTTCCATCTGTGAACTGGGTATATGACATATATGTATATGACACATTAGGTAGTATGAAAGACTGGAATGTCAATTTACCCTTTAGATAGGCTTTTTGTGAGTTTCTGGCCTTTTTCCTTTTAGCGATAATTGGGTGCATACAGCTATAAGATAATAAAACAGCATTTCGTTCCACATTTCTAAATATCTGGGGTGTACTTTCAGAGGCTCACTTCCAATTTCATGACTTCTGGATCTTATCAATGGTCTATAGAGGGCACTGCAGCATCTACTAAGAAACCTCCCTGCTGTATAATTGGAATGGTAAGCGGCATGGATTACAGTGTGCGACTTTGTACGAAGGTGTGGCTTTTCCGTGTTCTGCGACCCTACAAGAACAGAACCTTCTGCTGTTCATTTAAGATGGAAACAGATCTTTTGTCCACATGTGCTGCATGATTTGTACTAAGTCTGTCATTACAAATATCACACCTAAAGAGCTAAGACAGCTGCAATAAAATAGAGAACATCTGGAGCGGACAAAATAGGGTCTTTGATGCATATGAGCCAGCATCATTACAGGCTCTTCTGTTGGAACTTATCCAAGCACCAATATCAGGATCCTCATCCTGTCTAAGGAAACACTTTCATATTGCTCCCTTTCCATAGGTGTCTGAAAGCAGGACTGTAATGAAGGGAAACATATTTGCAGGAAGACTGACCAATAGATGAGAACATCTAGTTTTCAAATACTGGTACCACTAACTTCAGATTTCCATACAGCAGCTCAATTGGCGAAGGGAAGGAGTGGTTTAAAAAATAATTTTAGAAGCATGAATAAAAACAAACTTTTATTCTTGCTAGAATGAAAACCCTCTTAGTGCAAGGGCAGTTGTTTTATTTTAGTCTTTGTATCAAAGGAGCTTAACACAGTGCCTGGCATGTAGTAGGTGTTTAATGAATGCTTATTGATTGATTTCACCAGGAATACACTTTGATAATATTAAGTAATAGGTATAAAGATACTACACAAAGTACCTGTCATGACAAGGCCTGGCTACCATATTATAAGAGGAGTATGTTTTGTAGAATCCCAGTCTCCATTCTTGGATAAACAATCAAAAGATGTTCTTTCCTGACACATTTTAAAAGCACTTTTCCAACATTGAGGGGTGTGTGTGTGTGTGTGTGTGTGTGTGTGTGTGTGTGTGTGTGTGTGTGTGAGAGAGAGAGAGAGAGAGAGAGAGAGAGAGAGAGAGAGAGAGAGAGAGAGAGAGATTTCAGTTTCCCACATTGATCCAGACCATTCCTTTAAAAAAGATTGCCAAACAAATTGTCTTAAGATTCTCAGAGAGTTCTGCAATTGAACTCACAAGATAAAATTCCATAAGCTTTTATGTCTGTAAATATTACTATTTCTTGGAATGGTTTTTTGTAAACTTTTGAAGGATGTTATTACTCTACTTTGTCAAATACAATACAAATTTTCAATTCTTTTTGCCTTCTGTCTCCTTGTAGATCTTTTGATATATTAATAGACCTCTCATCTCACTGATATAAGTTCTCCCTTCAGGGTCACAGATCATAATACTTTCTTATCTTGTGCTACTCAAAGTTCTGAAAATCTTCCATGAGAGTGTGAGCTCTATCATCTTGCTGGGGGAGGCCTTCCACTGTACACACTAGACCAGAGACCATGTCTTGGGGAAATTAAATCTCTCCTACTCCTGAACTCCCATCCTAGGTGACCTGCATTATTGTGACTAGTCAATTCCTCATATTTCCCACCATATTTAGCCCTTTACAACCTTGCTTGAGTTTAAACCTCAGTCATTTTCAAGCCTAAAGCTATATGTAGACTCTCCTTTTGTACCTTTAGTATCTGCATCCCCCTCACTAAGTACAGTGCTTAGCATATATGATTTACTTAATGCTTTTTAATTCATTCATCTATCAATTTATTTGTTCTCCCTTCATTCATCTCTTGAAATTGAATGGATACCAATAGAGCATGTAGGCCATCCATCACTTCCTCTTACTAGAGAACTGGTCCAGTTATTTGTCTCCAAATCTACATTACTCTCATAACTGAAATAACATTTCTTCTACCCCGTTCTTCATTGGTAATATGTTGCAGTTGACTTAAGGCTACTGTGTGTCTTTCCTTTGACTTTTTGGTAACCTAAAACTTTAATTCTTTATGATGCTCCATCTCTTGAAGCTGTATAGAATCACTGAAGAAATAGTGATGTTCAAAAACGAAAACACAGACCTTTGTTTTAGGGAGAAACATATGGTCATCCCACATACTAAACAATTCCCCAAGGGTAATCCAGCTGACTCATCTCATTTTATTCAATTTTAGGTCCGGTTAATGGTCCATCTTCAGTGCCTGACTGAGATAGATATACTGGTAGACCAGTTTTAATGGTTGTTCACCCAACTGCAGAACAGTCTGGACAATTTGCATTCTTCATTGCCTTGGTTTTTCCTGTGTAAAGAGTTAAGGAGAAACTCTTGGAGTAAATATAGAGATCATTTAGGAGGCTCTGCGATGTTCTGGAGCCTCATGCAATCAGCTCAATGTCATCCATCACTGGAGCATCTAGAGCAGAGGCATCAAACAAATTACCCAGAGAGAGTGTGGCCTGAACCTGATTAACATGACCATGGGAAATATTTAACAAGATAAACAAAAATTCAATAAAACATAGATGTTACATTTTAAAACTAACTCAATTTGTGCTTCACAGGGATCGTTCAGTATGGATTAGTGGCCCCCATTTCTATTCGAGTTTGACACCATTGAGCTAGAGGTCCTCATCAGGTCAGGGAAAGGGGGAAACTATAATAATCTTTTATAGCAAACAGTTGAAGAATGGCCTCTCTTTTGTTGTTTTTGTTTTCTACAATCTTATATTATTTGAGGCTTCACTCTTTTTT
>CM053624.1:100401097-100416104 GCA_028646595.1 Phalanger gymnotis | reverse complement strand
TGGTCATTTTTGTCACCAAAGAAAGATTCCAAAGTCTGTGTCTGAATCCGAGTCCACCCTCACTGTGTGGCCATGTTCCTAGCCAACTCACTCGACCTCTGAGTTTTTCATCGGTGTATGACTGCTTGCAGGGTATAGAGTACTTTGTCCCAAGCTTGAGGGGCTGTGCTGTTTTTTCAGAGTTATTTCTACGCAGCAAGCTCTGCCACACCAGCACTAATCCTCACCCAAGAACCGCCAACATGGACCTTGACTCAGATCTGAGCAGGCTCTGCACTCCTGCTCTGATCAGCCACATAATTCCCCCCACCAGGTGGGCCTGGGGCCTGAAGCAACTGCAGTTGTAGCTCTGTAAGCAGCCTCAGAGCTGCACCAACTCCCCTGCCCCTTGGCGGTGGCCAAACTGCAAACTCCTTTCACTCTGTCCCAGCAGCTTTTCCCACTAACCTTCTCTGTTGTCTTGTTTGTGGGTTGAGAAGTCTGGTAACTGCCACAGCTCACTGATTCAGGGAGCTATGGCCTGTTCCTGCCCGGCTCTCAGTCTGGTTGATCAGGGCGTGACTCATGCTGGGTTCCCCTCCACTCCACTCCCAGTTCCCTGTGATAGACCTTACCCAGCAATCATCCAGGCTGTCCTGGGCTGGAGCCCTGCTTCCCTGTGCTATTTTGTGGGTTCTGCAGCTCTAGAATTTGTCCAGAGCCCTTTTTTTATAGGTTTTTGGAGAGACCTGAGGGGGAGCTCACACAAGTCCCTACTTTCCAGCTGGCATCTTGGCTCTACCCCTGGAAACCCAAAAGTCTTAGTATTACAGATCTTTCTTCACTTTTTAAAATGTATACATTTGAAAAAGTCACTGCTTCCTTTCATGGCTATTTCTCCTCCTACCACTGGCTCTCAGTCCCCTCTCCATTATCTCTCAAGAGTGGCTGAGCTAAGGTTACAGAGAACAAGGCAGTCACAGCCAGAATATTTAGATGTTTTTACCCAGCAACAGCATCATAATTCAAGGAAAAGAGCTCCCAGTTCTATTAGTCACTGTCTGTTATCTTACTACCCTTGTGGTCATCTCCTCCCTGGGCCACCACATTCTCATCTGTACTATGAAGAGGGTGGATTAGATAGCCTCTGAGGACTCTTTCAGCTATTTGGAAAACAATGGACTAGAGCTGTTCCTGCTAGATTATTTTTTGGTGGGGAGAGGGAAGGAACTCAGGTTAAGTAACTTTCTCAGTTACTTTCCCAGTGTGTGACCACACAGCTAGTAAATGTCTGTGGCTGGATTTGAACACAGTCCTCCTGTCTCCAAGCCCAGTGTTCTTTCCACTTCACCACTTAGCTGCCCCTTTTGCTAGATTATTAAAAAGAAAAAAAGGCATTGTCGTACCAAGGGTGGGGAACCTGCAACCTCAAGGCCATCAGCCTCAAGGCCACACGTTCCCCACCCCAGGAGACTATAAGCTTTACACCCTCTTTCCACAAGATGTTTCAATTTGACAATTCAGCATTGGAGCTATTTTGAGGCTAGGGTGATAAAGGAAAGCACGTAACCCTTTCATCTGGTCCTACAACATAGTGATAGCGTTTCCCCCTTCATCATTTCATATCCTTTCTTTAAGCTTCACCTCTCTTTTGGGAGCTTTTGCCCTTAAAGGCCAATCTTAAAATTAATAAGCTTTCACTGAAATAAAAATATTGCAGTGTGCTGTAGGGATAAGAGCACTGTTCTTGGAGCCAGGGTATTATGGTTCCAAAACCAGCTCTGCTGTTTACTAGTTTTGTGATCTCAGACAAGTCACTCAACTTTATTCGGCCTCAGTTTCCTCATATGTAAAAGAAGGGGTTTGAACATCCACAATTTCAGAAGACCAATGATGAAACATGCTATCTACCTCCCAAGAGATCATGGACTCAGGATACAGGATGAGATATGTATTTTTAGATGGAGCCATTCAGGAAATTTGTTTTACTTGACTATGCATATATGTTACAAGGAATTTGTTTTTTCTCTTCTATTCCCCACCTCCCACCATGAGATGAGAAGTTGGAGGGAGAGCAAGTAGATTTATACAAATTTAAAAATCAGTTAAAAAATAAAAAGGAGATTTGACTAGATGGCTTATAAAACCCTTGACTGTTAAATCGGTGACCATATGTAAAGGTAAGACAGTGAGATTTTTCTGTGCTACTAATCACTCTAGTGATAGATGTGGGTCTCTGACCCCACTACACAAAACCTGCAAAATATATGCATGAGAAAATTGAACAGGGAAAGATATGACAACCATAGATTTAAAGCTGGAAGAGAACTTAGAGGCATCAAGACAAATCCCTCATTTTACAAATGAACAAACTGAGGGTGAGAGAGGTTAACTGAATTGTCCAAGATCACATAGCTAATAAGTAGCTGAAGCAGGATTTGCCCTCAGATTTTCCTTACTCAAAGTCCAATGAACCACTTTGCTACCCAGGAATTTGGGGGAAAGCATGGATTGAGGGAGGAGACCAGTGCAGGACAATTCCTATGGAACAGACAATGAGGAGACCTGGGATTCCTCATCATGTCTTTGCCACTTAGAAACCCTGTGGCCTTAGGTAAGTCACCACCATCATCATAACAATCCCAATGATAACAACAACAATAATAATGTGTATATAGCACCCAAAGGTTTGCAAAGCATTGTACATGTATTCTCTCATCAGATTTCTCCTCCATAAAATGAGAGAAAAAAAGACTTCTGAAGAGAGGGTAAATGACCTCTAAAGTTCCTTCAAGCTCCGAGAGCAGGATTTTACTCCAATAACTCATCTCTCTCTGTTCTCAACAGCCTTGGGTGTTTGGGTAATTCTTTGCTATAGCTCACTCAAGAAATTGACCCAATTTGGTTTTCAAACACTGAGCTCCAAACCTCAACCAAGTCTATTAATATACTAAATCTAAAACTGAGTTCATAGCAAACTGTCAGTTGCACCTAGAGACCTCCACAAAGTACTGCATTTATTGGAAGAATTTTGGGGAAAAAAGGCTTTCATAAATTAGTGTGAAGCAAATAATTCTTTATTCTACAAGACAGCAGTCCCTCAGGGACAAGCCTAGCTTTAGAATTATTAATCTAGCAGTTTTGGAATTTAGCCAGTTCCACCTGAAACCTTTCCAGGAGAGATCAATTAAAGGCAAATCCATTGATTGGTTACAGTGCTCAGACAGCTGACGTTTATTGCTTTCATCAGCTATGTCTGCAACAGATTAATACAGATGAATTTGAGTTGTTGAGTACTTAGGCTCTGTGCTTGGATTTACACACTCAGAAATAAATTTCTTATTAATTTGTACATGCAATTTATTGCTAAATAAATAAGTATACATTACTGGATGTGTCTATAATGCCAATTCTATTACAAACATTTCAAGTCTGGTCCAAAATTGACGCATGCCTTTGCTCAAAATTTACAAATAGTATATGCATAGTTTCAGTAGCACATATAAACAATCAGCTTTTGAAAGTATGAGCTTAAAGGCTGTTTCCATTTAACTAGATGAATCATTCAGGCTGCTCCTCTACCAGTTTCAATAGGTCTTCAAACTACCAGGAGCCCAAAAGGCCATTGTGAAGGTAGTAGAATACCTCATTCTTAGAATACTCAGTTTCTCAAGTTGTGTTATATGATTGTCACGGAATATTATTATGCTATAAGAAATGATAAGGAAGATGATTTCTGAAAAACCTGGAAAGACTTAAATGAACTGATGCAACATGAAGTGAGCAGAACCAGAACATCATACACAATAACAGTAGTATTGGAAGATGAAGAATTGTGAATGACTTAACCATTCTCAGCAATACAATGATCTCAAACAATCCCAAAGGACTCATGATGAAACATGCTATTTGTTCCCAGAGAAAGAACAGATATTGTCTGAATATAGACTCAAGCATACTACTTTTCTTCTTCCTTCCTTCTTTCTTTCTTTTCTTTCTTTCTTTTTTCAAGTCTTCTTGTACAAAATGACTACTATGAAAATGTTTTACCTGATTGCACATGTATAACCTCTATCAGATTGCTTACTGTCTCAGGGAGGGAAGGAGGAAGGATAGAATTTGGAACTCAAAACTTTAAAAGAAAACAAATGTTAGAATTGTTCTAACATGTAATTGGGGAAAAATAAATTATTAAAAATAAATTTTAAAAAAGAATACTCAGTTTCTTTCAAAATTCTGCACCATCAGAGGCCTCTTCTTTATGACACCTCTCATAAGTCCGTTGCTGTATATGGTGGTTCCTCTTCTCGCCGCCCCCCCCCCAAATTATCTTGCATTTGTTTTGCGTATATGCAGCAGATATGAAAGGCAGCATGGTGTACTAGGATAAAAGATGGCTTCAGTTCCAGGAAGAACTGGGTTCAAGTTCTGCATTTTACCCAAACCGGCTTGAACATGGGCAAGTCATTAACCCCCTAGAAATCTAGACAACATTTTAAGAGTAGAAGTTGCAGAAAAGGTGTTGCATTATATTTGCAGAGGGAGTTTCAACTAGGACTTTCCCTAAGCCAATAAAATCACAGGGCCAGTCCTTGTCTTTATCCACTGTTTTCTAGATTTTTATGTACATGCTGTCACCCCTGATAGAATGTACAGTCCTTGAGGAAAGTGAGAGGAACTGTCTCCTTTTTGTCTTTGTATACCCAGGACTCTCAACATTGCCTGACACAGAAGAGGCATTTAGTAAATGTTTGTTGCCTGATGGAGTAATATGTCTATAATAAGCACTGGATGAACTGAGCTTTTCCATAAGATGTTGATTGGGGAGGGGGAGTATGTTCCAACACCCTGGGGCATATTGTAAGTAAATGACACCAGCTGGAAATAATTCTTAATTGTAACTCTGTTGGGTAACTAGTGCTTGAGGTGTGGGTACATAGAGTGTAAGAGGTAGCTAGGGATGGAAGCATAATTAGAAAGTGTTTAGCACAATTCTTGGCACATAGTAAGTGCAATATAAATTTTTATTGTTCTTATTGTTGGAAGTGAGGGGATTCAAGAATAAACAATACTCTAGATAATCATTTGACAATTCTTTCTTTACCACCTAGTCTCCTATTCTGGCTGCTAATGGGGTAAAATTGGATCTGGTTGGCTTCCTTACCTTCCTATCTTCCTCCTCTCTCCATTCTTACTCCATTTCCATTTCTTTTATGTTTCTAGACTATTATTTTTACCCTACCCCCAGTAACAAAGTCCCAAGTGTTCAATGGGACCAGGTAGCATGGAGAGGGCTTTAGTTGGTGAACATCTATGGACTTAAATCATTGTTTATGATGGAACCAGTTAAAGTTAGATTGGGAATGTGTTTGTGTTTCTTACTTTGAACCCATTCAGGGCTGTCAGTAGGAATATTGTACTTCTTTGGGCTCCTAAAATAGTCATAGAGAATGTAAAATGTAAATAATTAGTGGTTAGAGAAACTTCTCATTAGGACCCAGGAATTCCCAAATTTATCAATGTGATTGCAATCTTGAACCTAACGAGATACAAAGAAACTCTATAGAGTGTAAGATCTTCCTAGTACCCCACCCATTCTCTGGTAGCCAACTGGAAGGTTCTTGCAGGCACCCAGTGTCCATGTCAATTGGTGGGTATTGTTTTCCATTAGAAAGAATGCTTTTCTAAGGAGCAGTGGTAATTTGTGTTCATATTTCTTCTGTATACTATGTAAACAATGTACAAGCATACAAAAAGGTACACTTTTGAGGTGGTCAGTGCTCCCAGATTTTTGGGTCCAGTTGCACATTTACGGGAGCAGTTGTTTTAGTTCTTTTGCTCACCATTCTGGAATTTTAAATTTAAACTGGCAGCTGGAAAAGCAATATTTCACAGAAGAAAAAAGTTTCTCCAGAGTTCTTCAGACCTCAAAAAATGTTTTTGGTTTTTCCATCTCTAATTAGGACAATTAATAATACCTGACATTTATAGAACTTTTCATAGAACAAAGAAGCCCAGAGTGGTTTGTGCACTGTGTTGTGCAAAAGAGTAATCATTTCAGCTGTCACTGGAATGACGTTACCTCTGGGCTGGAATGTGACAGCTGTCACACAGCTGGAGAGTAGCACAGCCTCAACAGCCTAGAACAGGAAGGGAAAAGGAATACTGCATCCAATTGAAACTTCAAGGAGAACATAAGGAGGCAGCATGAAATGATGTGTTGGAATCTGGCCAGGACACAAGGGCTGCAGAACACCCATAATCCTCTAGCTGGAGAAGGGGGAGGAAATCCATGTTGTATCATTGGCGATTATAAAAGATCAGGAGCTTGCTTTCTGGATCCTTTCTATCTTAATAATAAATAGCCTATAGGCCTAAAGACAGAGTATAGTGACCTGAAAAGATATTAAGAGAAAACAAATGGGGCCTTCTTCTAGGTGGCTTCTGCCTCCAGTGGTGGAATATGACAATGAGAAATTTCTCTACAATCATGCCTTGTCTGAACTATTTTGTATCCAAAACACAAGGACCCCATTTTAAAACCTTTAGGGATAAAAAAGGGAATGTGGTTATTTCCAAATTAGCTATCAGCCACAGATATGTTTCCCTCCCCCCTTCTTCTAGAGCTTATTAGAAGTCCTAGGAAAACAAAGTTTTTGTTTTTTTAATATGATTTTATCTTCTTCTGGAAGGACTGCACCCCTATTTCCAGGCTGTTTGGTTTTATCATTCTTGGTGCATCTGCTCAAATTAAATTCAGGCAATGAAATAAATGAGAAGTGAGACTCCAAGGCTCACTGTTTGTATCAGTAAGGCCTTTGAAGAAAGAAGAAAAAAGAACTTGGATTCATGGGGACCTGCTGAGCCTTTTTTTTTTGCTGACAAGAAATTAAAAGTGACTGAGGTTAAGTGAATCCAACTATGACAAGTGCATATGTATTTAGAGAACTCATAACTCATTGCTCCAAGATGAAAAGTTCAGGACATGGTGTGATGGCAAATCTGGGTGTTAGATGCAAGACTCACATCCCAGTTAAGGGGAAAATACAGTGAGTGTTCATTAACTGATAGATGAATTAAGAAAGTAAGAGTTAGAACAGACTAGTTATGAGAGTCTCACAATAACAATGTCCCTGGATCATATGGCATGGGATCATGCTAAAAATGCAACAATAACAGCTGGGCAAAGTCCTTCTGAGATTTTTTTGACTAAGGTTAAGGGAGACCTGTCCTATGATGAATTTCATCTCATAACTGGTAGTATTATCTTGAAGCTTCAGTTTGTGAATAAGTATACAATATTACCAAAGATGAGCAGCAGCATAATTTAGTGCAGAGGTGTCAAACTCTAGGCCCCCAACACCCCTGAGTCCTGTGAAAATGAGATTAAAATTACAAAATAAATAAAAATTCAAAAATATATAGATAATGCTAATTTACAGCTGTCAATATGTATCTTACCAGGATCCATTTATATTTTAACTTAACTTGTTCAATGGGTAAAGGGTCAGACATGGAATCAGAAAGACCTGGGCTTGAGTCCTGCCTCTTACACAAACTAGAAAGTAGCATTTTTTATTGTAATAATATTTTATTTTTTCCCATTACAAGTCAAGACAATTTTTGGCTTTCATTTTTACAAGATTTTGAGTTCCAATTTTTTCTCCCTCTCCTCCCCTTTTCCAAAAATGGTAAACAGTTTGATGTCAGTTATACACGTACTATAATGTAAAACATAATTCTTTATCACTCACAGCTGTGAAAGAAGAAACAGGGAAAAAAAGGAAAAAAAACACAAAAAGAATAAAGTAAGTGAAAAATAGTATGTTCCAATCTGCATTCAGTTGATCAGTCTTTATCTGTATTTGGATGGCATTTTCCTTCTTGAGTCCTTTGTACTTGTCTTGGATCATGGTATTGCTGAGAATGGTTGATCCATTCATAGTTGATCATCATACAATGTTGCTGATACTGTGTATAATGTTTTCCTGGTTTTGCTCATTTAGCTTTGCATCGATTCAAACAAGTCTTTAAGATATTTTTTTTCTAAAATCTGCCTGTTTGTCATTTCTTATTGCAAAGTAGTATTCCATAACATTCATATACCACAGCTTGTAGAACCATTCCCCAGTTGATGGGAATTCCCTCAATTTCTAATATTTTGCTGCCAGGAAAAGGGCTGCTATAAATATTTTTCACATGTAGGTCCTGTTCCCTTTTTTATGATCTCTTTGAGATACAGACCTAGTAGTGGTATTGCTGGATCAAAGGGTATGCACAGTTTGGTTGTCCTTTGGGTATAGTTCCAAATTACTTTCCACAGTGGTTGGATCAGTTCACAACTCCACCAACAGTGTATTAGTGTCCCAATTTTCCCACATCCTCTCCAACATCCAACATTTTCCTTTTTTGCCATATTAGACAATCTGATAGGTGTGAGGTAGTAGTACCTCAGAGTTGCTTTAATTTGCATTTCTCTAATCAAAAGAGATTTAGAACATATTTTCATATGCCTATAGCTAGCTTTGATTTCTTCATCTGAAAACTACCTGTTCATATCCTTTGATCGTTTATCAATTGAGGAATGGCTTGTATTCTTGTAAATTTGACTCAGCTATCTACATATTTGAGAAATAAGCATTTTATTAGAGACACTTGCAGTAAATGTTGTTTCCTAGCTTTCTGCTTTCCTTTTAATCTTGGTTGCTTTGGTTTTGTTTGTATAAAAGCTTTTTAATTGACCATAATTAAAATTATCTATTTTACATTTCATAATGCTTTCTATCTCTTATTTGGTCATGAACCTGTAACTCGCTTAACTTCTCCTTTAAGAATTTGAATGCGAGGGGCAAAGCCAAGATGGTGGAGTAAAAGCAGGGACCTGCTTGAGCTCTCCCCAAAACCCCTCAAAATACCTGTAAAGAATGACTCTAAATAAATTCTAGAGCAGCAAAAGCCACAAAATGATAGATTGAAAGAAATTTCCAGCACAAGACAATCTGAAAGGTCGATAGGATGGGTTTATTTCATCAAGCTGGAAGACTTTCAAATACAAAAATCAAGAGAAGCATGGAAAGATAAACAGGAAAGAGAAACCATAAGAGACTTATTAAAGTTGAAGTATTTACATTCCTACATGGAAAGATGGCATTTGTAACTCATGGGACCTTTCTCACTATTAAGGTAGTTGGAGGGAATAGATAGATAGATAGATAGATAGATAGATAGATAGATAGATAGATAGATAGAAAATAGATAGGTAGATAGATGTGTGTGTATTATGTGCATGTATATGCATAGGTTTATGTATACATATACAGGGACAGAGGTCACAGGGCGAGCTGAATATATGAATGATGATATCTAAAAAATAAAATTTAGTGTTGAGAGGAATTTACTGGGAGAAAGAGAAAGGGGGAAGTAGAATGTAGTAAATCATCCCACATAAAAGAGGCAAGAAAGAGCTTATACAATGGAGGTGAAAAGGGGGAATAAGTGAACCTTACTCTCATTAAATTTGGCTTAAGGAGGGCATAATATACACACTCAATTGGGTATGGAAATCTATCTTATCCTACAGGAAAGCAGGGGGCAGGGGATAAGGGAGGGAGGATAACAGAAGGGATGGCGGATTGGTGGAAGTGCTAATCAGAAGCAAACACTTTTGAGGAGGGACTGGTCAAAAGAGAAAATAGAATAAATGGAGGGTGGGACAGGATAGAAGGAAATGTTGTTAGTCTTTCACATGACGTGGCTGTTATGGAAGTGTTTTCCATGTGTTTTCCATTTATAACCGATATAGAATTGTTTGCCTTCTCAATGAGGGTGGGTGGGAAGGGAGGTAGGAAGAGAATATTGAACTTAAAGCTTTAAAAATGAATGTTAAAAATTGTTACATGCAACTGGGAAATAAGATATACAGGCAAGGGGGTATAGAAATCTATCTTGCCCTACAGGAAAATAGAAGGGAAGGGGATAAGAAAAGGGGGGTGGTGATTGAAGGGAGGGCAGATTGGAGGAAGGAGTAATGCATGCTGTCCTGGAGTGGGGGAGGGGAGAGATGGGGAGAAAATTTGGAATTCAAAATCTTGTGGAAGTGAATGTTGAAAACTGAAAATAAATAAATTTAAATTAAAGAATAAGAATTTGAATGCTTTGGCACTTGGTGTTTAGTATTGATACTGCTTCATTGTCCATGGTACCTTTCAGCAAGATGCAGTTTCCTCTCTTATCTATTTTAATCAGGTCTATTTTTGCTTTTCCTTTGTCTGAGAACAGGATTACTACCCTCGCTTTTTTTTTTTTTGCTTCAGCTAAAATTTAATAGATTCTGCTCCAGCCCCTTACCTTTATTCCGTGTGTCTCTCTGCTACAAGTATGTTTCTTGTAAACAACATATTGTAGGATTCTGATTTTTGATCCATTCTGCTATCCACTTCCCTTTTATAGGAGAGTTTATCTCATTCATCTTCACAGTTATGATTACTAACTGTGTATTTCCCTCCATCCCATTCTTCTTCCTGTTTGTTTGTCCTCTCTCTCCTTTCACCCTTTCCCTGCCTGACAGTGTTTTGCTTCTGTCTACCACCTCCCCTGGTCTGCTTTCTCTTCACCCATTTAGTTAGTCTTCTCCCCTCCTACTTTCCTGTAGGTAAGATAGATTTCTATATCCATCTGATTGCATATATTATTCCTTCTTTGAGTCAATACCAATGAATGAAAGGAAGGTTCAACTGATGCTCACCTCCTGCCCTCCCAAGCTTCATTCCACTGTAATGGATTTTTATACCTCTTCGTGTGAAATAATTTAGCCCATTCTACCTCTTTCTTTTGCACCCGGTGTATTTCTCTATCTCATCCCTGAATTATTTTTTATGTCATTCCTTCAAATTCACCTTATACTCATGTCCTTTGTCTATGTATATTCCTTCTAGCTGTACTATTAGTGGTACAATTGTTAAGAACTTCAAGTATCACCTTCCCTTTAAGGAAGCCCAAGTAGGGAAACTATTAAGCTCCATTGAATCCCTTATGTTTTCTTTTCTATTTTTATCTTTTTAGGCTTCTCTTGGGTCTTAATATTGGAGGTCAATTATTTTATCAATTCAGACCTTCCCTTATGAAAGCTTGAAATCCTTCTAATTCATTGAATGACATTTTTTTTAATTGGAAGTATCTTGCTTAATTTCTCCAGGTAGGTGATTCTTGGTTGTAGTCCATAGACTGCTTTAAGATGGCTTTAGTCTTACTGGCTTTGAACACTCTATAAAATATGCAATATGTGACTGTTTAGCAATAAGACAAAACTCCCTAATCAAAAGTCCTGACAGTTTGGCAAAGAGGGGGTTCAGAGTGATTGGTGTGTTAGTAACTAATATTGCATACATGTGTATTAAACAGGGAGTTCATTAATCTATGAATTAGGTACCTATGGGCCAGAAATGATCCCTGTTCTGTATGGGGTAGGGAGTAGGAAGCCTCAATATTCTACTAGGTGATCTGATTTAGGATATGAGAGAAGTGAATTGGAAAAAAAAACTATCACAAATTTAGAAGTGAGAGGTCTGAGCAAAGCTGAGCAAAACTTTCAGCTGCATAAGGAGTCACCACCACCACCACCAAGCAGAGTAGAAAAGACTTAGAAGAAAAAGTAAGCAAGGAGGAAATAAAGAAACTTACTTCCATTCCAATATTGACTACAATTAACTACCTACATCATTTTGGGTGAGGTAACTATAATGGGGATTACTTTTTTTTAACTTGTTGGAGCTTTTATTTGTTCTGTTTGTGGGTAAAATGGGGGGGAGGGTTCAGCTAGGTGAAATTTAAGATTCTGTCAGCTATAATACTCTATAATTCTATGAAACCAGCCAATTAATGGCAAAAATGGAATGCAGGATGTATTGATTGAAGTGGGTAGGTAATTAAGATAAATTAAATAAAGGGCTGAATGTCCACAATGAGAAATTGCCATTGTGCAAAGTTCAAGGGATGCCAGTCATATTAATGAATCATGTGGCTACTTGAAAAAGCAGTTTTGACCTGAAGGCAAAGTAGGATAAACCTGGAACTCATGCAGGGAAAGATTTCCATTTTTCAGGAACCTTGAAAATGGAAAGAGCTCAACTTAGCCCTTCATAGGGGCATTTCACAAGAAAGGAGAGTGAACTAATGGGTTGGAGCTAGAGTGGGGATATTTAAAGGAGAATGGAATGGTAAACTGAAAGCTGAGTGGAGCATGGAGTAGCATGGGGAAAGACACACTGGAGAGTAATTAGAGGAGGACAAGCAGGTTAATGAAGGTCTTTGAGATGATGTATAGAAGGAGGGACTTTAAATCTGTGTCAAAACAGTTGAATAATGTCAGATTTTGTAATAACTTTCAGCTGCATAATCTCAAGATTTTCATCATGACAATTAGATATATGCTTGAGTGGGCTCTGCAGATACTATATTACAGCATACACAAGGGAAAGAGATACTGCCATGGAAGAAGAAAAAGTGTAGAGATGAATTTAAGCTGGGGGCATAGACTTGGGAAGGGGAAAATATGTGTCTGTGTGTTTGTGTGTGTGTGTGTGTGTGTGTGTGTGTGTGTGTGTATTTTAAACCCCAGATGGTGGCAGTGAAAACGAATCTGAATCTGAGAAAGGGGGTAATGAGAGATTTCTATTTTAAAATTATTTTGGCAAAGGAAGTCAAGAGCAATGAATTTGAAGTCAGAGGCCTGAGTTCAACTGTTAGCTCAGCCAATAACAACTTGTGTGGCTTTGGGTAATTTAACCTGTCTTTGCCTCAGTTTCTTCATCTACCAAATAGGGGTCACAATACTTCTATTTCCTTCCTCACAAGGTGGTTGTGAGAAAAGTGCTCTCTATAAACCTTAAAATTCAATAAAAAAAATGTGAGTCACCATCACCACCAACAACCAAAGACACACAATGAGTCATTTGAAGATCTTGTAATAATGCTCAAATTTCCCTACCCTAACCAAATCTATTTTAATTTCAATTATCTCCTTTCTATGTATTATTGGTATAAGCCTACAGACCTATATTTGGGAATCTTCTATTAACTTCTCTGCTGATAATTAGTAGACATTTAATCGGGACCTGAACTATATTCAGCAATAGTAAAGTATATTAAAGGAATAGAAAACACTCTTTCTGCCCTTAAGGAGATCGCAACCTTGCCAGGTCCTATTAGAGTCCCTGGGTTGTAGACCTTCCATTCTCTGTAATAGTTTGAAAAAGTCTGGAGTTTTTAATGAACTACATGTTCAGCAAGTCAAAAGTGAGACATGAAAGCTATAAAATCTAATGTGCTCTTTGGGCCGCTTTAAGAAATGCAGAGCTTCCAGAAACTGAAGGTGATAGTCCCAACTTACTACTCTGCCTTCATCAAACCTCATAGGGAGTATCCCATTCCTTTCTGGGTGCCACAGTTTAAGGACATTGCTATGCAGGAGAGTTTCATTTATTAAGTGCCTGTGATGTGTCAGGAGGTAATAGGGTACCACTGGAGTTTACTGAATGGGGGGAGGGGGGAGGAAGGGTGGCATGGTTAGACTTACCCTTTAGGAATATTTCTTTGGTAGCTGACTAAAGGATGGACTAGAATGTGCAAAGACACTCTGGAGAGTGTCTGGAGGATAAGAAGAGTAGTTAGGGACTTTAAGCCCATGTCGTAGCAGAATTATTTGAGTGAACTAGAAATCTTTAGCTTGAAAAAGACAAGACTTGTGTGGAGAGGAGTAAGGTAGCTGACAGCTATCTTTAAGTAGTTGAAGGACTCTCATATGGAGAAGAGATTAGACTCAATTTTTGGCCCAAGAAGGGGAAACCAGGGTTAATGGGTAGAAGATTTTTGTTTTGTTGTCATTTAGTCATTTCACTCCTATTTGACTCTTCATTACCCTTTATGGGGCTTTTTTGGCAAAGATACTGGCTTGGTTTGCCATTTCCTTCTTTAGCTCACTTAATATATGAGGAAACTGAGGCAAACAGGGTTACTCAGCTGGTAAGTGTCTGAGGCCAGATTTAAACTCAGGAACATGAGTCTTCCTGACTCTATGGCATGGAATCTATTCACTATGGCAACCTAGTTAAATCTGGGTAGAATATACAAAAAAGCTAATGTAGGCTAAATGTCAGAACAAACTTGGTATTAGAATTATTCCAAACATGACATAAGTTGCCTCAAGAGCTAGTGTTTTCCTCTTCCTTATTGATCCACAGACAGAGACTGACTGGGGACTTATCATATATGTTGTAGATGGGATTTCTGTGGTGTATGGAATGGATGAAATGGATACCCAAAGTCCTTCGCAACTCTCATTCTGTGATTCTATAATATTCTAGGTAGAGCTAAATTAAGTAATTTTTAACACTGGAAAAGTATCACAAGATATGCTCAAGGGGCGGAGCCAAGAAGGTGGCTGGAAAGCAGGGACTACCGTGAGCTCCCTGCCAAGTCCCTCCAAAAACTTATAAAAAATGTCTCTGAACCAATTCTAGAACTGCAGAACCCACAAAGTGGCAGAGGGAAGCAGGGCTCCAGCCCAGGACAGCCTGGATGGTCTCTGGGTAAGGTCTATCCCACACAGAGCTAGGAGCTGAGGGGAGCAGAGCTGGGCAGAGCAGAGCCCAGCATGAGTGGCGCAGACCAAGGAGACCAGGAGCCGGGCAGAGTGTGCCCTTGCACACTGAATAGGTGAGCTGCAGCAGTTACCAGACCTCTCAACCCTCAAACAGCAAAGACAACAGAGAAGGTTAGTGGGAAAAGCTGTGGGGACTGAGTTTGTGGTTCAGCCACAGCCCCTGGGGCAGCAGAGGTGGGGCAGCTTTAGAACTACAGCTGCAGTTGCTTCTGGCTCCAGGCCCACCTGGTGGGAGGAATTAAGTGGGTGATCAGAGCAGGAGCAAAGAGCCTGCTGAAGATCTAAGCCCAGTCCGGGTAGGGGGTTCTTGGGGAAGGAGGAGTGCTGGTGAGGCAGCGCGTCGGCCCAAGCATGGAACATAGAACTCTT
>CM053624.1:100349838-100400597 GCA_028646595.1 Phalanger gymnotis | reverse complement strand
AACCTTCTCTGCTGTCTTCGCTCTTTGTGGGCTGAGAGGTCTGGTACATGCCACAGCTCAATATTTCGGGATGCCAGGGCACTTTCCGCTAGCCTCCTGGTCTGGTAGGTCCGTGTCTGGTCTGTTCGTGCCGTGCACGCTGCGCTCAGCTCCGCTCCCCTCTGCTGGGGGCTGGGAGGTCCGTGTGGGACCGACCTTACCCAGGGACCATCCAGGCTGTCCTGCGGTGGAGCCCTGCTTCCCTCTGCCATTTTGTGGGCTCTGCAGCTCTAAAATTGGTTCAGAGCCATTGTTTTATAGGTTTTTGGAGGAACTTGGTGGGGAGCTCACGGCAGTCACTGCTTCCCAGCCGCCATCTTGGCTCCGCCCCGCCAAATCATGCTTTTAAAAAAAAGCTAGATCTCCCTCTGCAAATGTGTTACGTCACTTTGCCCCCCCCATAGCTTGCAGTTACCACTGGAAGCTATGAAAAGATTACCTATACTCTATACCTGATAAGAGAATTGCCAAACACTGCAGAACTCTGTACTATAGTTGTCTAGCATTTAGGACTCTGCTGTAAATGGCCAAATGGGAATTGTTATTCCAGAGAAATATTTCTGTGACGCTTAAATTTCTATTACCCAGAAAGGTAATCTAAGAGGAAATGTGGGTCTCAATTTTGGAATCAATTCATTGTCCAGCTTTAGTGGCTGTCTAAAATATGTATACTAGCTTATGTGCTCTATCAGCTGTCCATCCAACTGCATAGCATAGTCTGCCAAGTAAGTGTTCTTCAACTAACTGGTTTCCTTCCTGAGAAAAAATCTTTTCGTTTCATTCCTCACTCAGAGACTACATGGTGTAATGATTAGAGAAGCAGCCTTGGAACCAGGAAGACTTGAGTTCAAGTCTTGCTGCTGACATTGACTGGCTGTGTGACCTTGGATAAGTCACTTGAATTCTCAGTGCTCTAGGCAACTATGATTATAAACTGACTTGCGCTGATAATGTGAATGCCTTATATCAATGAAATCATAGGTCCCAATTCATACCAAAAAATTCACCAGCTAATCAAATGAGTTAACAACTTGATAGACAATATGTTTATTATACATTCAATTTAATGTGTAACTGTATGTAATATGTAGTTGCATTAATCATAGATATGATATATAATTTAATGTGTATAATTACTTTAATGTATGTATAATAGGTGTACAGCTATATGTATGTAAAGGAAATACATTGAGTGAGTCATAGAAATGAATTATAACAAGTCGAAAATGAACAAAGACCTTATAAACTACAATTGTTGTTGTCGTTGCTGCCCTTATCCTTGTGATTGTTGCTGTTGGGCAGCTAGGTGGGGCAGTGGATAGTATGTTGGGCATGGAGTCAGGAAGACTCATCTTCCTGAATTCAAATCTGGCCTTAGACTAGCTGTGTGACCCTGGACAAGTCACTTAACCCTGTTGGCTTCAGTTTCCTCATATGCAGAATGGGCTACAGAAGGAAATGGCAAGGTACTCCAGTATCTTTGTCATGGGGTCATGAAGAGTTGGAAACAACTGAAAACATTGAACAACAACATTAAATAGATGGAGAGAGAGAGAGAGATACATATAGGTGTAGATAGATAAGTAGATATATGTAAAGGAAATATATTGAGTTGTATAAATGAATTATACCAAATTGAACATGAACAAAGACCTAATAGACTACAATCATCCAATATTTATTATATGCCTGTTACTTGCTAGGCACGGAAAGTATAAATATAATAAATAACACAATCCTAGCTCACAAGGAGCTCCAACAAACTCGTTCATGATTATAATGTTTTCAAGAGTAGATTAGGAGACAGGACAGGTTACCTTTTTCATACACATTCTTGTGTCCCGAAATGTGTCATGTTGTCCAGATCTCAATATAAATTTTTATCAGTTAACTACACATAAGTATTTTTTAACATGGAGAATTGCTTCAACCAAAGATATTGGCCTATCTCTTAATAAATACAGTAAGTCTTCAGAAGTTGCTTCAATGAAGGATAAATGACCTGTCTAGGACCACACAGTTCCTATGTGTCAGAAACAGGATTTGAACTGGGTTCTTCTTGAGTCCAAACCCAGGACTCTGTCTTCTAGACCAGGTTGCCTCTGTTGCATCAAACCATATGCCATGGAATTTATAGAAGGGCTTTAATGGTATTTCCTGGCAAAGCAGATTGAAGCTTTCTTCTATATTAATGTTATGTTAGTGTCAGGTTAGGAAGTATAATATAATGCCAACATATACTCTTCAGGGTTAAATATGACTTGACAGCAGTTTCATATTCTGAGTGATTGGATCCAAATAATTTTCCAATTGGATGTAGATTCAACAGTAGCATGCCAATGTTAGCATTGGTGGGGTCTGTAAATAGTACGGCCTGAAGCATTTCCTTCAAAACTAGAAAGAACTTAGAATCTGCACCAATGATATCCACATCAAATTTCTCAAATGTGAAAACTAGTTCCCTAATTAAGGTGGGAGCAACTGGTGTTTTGTCTGATGGAACCAGATTTAGAGGGTGCTGATGGCACTTGAAGTCCTTTAACAGGATAGAAACAAGGAGTATCAGAGTCAATTAGCAAGACTAATGAGTTTAGATAGGAAGTTCCCAATAGCAGGATGCTGAGAGTTTCTCTCCCCCTCTACACTGCTCCTTCCCATGCCAATGCAGCATCCTTCAATAACTATCTCTGTCCCCTTCTGCAGAGAGGGCTGTACTGCTCCTTCCTCCAGTTGTACTGAGAACACAATTTATGCTGCTTTCACTGAATGTGGTCTGTTGTATTTTCCCCAGCAGCAAATTTTCTTGTTTATGTTTCTGACAAAGACAGAAAACCAGAAAACAAATACAAAAAACTAAAACTAATTTCGAAAATTGTCCCATATGTTTGTACTCTGTCTTTATTCATGATATACACAGAAAATGGGTGAAATGAGTTATGACACGGCATGAAAGAAGAGAGCCAGGTATTCCTCTTTAAAAAAAATCCTTGATTTATGGGAAAGGAGCCAAGATTGTGGTGTAAAGAAAGCACTCAGCTGAGCTCTCCCAACAATCCTTCCAAACTACTTTAACAAATGCCTGAGATCAAATTCTAGAGTGGAAGAGTCAACCAAAGGTCAGAGTAAGACATTTTTTTTTCAGCTCAAGACAACTTAGGAGGTCAGAAAGAGAGATCTGTGACACAAGGGTAGAGGCTGATGCAAAGCCCACATACAATGCCAGTGGTAGGACTAAGTGGTGACAACAGAAGCTGCAGCAGTCTCAGAAGCTCTCAAGCAAGGTCAGGTAAGGGGATCTGGCAACTTACCGGATTCTCAGAAAGAGATTACAAGAGACGTCTTGCTAGCAATAGCTGCAAGACCAGATGTTATTTGATAACTCCATTCCTTATACTCACTGCAAGGTTATTAGTTCAAGGGTACAGAGGAGGACTTTTGGTCACAAGGGATCAAAGACCCTGAAGAGCACCACTTCTTGTCCCAAGGGATCCTGAGGAATGGTATTGTGTTTGGTTCCAAGGGAGAAAGAGTCATGAAAACAGCATCAGTTGCAATCCCAAGCAATCAGAGGCCCTTCCTTGGTAAGAGCCGGAGTGCAGGCTAGGAGAACATTGATCATACTACTTCTTAGATCACACTGAAAACTCTTAAACCCCCAGAACTAGCTTTGAAAACAATAATACAAAAAAGCCTAAAGCTTGAGACAGTGTACAGAGCCCAACTATAACAAAGTCCAAAATCAAGAAATAGGATAGGAAAATGAGCAAATAACAAAAATAACCTGACCATGGAAAGTTACTATGGTGATGGGGAAGATCAAAACACAAACTCAGAAGAAGACAACGGATTCAAAACTACTCTAAGAAAAACCACCAAAAAAGTGAATTGGACAAAGGCCAACAAGAATTCCTGGAAGCATGCAAAAATTATTTTCAAAATCAAATAAAAAAGGATTCTGGGAAGATGGTGGAGTACGTCAGAAAACTTTAAGCTCTCCAAATTTCCTCCACAAAAAAGACAGATCATAGCCTCAGAGGGAATGTAGAGCAGAAGAAGAAAATGAAAGTCAGAGTAAAGCAGTTGTTCTCTTAAGACAACTTGAGAAGACTCCCAGGAAAGACCTGACCTGCAGGGGTGGAGGTTCAGCCTGAAGTTCAAGCCAACTCTCCTGAATGAACAAACAAGTCTTCGGAGCAGCTGGGTTTGGGAGGAAGCCTCAGCCTTAGAAACTTTCATCTCATGGATAGTGTGGGGGTCGGACAGTTAAGTAGGAGGAGACTGAAGGACCTTCCACTGTGGAGGGATGCCAAGGATACCCATACCAGTCTGGGCTTCTACTGCTGGAGAGATGGAGCTAGGACACCCTTGGTGAGTGTAGTAACAGAGTGGTGGGGACCCTGCTGGCTGTGGGCACTCATAGGAGAGCAGAGTCCCTGGTTTTAGTTCTAGGGCAGAGAGGAAAGCTGTAGTTTCCAGCCACCCAGGGGACCACAGGGAGCAAGATAATTTAGGGGACAGTGTGTCTAGGGGCCCCAGCCACAGCTTAAGAGTGGAGAAGAGAGCCCAAAGTTGAACCCCAGGACAGATCTCAGAAAAGAGTAAGAAGGATCTGAGGCTTGGGGCATCATTCCTGATACCTTGAGACTAGAACATAATTGTACTAATCACTGCTAAAAACAAAATAAAACCAAAATAAATAAATAAAGATGAGTAAGCAAAGGAAAAAGAATCCAACCACAGATAGATACTATGGAAATAGAGAAGATCTGGGTTCATAGTCAGAGGGAGGTAATGGAGCTAAAAAAGCCATTCCTTTTTCAATGAGAAATGTCAAATGGTCCCAAGTACAAAAAGAGTTCTTGGAAGACCTTACAAAGGACTTTAAAAATCAAATAAGAGAGATAAAGGAAAAATTAGAAAAAAAAAATGAGAGCAATCCAAGAAAATCAAGAAATTATGAAAAGAAAGTCAACTGGAAACATAGTATCAAAAACTTAAGGAAGTAGCATGGTCAAGTTTTCCTTGAAAACTAGAATTGGTCAAAAGGAAGCTAATGGCATTCTAAGACACCAAGAAATGATAAAACAAAATCAAAAGAATGAAAAAAATGGAAAAGAATGTGAAACATATCATAAGAAAAACAGCTGATCTGGAGAGCAGATCTAGGAAATATAAGAATAGTCAGAGTTCCTGAAAATTACAATAAAAAATAATCTTGATACAATATTACAAGAAATTGTCAAGGAAAATTACCGTGAAGTTTTAGAACAAGAAGGTAAACTGAAATAGAAAAAAAAATCCCTGAATACCACCTGAAAGACATCCCAGGAGGAAAATTTACAGAAATATCATAGCCAAGTTTCAAAGCTCCAGGTTAAGGAAAAAAATATTGGAAGCAAAAAAAGAAAAAAAACAATTTAAATAATATAAGGATTACACAAGATTTAGCAGCTACTACATTGAAAGACCATAGGTCTTAGAATACTATATTTCACAGAACAAAAGATATGGTGATACAATCAAGTATGACTTACCCAGCAAAGTTAAGTATAATCTTGAATGGAAAAAGGGATATTTAATGAAGTGAAAGACTTTCAGATATTTGTGACAAAAAGAGAATTTAAGGGAAATTTTGACAGATAACATCCAGGAGAAATAGAAAGTAAACATTAAAGACCAATTATAAGGAACTCAATAAAGTCAAATCGTTTATATCTTTTTATTGGTAATTAGTGCGGGACTTCTTTTTTTTACTGTTTTCTCTTTTCCAATGCTAAAGTAATCAAGTGCCTTTGATTAAGTCTTACTAGGTGCTAAGCCCCAGGCCCATATCCTCTTACTGATTAGGTGTGAAGTCTTCAGGCCCTTAGAAGGGCATATAAACTCAGAGGTTAGCATTTTGTTTGGGGCTGTCATTCACTGGAAGAGTGTCATGTGATTTGACCAGACAGAAACTCTGGGTGGCCCTTGTTAAGAGCCCTCTCTCACCCCCCACCCCCGGCTTCTCTGGTAAGTATATTGTGATTTAGTTAGACAGAAACGTTGCTCTGTTTATATTGTCTCTGTTTATAATTTCTGTTTGTATTTTCTCTAACCTTCAGGCTGCTGGCTTTTCCCCCTGAACTAAATGAATAATATATGTATGTTTAATTAAAGTAAGATTGTTAACCCCTTAAAGTTGCTTTCCTTAGAAAAGTGGATCAAAGAACCTGCGCTGGAAGCCCTCCTGTGTGCTGGTATTGTTTGTCTTACACCCCCATAGCATCAGTTAGCAACATTGTTGTTACAGTCTTATATGTGAAAATGTTAGTACTTTTCTGACTGTGATTATTATTTAGGTAGTTTGAAAGAAAGGATTGGACAGAGCTGAGTATGATGGGGAGATTCTAAAAAAGTAAAACTGTGTAGGTAGAGATAAAAATGAATAACTATCTCATACAAATGAGGCACGAAAGGAAAAATTGATACAGATGAAGTTAGTAGAGGGAAAGGCAGGTAGTGCTAGAACCTTATTCTCATCAAGAATGGGTTAACAAGGGAACAATATATACATATATGTGTGTGTATACATATTTTATGTATGTATATATATATATATGTAAAAAAGTCTTCTAAATTCAGAAAGAAATAAGAGGGCAAGGGGATAGGGCAAGGGAGGAGAGGATAAGAGAGATTCTTGCAGGGGTGGATAGGTTAAGGAATAGGATGGCAAGGTAGCTAGTAGAAGTAAAGTAGAGGTGTCAGGAGGGATTGGGTAAATAGAGTGAGAAGGATAGTGAGGAAAAATAGGGAGAAAGTAAGTACACAAGTAATTATAGTTTAAAATGTGAACAGGATGAATTTACCCATAAAATTAAAGTAGTTTAAAAAAATTGAATTCAAATTTCAAGAAACACAATAAAAATGAGAGATACAAAGATAAAATAAAGGGCAGGAATAGAATTTACTATGTAAAAAAGCAGGAGTAGTAATCATGATCTCAGATAAAGTTAAGCTAAAATAGATTTAATCAAAAGAGAAAAATAGGGAAACTATACTATGTGTCAGCAATAAAATGAAGTAAGAGTGGTAGAGGGAAAAGTAAGTAAAGAAGTGAAATCAAAGGAAGAAAATTATGAAAAGACAATAGCTTGGTAAAAGGAACACAAAAATACTGAAGAAAATAAAACCTTAAAAAGCAGAATTGGCCAAATTGGAAAAAAAAGATACGAAAGCTCTGCAGAGAAACTAATATAAAATTAGAATTCAGCAACTGGAAGCTAATGACTCCATGTGACATCAAGAAGCAATAAAATAGTCAACAGAATGAAAAATAGAAGATATGAAATATCTCATTGGAAAAACAATTGACCTGGAAAATAGATTGAGGAAAGATAATCTTGGAATTATTGGACTACCTGAAAGCCATACTCAAAGAAAGACCTAGATATAAATTTCAAAAAATTATAAAACTGCTCTAATATCCTAAAACCAGAGGGCAAAGTAGAAATTGAATGAAACCACCAATCACCACCAGAAAGAGATACCAAAATGAAAATTCCCAGCAATATTCCACAGTTTCCAGGTTAAAGAGAAAATACTTCAAGCAGCTAGAAAGAAATCATTCAAATACCAGGGAGTCACAGTCAGTATCACAGAAGACTTAGCAACTACTGTGTTAAAGGAGCAGAGGGCTTGGACTATGATATTTTAGAAGGAAAAAATAGCTGTGATTATCACCAAGGATAGCCTACCCAGCAAAACTTAGTTTAATTCTTCAAGGGGAAAAAGATTTTTAATGAAATAGAGGTCTTTTAAGAATTCCTAATGTAAAGACCAGAACCAAATAGAAAATCTGACTTTTAAAAATGAGACTCAAGAGAAGCATAAAAAGGTAATAACCTTTAAAAATGAGAAGCATAAAAATGAGAGCATTTAAAAATGAGAAAAGTATAAAAAGGTAATAACCATAAAAGAGAAATAACAAGGGACTCAAAAGGTTCAAGTGTTTACTTTTCTACATGGGAAGATGATACATGTACTTTCTAATGACTTTGTGACTATTAGGGCAGTTAGAAGGATTCTACACAGAAAGAGGGCATAGGAGTGAGTCACGTGTTGGGATGACGTAAGAAAATGGACAGGGGAGAAATAGGCATGAGAAGGGGGAAAGGGAGCAGATAAATGGGGAAAATCGTCTCACATAAAAGAGAGATGCAAGGAAGAACTTTTACAGTGGTGGGGGAAATGGTGAGGGGAGCAACACTTGAAATTCACTCATATCTGGATTGGTTCAAAAAGGGAAATACATATACACACACACACACACATACACACACACACACACACACACACACACACACACACACACACACACACACTGAATTGGTAATAGAAATCTATCTTACCAAACAGAGTAGTAGAAGGAGAAGAGGATAAGAGAAATAGGGGATAGTGATAAAAGGGAGGGTGGATTAAGGGAGGCAGTGCTCAGAAGTAAAAGAGACTTTAGAGAATGAATAGGAGAGAGAGAGAAAAATTGACCATAGATTAGGATGTTAAAAAACCTCATAACCAATACAAAAAGAAGAAATATTAATTGTGTCCTTTTCAGACCATGATGCAATAAAAATTGCATTTAATAAAGGGCCATGGTCCTACCATATTCCTTTTCTGACAGAAATACACAGTGGTAAATGATCACAGTAATCCAATATTTGACAAACTCAAAGATCCAAGCTTTTGGAGTAAGAACTCACCATTTTGACAAAAAAAGATTGCTGGGAAAACCAAAAGGAGGTTTGGCAGAAACTTTGCAAAGACCAACATCTTACACCTTTCAAGAAAAAAAGGCCAAAATGAGAAAATTATTTAGACATAAAAGGTGATATCATAAGTAATTTGGGGGAGCATGGAAAAATGTACCTGTCAGATCTATGGACAAAAGAAGAGTTTATGACCAAACTAGAAATAAGACCACAGAAATAAAATACGTAATTTTGATTATATGAAATTAAAAATCAACAAAACTAATACAGCCAAAATCATAAGGAAAGCAGGAAACTGGGGAAACATTTTATATCAAGTTTCCCCGATAAAGGCCTCATTTCTCAGATGCATAGAGAACTGAACCAGATTTATAAAAAAAGGAAGTCTTCCCCCAGTTGATAAATGGTCAGAGGAAATGAACAGGCAGTTTTCAGAAGTAGAAACCAAAGCTATCAAAAGTCACATGGAAAAATGCTCTAAATCACTTTTTATTAGAGAAATGCAAATTAAAATAGCTCTGAGATACTACCTCACACCTATCAGATTGATTAATATAGAAAAGAAAAATGACAAATGCTGGAGTAGATGTGGAAAAACTGGAACACTAATTGTTGGTGGAGCTGTGAACTAGTGCAACCATTCTGGAGAAAAATTTGGAACTACACCAAAAAATCTATAAAAATATACAAATCCTTTGACCCAGCAATACCACTCTACTAGAATTGCATGCCCAAGAGATCAAAGAAAAAGAAAAAAAGACTTGGCTGTACAAAAGCCTTTATAGCAGTTCTTTTTATGGTGGCAAGGAATGGGAAATCAAAGGGACGTTTGTTAATTGGGGAATTACCGAACAAGTTGTGGGATGTGATTGTAATAGAATACTATTGTGATGTAACAAATGATGAAAAACATCATTTTAGGAAGATCTAGAAAGTCTCTTATGAACTAATGCAAAGTGAAGTGAACAGAATCAGAAGAACATTGCACATACTAACAGCAATACTGTAACAATGATCAACTATGAAAGACTTAGCTACTTGGATCAAGAAAATGGTCCACGACAATTTCAGAGGACCAACTATAAAAATGCTATCCATCTTTAGGGAGAGAACACATGACCTCTGAATGCAAATTGAAGCATACTCTTTTTTTTACTGTCTTCATTTTTCTTTTTTTTTGTCTATTTTCTTTTGTAATATGGAGATATATTTTGCATGATTTCACATGTATAATTAATATCAAATTGCTTTCCTTCTCAAGGAGGGGTTAGGGTGGGAGAGAGAGAGAAAAGGAGAGAAATTGGAACTTAGAAAAACTTTTTTAAGTTTGTCAAATTTTTTTATGTAATTGGGAAATATTTAATAAATATATTTAAAAATAAAAATCTTCAACCCTATCAAAATTTATTTTCATGACATCCCTTTTCCCCATTCAAGAGAATCTTCTATAACTTCTATGTGGGTTTTCAAAATAAAGTGAAACTAAAATAAGCGTTTTCTTTTTAGAATTATGCTACTAACTTTGATATAGTCAGAGAGACTCTGGAGCATCACAAAACCAGAGATGAGATTTGTTTAGTATTGATATTCAGTGTGCTACAAGGCAAAGAACACTAGATTTAGAGACAGGGGTCCAGGGTTCAAGTCCTGGATTTACTACTTATTATCTGTATGACATTAGGTAAATGATTTTACCTCTCAGTTTTATCATGTATAAAATGAGAGGTTTAGTCTAGGCATTCTTTAAGGTGTCTTCTAGCTCTAAGCCTGTAACCTCTGATTACTCAGGAAATTAATGGTTCCATGATTAATTCTAAATGGAAAGGGTGGAGGCAAGCAGTGTGATAATCTTTGCATCCACCTTCAATTTACAGGGTTTCTGTTTATTTATAGATCTTCTCATTATGTTCCATCTTTTCTGTCTGATAGGCTTGTCCTAGTGTGACTCTTTATCTTCCCCAAGCAGAGTTTATAACCTAAATCATTTTTCAGTTAATCATTCAAACAGATTCCCCAAGTCTCTATAGCTCTCAACAGTGTTAGGCTAAGATGGTGATGAGTAAAAGAGGAAGTGATAGGTAGAATAGAGTAAGTCTTATATTTTTCTTGACAACAAAAAGAAAATTCTAAGCATTTAAACATTTGCCCATCCCTGCTTAGCAGCTCTACCCAATGTAATTTTTTTTAGGTTGGAATTTGTACATATGTTTTTCTTATTAAGAGTATAATAATTACATATGGAAACTATGATGAAGATGAAGCACCATGACTGTGTTGCCTGTAGTTCTTATAGTCAACCATGGAGGAATATGTACTAGGATCTCCTGGGGTCAGAACCCTTTCAGCAGAATCACAGCATTCTAAATCACTCTCTCATTGAAGTAAATTTCTCTAATGATTTGGCACATCATTTCTATTTAAAAATCCTCTCTTACCCTTAACCTGAACTGCAAGTACAATAGAAGAAGTAATATCTTTTCTCACCTGCCCCATACCCTATTTGTTAGTACCACTGACCTTTACAATGCCAATTTCCCATTTTACAGATTTATTTGACAGCTCAAGTGACCTCACGAAATTTTGATTGTCATAAACTTTCAGCAATTGCTTGGTTCTTGTTACAAAGTAAAGTGTGTTCACATTTTTTGCCTGAAAGATCCCACTGATAGACATGTACACCGAAAAGGTCAAATACACAAAGATATTCGTTATATAGATTAATAGATAGACAGACAGATAGATTGATAGACTGATAGGTAGATAGATAGAATTTACCACACATTGATAGCAGAATTTTTGTGGCTGAAAAATACCAAGAAACAAAGTGGATGTCTATCAATTGCAGCATAGCTAAACACACTGTTCTATGAATACAATGAACCATTATGGTACTTTTGTATCACTAAAAATTTAGAATCACTGGCTATGGAGAATTCAGAGAAGCATGGGAAGACATATATGAGCTGATGCTGAGTGAAGTAAGATCAAAGAAAATGACATAATGGCCACAACAACATAATTTTATGAGCATAAATAGAATTGGAAGTCACTTTAGAGTTCATCTACTCCAATGTCCTAATTTTACATATGAGGAAACTGAGGTGGAAAGAGGAATCACTCAAGTTCACGTTGGAAATAAGAGGCAGCACAGTGCTTCAAATAAAGGTTATATGATTCCACTTTGAATTCTCTTTTCTTTGTATCACCCTAACTCTAAGAACACAAAACTTAACAGAAGAAAAACCAAACAATACACCAACCATGTCTGATGGTACATCTAATAGTTTATACCAATACGCCCCTGCCTCAGCAATGAAGAGAAAATTAAGCATTTTCTCCACTCTTCTCGAGGGCCATGTTGATATTTCAATTGCATTTTCTTCATTTTAATTTTTTTGTTACAAAGAATGCCCCTTTGGAAATGATAATAGGACCATGACTTTAAGGCTATATGAGTACTCAGAGATTATATGGTCAATTTATATGTGAGGAAACTGAAGTCACCATAGGGACTTTATCCAAGATCACACAGGTAGTTTAAGGGCAGGGCTAATATTCAAGGCCAGATCATCTGACTTCAAACTCAAAGTTCTTTCCACTATATATGGAATGATATTTGCAGAGGTGAATGTTAGTTAAAAATAAAAAAAAACAATGATAAAAGTAAGGTAACATTTTTAAAAATCACTAGGGTTAATTGTTCTGAAATAGACTGTCTACCTATCAACTGAATAACCATTCAATCTGATTTAACTAAAATTACTAGGCCACATATGATTAATCGATTCTTTGGCAAATGATCTATGGCTTGACATTCAAATGTTAGGATGGGGAGAAAGAAAAAGTCCTGAAGGACTGCCTAGATACTACGATTTCTTAGTGCATATTTTGCTACGCCAAGATGCTATTGTAACACAATGAGCGGGTATTGTGCTTAGATTTCCCAAATGGGTAAGTTGATTAGTCTCTTCCTTTGCCAAGGTTTATATGGCAGTTCCTCTCAGCACAGAAATATAAGAGATTAATGCATAGGTATAGGCAAATAGGTGGTACAATGCCAGGCCTGGAGTCAGGAAGGTCTGAGTTCAAATCTTGTCTCAGACGCTTATGACCCTGAGCAGGTCACTTAACCCTGTTTGCCTCAGTTTCATTATCTGTAAAATGAGCTGGAGAAGGAAACAACAAATCACTTCAGTATCTTTGCCAAGAAAACTCCAAATGAGGTCATGTTTTGGACACAACTGAAATGACTGAACAACAAAGATACACATGAATGTCCTCGATTTCATTGTTATTCAGAATGCACACCTATGGCTTCTCTATTTAGGATAAGACTGGACTGCTTCCATTCACTAAATTCAAGCTTTTCCAATTTCTCCAGGGAATATGTCTCCTAAGCCTGTATTACTCAATGCTAACAGAAAGCATGGATTAAAGTAAATGAAGCATCACAAAGATTAACTTCATCTCCCCCATTTAATACTTGAAGGGGTCCCATCCCTGAGGCAGTATCTTTTCTTTCCCCCCTTCCCGACTTTGGCATGATCTTCATCCATAACCCTCCCCCCTCAAATCCCTTTAATATTTATGCTTTGAGGCCTTTGTACAACACAATAAGTTAAGGAATGAAGAATGGGCTGGCCCACTGTGTGGTAAACATTGCATATATGGCATCTGCACTTATGTAGAATCTGCACTTATACCACCTTGTACAAGTTCATACAATTCCATTGTGTAGCTGGGTCAAGGTGCATTGTAGAGAGAGGTCCATTATGAAATGCATGAGTTTAATTTAACAAGCAGGAAAAAGCGAATGTGTCTGTACTCATACACATATACATGTATATATGATATAATTATTTATATATTAGTATATCTCTATTTAATACAAATATTTAGCATGTAAAGTGTAGATATCTATTTTCCTCTCAAATATTCTTTCACACTCAATACAAATATGTTTGCCATTACTTGAAATTGCCTATATGATACAGTGCTACTACATTTCTAGTTATGTCACACCCATGTCATCAGTAGTTAGGCTAGCTTAAGAGTCAATAATTTGGGATATAATTTGCCCCTTCCCCTCAAAACAATGAAATCATCCAAATCAGCATTGGCTAACTGATGAAGACTTCAAAGAAATAAGAGAACTAAAATAAAACACACAATGGGTCTAAAGCATCCTAGTAAATGTTGGAAATTAGGCCATTCATACTTACATTTGATACAATGTCTTTGACATTTGCAAAAAGTAGGAATGGATGGGATGTTTCATTGGTTAGTAAAACTTTCAGGAAATTTCTAAGATTAAAAAAAATCTTAAAAGCTGCTCTAGAGAATAAATTTTCAATCCTTTATCTATCTACCTTGAATGATGGCATTATCTGTCTTATTAGAAGCTCAGAGTAATTGCATCAGGTAGGAATTAATATTAAGTCTGAAGGAGAATTCAACAACTATATTACAGGTTAACTGAATTACATAAAGGGTTTTTATTACATAGAGCTAAGTTTCAGGGGCTAAAGAGTTTCTGGAAGCCTGTAATCTGCTGGGTTTGGAATGAAGAGGGATGGTTCCTTTGGAGGAAATCATTTTCACTAATGATGCAGCCACCTGCCCCAGCCACATGGGAAATGGGAAATGAGGCAGCTGAAAACGACACTATTATAAGCTTTTTATAGCATCTAACAAAAAACCTCTGATTTTATAGAAGCTTAAAAAAACATTTTTATTTCCTTGCTAATTTTGTCCCTTTCCAATTGGCAAAGCTAGATACAGTTCTTTCTCTATAAGAAATGGACTTAATGAGTTCCTTTGGGTCTGGAATTGATTGCTTTCTCATCTAGGCCCTCATATCCCCAGCGGTGGTAAAGCATCTTTTTATTATGTCAGTCCCTTGCTTAAAAAACATTGAATGGCTTCCCATTACCTACACATTCCTTAGAATGTCATTCAAGGCCTTCCAAAATATAACCCTAAACTGATTTAATTAATGAGGAAGCATGCTGTTGTACAAGGATTTCAAACCTTTTTTGTCCCCACATTCCTTGATTTCAACAAAAATTTTTCAATGTCCTTTATTCAACATGCAACATAAAAGCAAATAAACTCTAGAGTTTAACATCCATCCATACACACACACACACACACACACACACACACACACACACACACACATACACACACACAAGATATAAGTAAAACAGGCTGAATTAGAATCTTGCTCAGATATTTTGTCTGAACCCTGAGGAAGTCACAACTTCTACAAGCTTATTTCTTCATTGTTAAAATGGGGATAATAATAGCACCTGTTTTACTGGATTGTTGTAATGACCAAAAGAGGTGTTATACACAAAGCACTTTACAAACTTTAAAGTGCTATATAAATATTGCTGTTGTTATTATACATTTAATATCACACAATTTTAATCATACAATTTTATATTAATATTTTAAAAAATATTTTAATAGGATAACCTAGTGATTTACCAAATATTCCAATTGTTTCTTGAGAAGGTTCCCACTGTCATTGTTGATTTTTGAAAAGGACCAGTGATGTCACAGAGGATGTCTTGACTTGCCTGTGAATTGGATTTAAATGAGGCAGAGTTGTACAAAGTCATCAGCCTCACTTTACTTCCAGAGTCATTGAAGTCCCATGGCAAGTTAAAAGTCAAGATGACTGATGATGGCCCAGGGTGCAATGGATGATGTTGGCATCTTTGATCCCTGACCAAACTCTAACCAGTCCACTGCACCTGCTTCGGACACCTTCATGGTCATTGGAACAAATTGGCTGCTAAGGAAGTTGTCACTAACACTTAATCTACGCTGTATCTTCTGGTAGTTTTGACATAAACCTCTTTACCTTTTAAGGTGAGGGAAGTACAGACCAAAAATAACCAAAAAAGAAAGTAATGGAAGACTGAGTACATGAGAGAGAGTTTCTTCTCTGAGTATCCTGGGAGGAAAAAAATAGCTAAATGGTAGGCACTGTCCCCTTTTCTGTTCTATGAGAGGTCCAGTTTGATATACAATTCTGGTGAGAGTTTCAAGCAGGCTTTAACAAAAGCGTCAAAACTCTTCAGAGGACTAAAAATAATATTCATTGTGCAACCTTGTTGTTTAGAGGTAAAAATATTTTAGTGAAAGATTATTTACATTCACAGCTGATTTATAAAATAATCTATAAACCCATTTTAAGGGACTTGGTTTTTAGTGTAAGAGCCTGCTAACAGCTAAGATAGAGGCAGTGAGATAGCTCAGTGGATAGAGCATTGGGCCTGGAGTTAGGAAGACATGAGTGCAAATTCAGACTCCAACACTTATTAGCTTTATGATTGTGGGTAAATTACTTATTCTGTTTGCTTCAATTTCATCATCTGTAAAATGAACTGAAGAAGGAAGTGGTAAATCACTCCAGTATCTTTGCCAAGAAAACACCATGTGGGATCATGAAGAGTATGGCACAAATGAATGACGACAAGAACAACACCTAGCATAGAAGAAATAAAAAAGAAATTTAGATACTTTAGGAACGTTCTTGTACACATATGCCAAGTTGACACCTCATGCTACAGACAGAAGGACTGTGAACCTGGCGAGACCGAATTTCAAATTCTGCTTCCTACCAGCTAGCTGTGTGGCCATGAGAATCTTAAGTAATCCTCATCTCTTCATCTATATAGGAGAGATAGTAATAAACCGCAGGCTCATTATGAGGACAAAATGGGTTAAAATATGCAAACCTTAAAGCTGTGTATATAATGTCTACTTTTATCTGTCAGTCAATAAACATTTATTAAGTAATTGTGTGTCAAGCACTGTACTAGGTGCTAGGGATACAAAGAGAGGTACATGATGATCCCTGACCTCAAGGAGCTTACAGTCTAATGGGGGAGAAAATATGCAAAGAAATACATCCAAGGCAAGTAAGATATGGAATAAATGGGAATATCTATATGGCTATATACCTATCTAATTATTAAAGCTTAAAATTTTGGGATATATATATAGACATAGATATAGATTTATATACATACACATACACACATATATACACAAACATATATATATATATATATTTACACGCATCTGCATATATACATATATCAGCTATTAATAGCTATCTTAAACTGATGTTCTGTTGTTGTTTGTCCTTTGTTCTCAAAGAAGACCATGACATCAGGAAGGTGATGTCATGACTCGCAAGTGAATTGGATTTAAGTAACGGAGGGCTGTGGAATTCCACAAGCTTTAATCCTACTGCTCACTTAGAGGAACCTTCAGTTTCAGCCAGATTGTTCTAATTTCTAAATCCTCTGAAAAATAGATGCATGTACCTGCCACTATAATTTTGCTCCACTTCCTCTACTTGCCTAGAGTATCTTTTATCACTTTTTATCCTCACAGGTCAAGTCTATGAAGTCCAGACTACTCTAGTCTACAACAATGTTTTCTTGTTCTGAATTCCTACATGATTTAATGAATTTGACACAAATTTGTCATTTAATTGTATCTTTCATTGTTACTACAGTATATGTTTTACTTATGTTGCATATCTATGTCTCATTGTCCCAAGTAGATTGCATCCTTCTCGAGGGTAAGTGTGATGGCTTATATTTTGTATTCCCTGTTCATCTATATGCATAGTAGGTACTTGATGTAATGCATCAATCATTTATGGTCGATTGTGCAAGACACTCAGGCATTTGGCATATAGAGACAGAAATTAAATATTAATCAAGATTTACTTGATGAAACAAAGAGTAATTACCACCCAAACCCTGGGTTTAGGTTGCTTAGCTTTGACTCCATTCGATGATATTAAAATTACAAAATCTAGTACATTCTAATATCTTTATAGTTATTTTATGTCTGTGATTCATGGATCAGAAAAGAAAATTCATTGAGGGCATTAAATGGCATCACTAATGATGTTTTCCCTCATTTCAATGTAGGTCTGCCAATGAGTCAACACAAAAATGTACATTATAGATAGGGCAGCTGGTAGATGCCCAAATCATTAATTAGTTAGTGTGATTCAGTTGGAGTGCATTTTTTCATTATATACATGTTTTAGGAAAAATACTACATTGTAAATGGACAAATATAGATCCATTTTTATTAAGCAGATGTATTCAGAGTTAAGAAACTTGTTGAATTTCTTTAGCCAAGTCAAACGAAAAAAGAATAAAGCAGGAAAAAAAATTCCTCAAACTTTTATATTGAGCGCTTTCTTTGATTATTTTCTGGTGCAGGATAAAAAAATTTGAGAGCCTTCCAAGCTTTATGGTGTCAAATTTATTACAGGTAAATTTGAGAGCCTTGACTACTTGCAGACCTTTAAAACTATTTTGGCACTGGATTTTAGTGTATATTAAGCCTTTAAAATCATTATATTTTTCTAAATACATAATTATTCCAGTTGGTGATATGCTTTATTTAAGATCATAAGAACTTAGATAGAAAGCTGCAAGGAATGTTGGAGGTCATTTAGTCCAATCTCCTCATTTTATAGATGAGGCAACTGAGTCTCAGAGAGGTGAAGGGACTTGCCCAGTGTCAGGTAGATAGCAGATATCATAAAGAGGACTTAAGACACAGAGAGAACTAGTGGCCGAGTGATGGTCCTAGAGTTAAAAAAAACACAAAAACCTAGAGTTTAATCCCATTTCTGAAATGTGCTACTTGTGTAAAAATGAGGCAAGTCAGCCTCTCTGGGCATCAGTTCTATCACATGGAGACTGGAATAAAAATTCCTGTACAATCTATCTCTTAGGATTGTTATGAATATCAAATAAGATAGCATTTGGGAAGCACTTAAATTGCAGTATAAATATTACTTACTTTTATTGTGTTGCCTTAGGCTATAATGGATATAGAAATGGGGAAAAAACCTAAATAGGTATTTTTTGTAATTGAAGTCAAACATTTACATAACATTCATTTTCTTGCACATAGTTTAGGATAAGAAACAAAATTGTGTTCAAATTGATACCAGCTTGGTGGAGTGTTAGAAATGGAAGATCTAAATTGCAAGGACCTCAGTTTAAATCTGAGCTCTTATCTGTTTAGTACCACTATAAATCTGGACAGATCACTTAAGTTTTCTGTGTTTGACTTATGTCAGAACATTGTGAGAATGGTGAACTAGTCCTCTAACAAGCCTCCCTGCTCTAAATCGTTGACCCAATGGAACAAATCAGGTTAACATGGTCGAACTGCAAATTCTGATGTTGGAAAGAAACATAAATCAGCCTTATCAACAAAAAAAATGGAAGGAAGGAAGGAAGGAAGGAAGGAAGGAAGGAAGGAAGGAAGGAAGGAAGGAAGGAAGGAAAGAAGGAAGGAAGAGAGAGAGAGAGAGAGAGAGAGAGAGAGAGAAAGAAAGAAAGAAAGAAAGAAAGAAAGAAAGAAAGAAAGAAAGAAAGAAAGAAAGAAAGAAAGAAAGGAGGAAGGAAGGGAAATAAAGATGGAAAGAAGGAAAGAAATGCTGAGACTTGAAATTTAGAAGGAAACAAACTAATCCATTAGTGGATAAACAGAGGAAGTTGCTTTATAAGCCCAAACAGATTTTTAAACATTCAATATTCTGTAATTTTTGTTTTGTCTCCAGCTGGACAGTACCAATGGTCTAGAAAATATCTTTTTTTTAAAAGAAATCTTATTTTTTCTAAGTATCTATATTATTAACAGGGGGCAGCTGGTTCTCATTAATGCTGAGAAAAGGGGTCTATCTCAGGAATTATTGCTTAGGTCGACTTGTAGACTGGGAGAATTAGCCATCTGTGCCTGGCCTAAAATGCATTTGCAGTTACTCTAATCATAAACAGGGCACCATGCCTATTGAATGCACTCTCACTTTTTATTCTGTAGATTGCAAAAAGAATTAAATAAAAATACCTTTTACTGAATTAGTTGGAAGGTCAGAAAGAAGTGCACTTGGTGAGAAGACAGTGTGTATGTCTCTGGGTGATTTTTAAAAGAAAAAAAAACTGCCTTTCTTTTCTTTGTTGGAAATAACTTGTCATATTTCCCTTCATGGCAGTTACTTGATCCAGGATGAGGGTTGGAACAGTTCTTAGGAGTTTTCCAAGGATATGTGAATACTGCCTGCAGGGAGTGTGGGGTGGCCGCCTAGGAGCTATTTATTCACAATAAAAAGACAAGTCAGAACAGCCAAGGAAGGGACATCCTGGAAGAACAATCTATTGCCTGGGAAAATAGGAAAGACTTAAATAGAATGGATGTTCTATTAAAGAACTCTTGAGAAGATTGTTATGGGGATGGTACAGTCACAGACAAAATGCATATCCTGTAATATTTCCATTCGACTTATTCATTCATGACTGGAATACCAGCTTTATCCTCAGATAAAATAAGTTAAATCAAATGATTTGTTCCTGACTGGGATAACTGAATAATGGTTCAAAGGTCACTAGTAGTTCAGCCTCTGGGCCAACTAGACACCAAATATATCCTTTGCGATGATGATCAGTTATAGCATTATCAAGGTTTTGTTTCCAGAAAGAGAAGCGCAATTTGTAATAACAGATGGCCATTTTTTCGAGGCTTGGGCTAGAAAGCCCCTCTGAGTTACCACAATCTCCTTCTATTGCCCCTTCCTCCCAAGAAGCTTCTCACAAAAAGAATCTGATTCTAATAAATTTTAAATGATATTTCACATTTTTACACCATAAAAACACAACCCAATTTTGAAGTCAAGTAGTTTCAACATTACATTCCTTTACGGAAAAGTTGCAAAAGCAGTTTGAGCCTTGAACAAGTTTGGTATGGTTAAAATTGAAATCCCAATATTGATTGGGGTTCAAAAAGCAAAGTGGTTAATGATGCTGTAATATTGGAGAGATTATACAACAGGGTTATTTATCAGAAAAACTGCAATACAAATTCCCATTGGAAATATATTATTATTTTGACACCATAATTGTAAACTGTTGAAACCCACAGTTCACAACTTGCAGAGTGATGAAAAAAAATGCTTATTCCAACATTCTGCCTTCATTGGACTCTAAGCTTAGGTATAAAAGAGTTATATTTTGCCAGGCATGCTAGGGAAACAGTTAAAAGACCAAGAGACCTGTCACAAGAAGGTTAGATGTTACAAAACAAGAAACATTTGCAAGTAAATGAAAATGATCACAAAGTATAAAACAAACGCATAATAAATTTTTACATTTATAAGACCTTTTGAAGAACTAGACACATTGCCCAGCAGATTGTATGCTTGTTACATTCCCCCTTGGACGTAAGGCAAAGTAGATATGTTATGGAATGTATTCAATAGCCTGCACAGCAGCCTTAAAGAAGCAGCACTCAAATACTTGTTGAATAAATATCCATCAGATATAGGAACTGAAGAGTCATGTGGAAAAGGTTAAAGGTATTAAGCAAAAATTAATCTACTAAACTGAATGCTAAGGTTTTGCTCTTGACAATCAATTATGCCACCTGTTTTGGAGATTTATTTTGTATCTTTCAATTATCTTTACAATTGAGGTTTGTAACTACTACTAAAACCACTGTATGGAGATTCATGTCAACCATTAAGAAATCTGAAAGAAAATGAAATATTTGGGTTTAAATTCATTTTGGCTGATATATATAGCTACTCCATAGAAGCTTTTCTAAAGAATAAGGAGATTTGATTCAATCCAATTTAATTAGAGGGCAAGTAGGCAGTACCGTAGTTAGAGCAGCAGGCCTGGAGTTAAAAAGACTCATCTTCCTGAGTTCAAATCTGGCCTCAGACATTTACTAGCTGTGTTATCCTGGGAAAGTCACTTAACCCTGATTTCCTCAGTTTTCTCATCTATAAAATGTGCTGGAGAAGGAAATGGCAAACCTCTCCATTGTCTCTGCCAAGGAAACCCCAAAAAGGGTCACAAAGAGTCCGACACAACTGAAATAACTGAAAAACAACAACAAAAATTCAATTAGATACACATTTTTTTTTCAAGTCACTATACTAGGTAATAAGAATAAAAAGATGAAAACAAAACAGTCCCTACCATCATGGAGTTTATAGTCTATGGAAGAGATACTACCACAAGTGCACAGAGAGGTAAGAACAAGGTAAGTTAAAAAAGGAGAAAGCACTAGAAATTGGTAGGATCAGGGAAAGATTCTTGCAAACACCTGAAGTCTTGGGGGAAGATAATGATGCTGAACTTTGTTCTTTTTCTCCCTTAAAAAATCATGTTGAAAAGCACAAAACAGTTCTTCTAGTTATAATTGTTGGAATGTATAATGCAAGAACTGATGATCTGACATTTGCATCCAAATTCAAAGAAATTGGAAGAAAACAATATAGTCTCAGATGATAAGTAGTCAATAGCGAAACAAACCACCACAACAACAAAAAAAGAAAGAAAGAAAAGGAAAGCTACCTTGTTAAGAGAAACATCAATGCTTCTGTTTTGGGTGACACTAAGAGAACCATTCCATGCTTCAGCATCTCAGAGTTGGAACGGATCTAAGATAGTCGTGGTTGTGTTTGTCCTTCACTCTTGAAGAGGACATGACATCGGGGAAATGATGACATGACTTGCACTTGGCTTTGATTTGAGCGAGGGACGGCTGTGCAAGGCCATCAGCCTCACTTTCTCCTCCAGAGCCATATGGACCCAGTGGCCTGATATTCACCAGGATGACTGAAGATGGCCCAGGATGCATGAATGGATCTAAGGAGTCACAGAGTAAGAACTTCAGATTTGTAGTCACAGGACTTCAGTTAGAAACTTGGTTCCGTTACTTACTATCACTGTGATCATGTGCAGTCATTTAAGTTCTCTGGGACTGTTTCCACATTTGCCGAATGAAGGGGTTGAACTAGTTAATCTTTAAAGTCCTTTCAAATTCTAAATCTATCATCCTAATATTGTATAGTGGAGATGACTGAAATCATCATAAGACAGTAGAAATATTTTGGTATTGGTCGTGGGTTGAGAGTCATTTGGATTCAAATCATAGTTTTGACATACTACATATCAAGTATTGACTAAATCAGTTTAGTCCCTCTGGGCCTCAGTTTCCAAATTTGTAGCAACGGTGGAAGACTTCAATTAACTGAACATCAGTATCTCTTGCCAAAAGCAGAGCAGCTAATAATTCCTTGATTTGCCCTAATGATAACTTCATTTTTCAGAATGTGGAGGAAAGAATGAGAGTAAATGCTGTTTAGAATCTTATTTTTATCCATTGGTCAGTTAATTAACATTTACTAAGCACCCATTATGGGCCAGGTATTGCACTACGTTCTGGGAATACAAAAAAAAAAATAGTCCTTGTTCTCAGGGAGATCACAGTTTAATGGGGGAGAGAACATGCAAACAATTATGTACCAAAAAGACTTGTAGAAGGTAAATTGGGAAGGTACTCCATTAATGAAGATGAGGAAAGGAGTTTGCCAAAGATGGATCTTTAAATGAAAACTGAAAGAAGCCAAAGAAGCTAGGAGGCAGAAGACAAGGAAGGAGAGTTTTCTGGGCTTGGAGTGCAACCAGTGAAAACATCAAAGGTTGGGAGATAGAATGTTATATTCAAGGAATAGTAAGGAGGCCAGTGTTGTTAAGTCACAGAGTATGAAGATAAGAATGATGTGTAAACAGATTAGAAGTGGGGGAAAGTGACAGGTTATGAAGTCTTTAAAACCATAGGGGCATTTGTATTTGATCCTAGAAATCTGAGGGTTGCTGGGATGGAAATGAAGGTTATTTTGCAGGGAAATGGTGGCAATTCCTTCATAGAACTAGTTATAGAGAATGAAAAGAAAGTCAGGCATGGTGGGATGTACATCCTGGATTTGGGGAGAGAATCTTGTGTTGGGCTCAGAAAACAAACAAAGAAACTAATACAGATAGGAACCCATAGACTAAAATTGTGCTGGGGAAGTCAGTTCAGGGGGGATGGAAAATAATGAAATACTGAATACACAAAGAAAATCAATTACGATAAGGAGAAAAATGGGAGTTATCTGAAGAGAATGATGGGGATGCATAGAGAATTCACCAACCAAATTAGATGTTAAAAAGATAAGTAAAAATGGATGGAAACAAATCCAGATAACAGGATGGAGGAAAAAGTATGGCTCTCAACTGTCAGAAGGGAGTGAAGAATGCTAAAGCTGAGAGTGAGCTGAGTTGGTAAGGAAAGCTAAGGACAACAATAAGAAGAAAAGGGTTTTTTTAAAGCTCTATTAGGTAAATTGCACACTATACCTTTTTCTTGGTCTTCTTTTTACTAATTCTGAATTGACCTCTGAGTCAATAGAGCTGATTCAGAGATAACTCCAAACATCATGAAGAAGTCTCTACCTGTCTGTTAAAATGTAATCTATTTTTGAGATGCTATTTGGCACTCACTATGTACAATGTCTATCAATCCTTTTCTTGAAGAAAATGTTGATGACAGAGAATGATGAGCTTTCAATGGAATCAACAAGACTTCGCCATCTAGAATTGCTTCTCCTTGAAACATTCCTCCTCAAATATTCCTATCTATCTTTATCTTTTCCCACTTTTTAATTGAAGTCATCAAATAATACAGTCAATGTTGATCCAGTTTGAAATGTCTTATCAAGATGTTCATAGAATTTCTCTACCTCTTCACTCTTGTTCATTAATGTTGGTACATGAGTGGCAATAATTATGTGGTGGCCTTTTTTTGCGAATGGTTTCCATTAATATTGCAAGAGACAATGACAAAACGTCCCATAAAACAATACATCTTGCTGCCTTTGGACCTGTAAAACCCATTAATGCATCCTTTCTTTGCTTCTTTAAGGAGTGTCTATTAGCAGTTCAATTTAGTTATGTCCTTCTATTTTTTTTTTAAAAAGCAAATATGTCAAGATCGCTATGATCCAACTTCTTTGGCAAAATGTCTACTCATTGGTCATTGGGCAAGGATCTGTAACTTAGAGCATCAATAAGCAAATTAAATTTTATAATCAGTCTAAAAATCTAGATAATTCTTTGCATCCTCTTTCTATCCACTCTGCTACCATCACCGCAGAAGTGGAAGTATCAGAATAGGGCTTAGGGTCATTTGGTATTTTTCTTAATTTCACAGAATGATGTGACCAAATAATTCATTACCAAATAACTACCCAATCTACTGGTGATGTGCTTATCCTTACTTACTTAGCACTGTCCTTGAAAAACAGATAGCTTTTTGCCAAAGCTAATCTCAAACCATTTCCACCATGCTGAGGCATCAGAGAAGGATTTTATGGAGTGGTTATTTTTTGTAGATTATATAAGAAAATGCCTCTTTGTAAGTCTTTTTCAAAAAAGTATTTTCCATCCACACATTAAAATCATTAAAGATTCACTGAAAGATGTAGTAATATAAATCAACCTATTTAACAATACTTTGATCACAAATATCAGGTGTGGCATAAGAAAAGAAGAGGTTTTATCACCAAATGTGTTTGCTATTGTGATACCAGAAGTCCAACAGAGTCGAAGTTAAAGAGGTGCTATAACTTGTAGATATTGAAATCCACCAGATCCTCCTATTTTCAGATGAAATGCAGCTATTTGCATCAAACTCTAGGACATCGCGTGTCTTAATGCAAAATACATCTATGTGAAAGGATTTGACCTGCCCATACACACAGGAAATTCCAAGTGGATAAACAAATGCTTATTTCAAAGATTACAACATGCACTTGGATGGGCAACTGCTATAGAGCTAAGCTATCAACATGCATATCTGGGATACACATTAGAGATGAACAATGAGTCCAGTAAGGCTCATAGTTTAATAAGAGGAAGAAAGTGGTATATTGCCCTTGCTAAATTATGAAGCTCTTTTAGTGACCTCAAACGTCCCATGTGAAAGTAAAGGCACAACTTTTTTAAAATTTAAATAAACATTTATTAAGCTGCATCTTCAAAACCTCGTTCTAGAATCTGGGTGAACTACGAAGATTAAGTACAACATAGTGAAATCATTGAAACTGACAATCTAGTAACGGATAGATATTATGATACCTTTAATATAAATGACAACACATTCGGTCAGTGTCCACAATATTGCAATGAAATTCCCTTGCCACAGTGACTGTTGAATGTTCTGATTGAGTCAAGACAAGAAGTATTGTTTTTATACCTAAAATGTATAAGGCACTATGCTAAATTCTAGGGAATCAAAGGAAAGCAAACATATTCCCGGCTCACAGTGATTTCAAATTTAACAAGGGATCAACATTGAAATTACTATACTAAAGAAAATATATACAGGATAAATTGAATATTGTTTATAGATTATCTGCTAGCCCAGGTAGTCAAGGCCCATCCTTTTAATAACAATATTCTATGGGTATTGCTATTTGGCAGTAAAACCCGGGATACAATATTGTATGAAGAAATAAAAATAAGTATCATAGAAAGGGTAATAAAAAGACTTATGATGCCTTTGTGTAGGTGAGCAATATATAGTCAATGAAGAATTTTGAGAGATAGCAGTAAAAGGGGTAATCAATTGCTACCTGATTATCATTTGCTAGGTACTGTGCCAGGAGCTGTATCATTGGAAGAGAAGATAGGTTAGTCATGTAAAAAGATCAAGAAATATGAGGTGGACAGGCAGATTAACAAGAGGAATTCAAGGAATGTCCTCGATATCCTGAGTAGACCTGCTGTGGGAGGACCTGCATTAGGAGTCACATCAGATGCTGCATTGAGCAAGAGGAGGCCACTTGGAACACTGTAAAAGACATGGAATTTGGAATTTTAGGTTAAAATCTGACTCTGTCATTAATGTGACCTTAGATAAGTGACAACATCTCTTGCCCTCATAGAGTGAGGAGATCAAACTGGATCACACCTAAGGTATCTTCCAGCTGTGTAGAGAGGATAAGATGGCACAGGACAGAGCCCTGGTGCATATTCACTCATAAGGAGAGGAACATGGATGCACATCCAGAAAAATGAGGCTGAGAAGCAACAGAAGACAAGTTGGGAAACAAGGATAGAGCAATTTCATGAAAACCCAAGGAGAAGAGAGAATGTTGGAAAGGAGGTAATGTCAAATGCTATGGAGAGGATGAAAACTGGGAAAAGGCAGTTGGGTTTACCCATAAAGAAATCATTGGTGATCTTGGAGAAAAGAGTTTTAAAAAACTGTTGGAGTCAGAAGAGAGATAAGGGTTCAGAAGTGAGTGGAAGGGGGCATCTAGGTGGTGCAGTGAGTATAGCACCGGCCCTGGAGTCAGAAGGACCCGAGTTCAAGTCCAGCCTCAAACATTTGACACATGTACTAGCTGTGTGACCTTGGGCAAGTCACTTAACCCCAATTGCCCTGCCAAAAAAAAAGGCAAAACAAACAGAAGTGAGTGGAAGGTGAGATAGTGCAGCTAATAACTATAGTACGAATTCAGTTTTGAACAAGAAGAGAGATATAGGGCAAGAAATCAAGTGAAGCTTATTTAAGGATGTTTGTTTTTACTATAAGGACCATGTTTTTGTTTGTTTTGAGACTATGTCTCCTTCTTTATCTTTCCCAAACTGGAGATATAGTAGCCATTCCCAGGCCTGAATCACCATTGGAGTTTTGGCCTGCTCCATTTCTTATGGATCAATTTATCCCTCCTTAAGCATCCTGCTCCCACCCCAAATCCTTAATTTCTTAATATTCATACCAGACATAGTGTAGATACCAGATTGGTTCACTAAAGTTCAGAACTTTCAAACTCAAGTGCTCCATCAGCTTCAGCCTCCCCAGTAGCAGGGAGTATTGTCATACCTACTAAGACCTGTTTTTTAAATTTTTTTTTGTGTTTTATTTTATTTTATTTATTTTTTTTATTTTTAGTTTACAACACTCATTTCCACAAGTTTTTGAGTTCCAAATTTTCTCCTCCTCCCTTTCCTTCCCCCTCGCCCTTGAGACTGCATGTAATCTCATATAGGTTCTATGTATACCTTTGCATTAAACTTATTTACACAACAGTCAAATTGTAAAGAAGAATTATAACCAATGGAATGAATCATGGGAAAGAAGAAACAAAACCAAAAAAGAAGGAAAAAAAAAGAGAGCAAATAGTTTGCCCCAGTCTGCATTCAGACTCCACAGTTCTTTCTCTGGATGTGGATAGCTTTTTCCATCATAAGTCTTTTGAAGCTGTAAGACCTGTATTTTTATAAGCATCAGGAAAATATCCAGTAGACAAAGAGAGACTGAAAATTAAAGAGGGCCTAGGGTAAAACGAACAACAAACGAGTGGGATCAAGCACAGGTTGGTATTCCAAAAAGGAAGACCAGATCTTCTTCTGAGACAAGAGCAAAAGATGAGAGAAAGACCAATGAAATTGAGGGCATATGAGCTGTAGATTTGAGCATAAGAGAGAGTTAATCACAGGTGGCCTCTTTTATTTTTTAATGTGGCACTATCTGCTAGCTTTCAGACGTTCAACTTCATTAGTTCAAGACACTTTGTAAAAATTCATGAATTTTTGTGGATCGCAAATTCAATGCAAATCAATACCATCATATGGCTGTCAAAAAAGTTAATATGACCTTGGGCACCATTAAGAGAGGCATAGCATTTAGCTTTAAGGAGGAAGGTTTTGTCTTGGGACTTCTCTTCATCCTTTATACTACTTCACTTGGTGATCTCATCAGCTTCCATAGATTTAATTACCATCTCTATTCTCATGACCCTGAAGTCTACTTTTCCTGCTCTAAACATTCTGCTGACCTCCAATCTCACATCTCTATCTGCCTTTGAGACATCTTTGATTCAATGTCCAGTACTGTATTTGAAGAACTGTCACATGGGACATTGTAATGTAATGTAATAGGAAAATCTTCCCTATCCGTTAGTAGGACTATGTGGCCACATACGTTCAACCATAGCTGTGATACATCCTGAATCACATAGAGCTCATTGGGGGAGTAACTTGCCTAAGAAGGAACTTGCTTAGGGGGAGGCTTGCTTACTGGGAGTCTTGCTTGTAGGAAGGCTTTCATACCTTTTTGGTACTAAGCTAATTAGGCACTGAGTCATCATGTTTGTGATGAAAGTTGGCTCTGAGCCTATTAGCTGTCTGTTGATCTTGGTGCTAATTTCTCTGCTTGTATTTTCTCCATGTTCAGAGTTCTGACCTTTCCCCTGAACTAGTGAATGTAATGAAAGTAAGATTGTTGACCCCTTAAGAGTTGCTTTCCATTATAAAAGTGGATCAAAGAACCTGTGCTAGCAGTCCATCCTGGGTGTGCCAGGGTGCTTGCTGTTAACAGACATCACAGGGGATTCTCAGAGAATAGAACTTGAGACAGTGGTAGAAGTTACTAAGAAGGCTACTGGAGTTCATGCTAAGTCTGGACTTCTGTGATCTGAAAAATTGAGAAGGTTCAACTAGATAAGCTCTAAGGTCACTTCTAAATTTATGGCTCTATGACCTTATGCATGCAAATCTTCTACTATATCCCTGAGACAAATGGTTGCTTTGTTTCAAAACATTCTTCAACATTTAAAGGAATTTACTAGTAACTTGACTGACTGAATAACAAGACTTTGCACACAGTTGCCCAAGATTTTTAATACCCATAACCATGCTTTATCTTTTGGTATGATCAATTTTATAAACAATAATAGTTGACAGTTATGTGGGATTTTAACATTTCAAAGTACTTTTATCTTCGAACCTCACAAAAAACTTGCGAGGTAGGAGCTAATGGTAATTATTATTCCTATTTTATAGATGAGGAAACACATTCTCAGGGAAGTTTAATGATCTTCTATGTTCACCTAGCTAGTAAAATGTTGAACGTTGGATTTTAATCTCTTTTCGTCTCCTGATTCCAAATCCAGTGTTCTTTCTAGTACACCACAATGTCTGTCTCTAGTAGTATGTGCTAAGGAAAAGGGGCCTGGGAATTGGTGACAAAATCCTTTTTGTAACCCTCAATGGCTATTCTCTGTCCCTAGATGGTAGGATTGGATTTAATCTCAATCCTGTCCCTGTGTCAAGGATATGATGCCATCTTGGGGCTATTTGACATGCTTTGTTGGACAATAGCTGCAAATACCCACAAGTTCTTTAAGGAAATTTTTGGATTACATGGTCTTAACTTTGAAATCACTTTAAAAAATTACTTTTTTTTTGCTCTGAGAAGTTAGTTGATGAAGAGAAAAATGCATTTAAGGGAAAATGTTATGTTCTAGGGGCCAACTACCAACTTAACTCTCTAAAAAGGAACTGAAGACATATGTATTTACTTTGAAAAATTTGAGTCACATAGATTTCAGGCAAAACTATTTTTAAAATGTCAATTTGTTTAGTCATTTATATGTGATCAGTACATCTCACTTTTATCATATACACACTCTCAATTTCAACTTTCATTTCAACTTTCTTCACATAAAATTAAAGTTTTAACTGGTATATGATTATTAGAATGATCTCATCTTGCAATTTTTAAATAGTGAAAGACTTTTGAGATTTTGAGAGACAATTAAAAATGCCCTTACTCACTGACAACAATGGTGTTAAGAGATCTCCATGTTGAGAACTGATTATGGTTAAAAGTTTAACTGATGGACAACATGAAAATATTCCAAACCAAATACCGGAAGTCACTAAGTATACTGGAATCGTAACTTCTGCATATTGTCAAAATGTTTTCTTAAATTGCTGATACAGATTGTAATGGCTCGAGATCTTTTTTCTCAGCACAAGTTCCTTGGGCTGTACCACTAGATGATACAACCCTCTCTGATGAAGGTTCTTCTTTTTGTTGTTTATGGTGAGAAACATTTATTGGCTTCCTTTCCTTTGAGATTTGCTGTCCAGAAGATACATGTAGCCAATGGTTTTGAGGACCCTGCACCAAAACAGTCTTGGGCTAAGCTTAATGCAAGACTGAACACCCTTTTATGCTTTGAGAGAGCCCAATGGAAGCAGCCCCATGTGAGACCCAAACATGTCCTATTTGTCAACTGAGACATAGTCCATATCAATTTCCACTGCGTTTTAATGAATCGTGGTTGTTGATTTTAGATCCTACAGAAACTTGGAAGTATAGTGTGGTTTCATTGGAGAAGGTAGAGCAAAGGCGAGATGACAATTTGTTGGGTCTATTGCAGAGAGGAAGGTGTGGATTGTAGTAGATGGTCTCTGTGGTCCCTTCCAAATCTGACTTTCTGTGAAATTACCTTGGAAGACATTGAGTCTGTGGCCACAAGCACTGACAACGCAGGATTTCCCAAGCTCCTGTCTCAGAGGAAATCATCAATAGAAGACAAACTCTCCCCAGAGTCCCTGTTTAAGCCAGTGTCTGAAATCACTTCTGATGATTTTTCCTTTTACATTTTTAATCTGGGCTACTCAGTAAACAATTAACCTTTTCACACCATATATCTCCTGGTCCAATGGTCAGAAATGACATTTGATTCAAATCCTGCAACTGATTTACATTTCTTTACATTGGAGTGAATAGGTCACTTAAAAACCTAAGCTGGATCTTGAAAAATGATATTAGGTTCATTTGTCAACCAAAGGGAAGGAGCAAGTTCCATTTATAGCAAAGTTATTGCCAATGCCCCGCCACCTATAAAATAAGTGTAGTAGAGAGACAAGGAGGGTCTCAGAAGGTACTCAACAATGCAACTGGAGCTATTGCCCCAACCCTTTGATGGATGGTGGGCTTTAAAATTTTAAACAGTCTGGAGATATGAAGTAATACATAAGACTTTTTTTTTGAAGACAGATTTACAATGCTAGCACAGATACCCAGGGAAAGGCACCTGGGTAAGTGGAATCCTCAGAAAAGCTGCGCCATCTTTCACTTGCTTACTTGACTAGCTATTGTTCTCCTTATGGATGCACAGTTATTTTTGAAGTATGAGGACCAGTTTAGAAACAGAGGTCTTGAAACCTGGGCAGCCTCTGCTTTTATAGGCTAATCTTAGATTGTACCAAAAGGGAAAGGGGCAGGAAGGTAAGCTTTTTTGGTTATTGGTGACAGCTGCTTCCTTCCTAGTCCAAAGATCATTTACCCAGCTTCCTGTGTTTTCCAAGCACAAAAACAGAGGAGGAATTAAAGCAAACATGGCAAAAAAAAAATCTCAATCCATAACTCTACTCAGACCGTCACATAGCAATTGGCATTCTATTACTGAAAAAAGCACCCATATGAACCAGCTAAGGAAAGGTTTTTCCCCCCTCCCTCCATACAGATTCCCCTGGATTTTTCATGCACATAGAGCAAAGCTGAAAAAGGATTTAGAGACAAATGTAAACATTTAAAAACTATAAATTGGTGGGGGGAATGATTTCAAAAAAGTGACATGATGATATAGCTTGTACTGGTTACAAAACACATTCACATTTGATGCTCACTATAAATCTGTGAAATAAATCATAACAGCATTGTTACCCCAGTTTAACATAGAATAACATGATGACAATCCTATGGCTAATAAATGGAAGAGACAGACAAAGATATACTTCTTTTGGCTCTCAGTCTAGGACTCTATTCTCTACTTATTTGACGCTTAGATTTTCATAATTCTTACACCAAGATAGTTGCCTGGGCTGGGTCATAACAAGGAGTGTAGACATAATAGAACGTATCAGGGCAAGGACTATTTCATTTTTGTCTTTGTCGTCCCAGAATCTAACACAATGCCTTCCACATAATAGTTTCTTAATAAATGCTTGTCATATGAATGAATGCTTGAGTGAATGAAAGCCAGCTTAAGGGAAGACCTGGGTTTGAATCCCAGCTCTCTCACCTAATACCTAAATGACTAAGTCATTCAACCCCTCTGGACCCCATCTATAAAACAAGGGAACTGAATTAGATGAACTCTAAGTTCCCCTACAGCTCTTAATCTATTACTCTATGAAGGAAGTGCTATTTGGACCTCTTGTGTATATAAGTAGCTAGGAAGCCTTAGCTGTAGGTGATGAATGGGCCTTTCAGAATTTCTATGTCAGATATGTTTAGATCCAAGGTGTAACCCAGGTATAGCCATCCTATTAGATCAAAGAAGCATTCTTCCCCATTTACTTAACCATATGATGTTGCAATTATTCTCCATTACAACACAAGTTCCTTGAGGTCAAACACTTATTTTCCCCTTGTTTCCCCTATGCTTTGCTCTGTAAATTATATTTTTGGAGAGGTTGGGGGGAGAATAGTAATAGTAATATTAGTGGTAGTGGTGGTGGTGGTAGTGGTAGTAGTAAGAATACCAACAATAATAATTACAACTAACATTTATACAGGGCTCATCCTAATAACAATTCTGGGAGGAAAGTAGAATTATTTTAATTTTATTGTTGAGGAAATTGAGGAAAACAGTGTTTAAATGACTTGTCTAAGGTCACATAGCTAGTAAGTATCTAAGGTAAAATCTGAATTCAAGTCTTTCTAACTCCAGGCCCATGGCTGTATTCCCTGTGCCAACTTTATTAAGAGGATCTTGTTGATTTGATTTGGTATTGGGAATACCAGTGAAGGACACTCCCTCTATCAAGGTGGTCTGCAACTCTTAGGTAACTTACAATCTTAGGAATTTGCCTTGGCCACTAAGAGCTTAAATGATTTTCTCATGGTCACATGGCCATCCCAGGTCAAGCAGGACTTGAGTATTGGTTTTTCTAACCCCTAGGCTGGCTCTCTAACCACAAAACTGCTAATTTGCACAAGGTAGATGCTCAAGAAATTCCTGTTAAATTGAAATGAATTAAAATGCTGTCTCTCCCTTTTCTTCACTGTCTTATCTCTGGTGCAGGCATGAAAGTCAGCAGCCACCATCATAGGAAAAGCATGGGCAGGAAAGCCTGAGCAGCTGAAAAGCCATGGCATGAGGATGGCCACTGAATGGTATAATCACCAGGTGCCACTGCATTATGCTGGAAGGAAAGACCTGCATGCCATCATCTAAAGGTGAAGATAAGCAATTTAAAATCAAATTTAATGGAGACAGAGGAAGAGAAGCAACAAAAACACACATGTTCCACCATTAATCCTTTTGTTTTCCCAGGGCAATGGTAGAGAAGTAAAAAATAAATGGAAAATGGGTTTAATGGGGAACTCACTGATCCCAGAGTTTATTTGTCTGGGAAAAAGAAATATATTGACACTGAAATGCTAATTTCAAAGTAGATAGGGGACAGGCCAGAGGGTTGTAAGAAAAAAAGTAGTGACAGAAGTTCAATTCATCCATCACTTGAAGGCTAAGTCTTAGAGCTCATTACAGTTTTCCTATGGAGAAAAATGCCAGCCTGTGGACACAAATAAAGCATGCAGAGCCTAAGAGATAATAGCCACCAGTCCTAAAAAGTAAATAGAATCTATTTTTTCTGACATGGACTAGATAGAAGAGAAGCATGGGACACAGCATGACAATACTTGGCTATATATTTAATTTAGCTTAAAGAGGTTAGGCTCAATGTTGTGTTGCTTAAACACTCAGGAACTGTTCATTGTGAGATTTGTTAGATTACTGATCATTTTAAAACTGTGTGGCTGCAGAAAGTAATTAAACCTTCATCAGCCAAGAGGCAGTTTTTCTCCAAAATGTGGCCGGGTGAGTTCTAAAATTTCATTAAAATTCAGTAAGGACTCAAGACTAGAGTAGGCTAATGGATATAGACGACAAAGAGGAGATATAAGATGACGTTCTGAAAGGAAGCAAAGGAATCAGGTGTTTGAATTAAAGCCATGATCTCAGTCAAATATTTTACCTCCACAGGCCTCAAGTTCCCTGATGGGTCAAATGAGGAAACAGGCCTCCTAACTATTCTCTGAATATGTGTTCCATTTCTCATTTCTGCACCTTTGCGTAAGTGATCCACCATATTCAGAATGCACTGCCTCTTGGACTCTGCTTTTTAGAATCCCTAGCTTCCTCCAAAGCATAGTTCAATTAACTCCCCCATAACTAAATCCTTTATTTTTATCCTCCCAGTTATCATCACTAGCACTTTCCCTTCTGAATTACTTTGAATTGCTTCATACGTGCACATACGTGAGTGCACGCACACATGCACACACACACACACACACACACACACACACATACACACACACACACACACACACACACTGAACCTAGACCTGTGGTTGCATTGTTTTAGAGAATTCCCAGGTGGAGATGTCTTTTTCCAATTCTCTTTGGTGCCTCCTCTGTAACTTACAATCTTAGAGGGGGGTCATTGCACACTGGACCCTGATGGCTCCAGAGGAGAGAGTGAGGCTGATGATTCTGCACAGCTCTGCCTTGCTTCAATCCAATTCACTTGCCAGTCAAGACATCACCCTCCTGATGTCATTGGACCTCTTAGAGAATGAAGATAAACGAGATCCCTAGAAAACAGAGGTCTCAGACACAAGGCCTGTGGGCTACATGTAGCAAAAACCAGATCAAAATGTAACTGGGAAATATGTAACAAAATAAATAAAAAGAAAAGAAAACAAAGACAATGTTACTATGTTGTTTTCTAAGTCAGTATGTCACCTGTAGGGATTCCTTATGTATGGTATTGTGGCCCTATTTCTATTTGAGTTTAAAACCTCCAGCTTAGAGCACTGAGAAGCTAAGAGAGTGCTTAGAGTCACACGGTCAGTATGACAGAGGCAGAATTTGAACCCAGGTCTTTCTTGGCTTTAAGGCCCACACAGTATGACAGAGGCAGAATTGTAACCCAGGTCTTTCTTGGCTTTGAGGCCAGATGTGTATCTACTATACCATGCTGCCTTTATAGTAATACATAACAGGCACTTAATTCTTTGCCCACTTCATACACTTATGAGTACTAAATAACTTCATGTACATAGAGGTTGGGCAGCTGTTTGCTGGGTTATTGAGAGGGAAGTGCTTTATCAACTATGAAATATAATATAGACACATCCAGAGTTGGGATTTGGCACTGTATGAACAGTGCTATGACAAGGGAGCAGGAATTTGGCAGTCAAGGCTGAGTCTCAGAGGGTTTAAATGATTTCCCCAAGACACAAAAGTAGAAAAAGCCAACAACGGGTTTGAACCCAGGTCCCTGAACAACAAAGTCAATATTACTTCAAAAATAATTCTGGACACCCACTTGTATAAAATTCCTTAGTATGGCCCTGAATTATAATTTTATTTTAAGGTTAGTGCTATGTAACTATTTCACCAGTCTGGATTCAAATCCATTTAAAAATAACCTCATTTAGTAGTAACATTTGTTTGCTTGGTTTTGGAGGTTTCACCACTTATCCAACTTTAAATCAAAATCAAACCATCTATCAAAACCCCCAGAAATACATGGGTTTTTAAAAAATTATTATTATTTAACAAAAGGAATATACACAGAGCAGTTTCAAAAAGCACATTCTTCTTTTCTGTGCATCCCATTGCACTTAAGAAGTAACCCATAAATTACAGTGTGTGGATTTTGCTGCCATTAGATATCTTCTTTTTAAAAACAGCATGTACTTTTCTACAGTATGGTGCTTGATACACAGTGACCTACTGGCTTTCATAATAGGTTTTTCATTCCCCACACATAGCGAAAGAATTGATATGAACCTGGAAGAGTGGGAGAAGGGTGCCAGATCCAAGAAGGGTGTGGGAATGTACCCTTTGCTAATCTTCTTGCACAGAGAACAAAATAGTTTGACCTCACGGAAGATCAAGACCTTCCTAAGTGAAGAAAGTTGGATCCCCAGTTAAGCTCAATTTACAATGATAGATAAATAAATGGAGAGGTATCATAATGCAGTGGATATAATAACTTTTCTGGAGTTAGAAAAAAACATGGATTCATGTTCTGCCTCTGACACCTGACGGCTGTGGGACCCCTGGTCAAGTTACTTACCCCTTCAATGCCCTAGGCAGCTAATCTCTAAGACCATAAGTTACAAAGCTACATATTTGTATTAGTAGCAGGAGTTTCATCATCAATTCTCTATTCAGGGCTTCTTAAACTTTTTTTGCTCAGGACCCCTTTTTGCCTTTTGAGCAGCGTTCACTGGTGGTGCATGGCCTGAGGGCATGTGCAGTGCAAAGGGAGCATTGCCCAATGCAACACGGGCAAGCACTCCAAGAAACACCTTGGATTCATTATGCATTTGGTTTTGAATTAATTTTTGGTTATTGAGCATTCCGAAACCTTTTACTATGGCCAAGTTTTTCACAAACCCGTATGGGGTCTCGACCTACAGATTAAGAAGTGCTGCAAAGGAAATTGCTGGATTAGTCCAATTCTACCTCACATGAATAAATGCCTCGTGATTGAATTCATTCAGTTATTTACGTACATAGTACTACCAGGAATGATGACCATTTTGGTTCTACATGTTGTTTTCCTGGATAGAACAGGCTTCTTGATGGCAGGAGCAGTGTGTGTGTGTGTGTGTGTGTGTGTGTGTGTGTGTGTGTGTGTGTGTGTGTATGCGCGTGTGCACGTATGTATTTATCTTCAAGACCTTTAACAGTACTTGGTCTGTGGGAGGCCCTTAATAAATGCTTGCGATTGATTTGGTACACAATAATTTTCAGGAGTGCCCGTAAAAACTACCTTGGCCCTAGGCAAAATTGGTTTTTGGCACCTTCTATCCTTCCTGTTTTATTTCTTGGTTATATCTCTCAAATGACCCTGGTACATAAAGCTGTCCATCTTCCAGCAATCTAATGCACTTGTAAGGACTTCTCCACTTGGAAAAGTTCCAAGTGCCAAGGCTAAAGCTCCCTTTCCCCCTCAAACCTACTGAAAATCTTGGTAGCAAGCACTTTTAATTAGATCTTAGGCAATTTGATTAGCTGTGGTGTGGGAAACCTGCAGCCTCAAGGCCATGTGTAGCCCTCTAGGTCGTTGCCTGCTATCTTTTGACTGAGTCTAAGTTTTACAGAACAAATCCTTTTCCAAAAGGAAGGACCTCAAGGCCACAAGTTCCCCACCCTTGGATTAGCTTATCAAAGAAATTCACAGTGAGGCATGACAGGTTTAAACAACCAGGGAGTATTTTCATTTTAAACAAAAATGATTTCTAATTTTATATATTTTATTCTAAACTTAAGAAATAAAACAAGCACTTCCATAACATAATAGAAGAGAAAAAAGATTGTACATGAAACTGCAAATCTATTATATATGACTTACTATTCCTTTTAAATATAATAAAGTTATCATGTAACTTTCTTTTTTTTCTTCCCTCCCCACCCTTCCCCCTGCCCTGGAGATGGCTACCATTAGATACACACATGCACACTCACACACACACACACACACACACATCATTCTATAAAAACTTCTATTTATCAGTTTTTTTTTCCCCTCTGGATGAAGAAAATGTCTTCCTTCATAGGTCCTTTGTAGTTAATTTGGGTATTTATAATAGTCAAAATGACTTATTCACTCAAAGTTCTTCTAAAAACAATACTAATATTACTGTATTTATGTTCTCTTGGTTCTGCTCATTTTGCTCTTTGTTATTTTGTGCAAGTCTATCCATGTTTTTCTAAGATCATTAAGCTTTTAATTGATATGCAAAAGTGTCTGTCTAGAGTGAATGCTGGATTCGAATTCAGAGAACCTGCATTTGAATTTCAACTCAGTCCCTTACTACCTGCTTCACTTCAATGAGCTTAATTTTCCTCATCGGGAAAATGAGAGGGTTAGATTTTATGACTCTTAAGCATAGCTCCAGTAGCAAATCTATGACTTGGATGACTTGAAGGATTGTAGTGCTCTGGATTCACAAATGTTTGTTGACTAGGACATACATAAGGAAGATGGAGAGGTGGATGCAGGGGCAAATTTACTGGGCTCCATTTTGGACATATAACCCTGGGTTCAAGCCTGGAGCATTTGCCTAAAATTCTTCTCATTGGTGGAGAGAATTTTGATTAAAAACTGCATGCCCATGTGAAGGGCAGAGTTGGTGTGAGAGCTTTGGAGGGTAGAGACATTCTTCTTTCAACTCTGAGAGAAGACACATGGATTTTGGGAGAAATATGGAAAGAAAACATCTTTGGGAATTTAAGAATACCTCAAAGGAACATGCTGAGTCAATTGATTCAGTCCATATTTTTGTATATGAGTAAAAGAAAATAGAAAGAGTAGGATGAAAGCATTTATTACAAAGTTAAAATATACCTGCTTATAATTATTTGTATGCAAAATACATTTGCACATGAAGGAGAAACTACAGTAAATTACAGCAAACATATCAATATCTATAGCAATATAGCTGTATGCTTATATCCATATAAATTGACATCCTTCTGGTGCTAATCTGTCTGTATTTTCCAGCTTGTATCCCTAGGGAATTCAGGGAATTTCCCTGTAGGTGAGAATACGGCTTTTTTCTCCCTATCTTGGTTGAGCTGATACTCCTAGTGAGAAAGCTCATTCATTTTGTGTATTTTTTTTTGGTATATTCTAATTCATATGCCTTGTTTTGATTCCTGTTTGTTCTGCTTGGATAAACAAGTTCCTTGACATTCACTATTTGTGATGGTCTCTTATATAACTAACATTTGGTGAAAAGGAGTCAAGCCTTCAGATTATATATCGGATACCTCTTTTTTAAGGGACAGAAAACAGGAAAGTTGCTTACATAAAAAAGCATTCCCTCTAGACTAGCGATATTTATGGGGAGAAATAGATATATTTCTAGACTGACATCTCCTTTCTAAGAAGAGCAGAATAGTTAGCCAAGTGACTCCTCTACAGGCAAGAATCAAACTCTGTTTTAGAGAGTTGTGGACAAGGGTCCAGAGATCTGTATTAATGTGTCCCAATAAGCCAGAGGTGAGTAGGTGGTACAGTAGATAGAACTTTGCACCTGGATCGAGGAAGACCATGTGATCTTAGGCAAGTTACTTTGTTACTCAGTTTCCTCAACTGTAAAAGGGGGTAATAATAGCCCCTACCTTCTAGAGGTATTGCTGACATCACAAATAGTAGTTGTGAAGCATTTAATAGAGTGCCTGGTACATAGTAGGCACTTAATAAATGCTTATCCCTTCTCTTCTTCCCTGGAGATATATAACCCATATGGTACACAGAACCCGTGCTGGTAAAAAAAAATACACTCTACAAACATTGATTTTGTGATGCTTATTGGACATGCAGGTGGAGATATACAACAGATATATCTCTTGGCTATTAGAGATGTGGGTGTGGAACTCAGGAAAATGATAATGGTTAGATACTGTTCTTACAGTTCAATAAAAGCCTCCAAGGCTTTCACATGAATGCTTATTCCAGACCTTTGACATCTTATATTTCTGCAATTGATTTTTATCCCAAGGCTAATACTCTATATTATTCTCAAATTCCATTTTATTTCATTCCATATGTTAACTATCCTTCCCAATTTCATATTTAATCTGGCACTGCTGGGAGGTGTAAGACCCTTCACCACTGTAGGTGCATTTCCCCTCTTTCTTCTCCACCTTCCTTCCCTCCCTCAGGCCAAACTACCCAGAATCCATCCATAGCTATTTTATTGCTCATAAGACTTTGATAATGCAAGCCACAGATTCTATTACTTGGAGTGAGATGAAAGACCACAAGGCCTCACTATTTTTCTGGTCACTGGTGTAACTGTCTCCCAGCATTTTCCAGGTCTTACCTCCAGATCTGTTTCTATGTCCTCTAGATCCCTAGCACTTCTGCTATGCTTAGGTGAGCACCTTGGCTGACCCATTGTTGTAACACAAGGATCCTTAGGCCTTTCCATTTGTCTTGCAGGTAAACTTTTTTTGTATGTTGTTTCCCTCCAATTAGAGTGTGAGTTCCTTGAGAACAGGGAATGTCTTGATTTTCCTATTTGTTTCCCCAGAACTTAGCACAGTTCTTGGCATGAAGTAATCTTTCAATACATTTTCATTCATTTATTTTTTACTTCAACCCAGTCATTAATAAGTGTTGATCAAAACAATATAGAACCATGAGATTCTGAACTGCGATGCACTTCATTCTAGGATATCATATTTTTCTTTGGATCAGGTCATTGAATTAATTCCAAATATTGATAACTATGGGGTTATCCCTTCCACATCATGGGAGTTAGGGGCATGGCACTGCGATGCCTGGAAAATCCACATAAAACTTTTTGTCCCTCCCTTCATACCAGAGAAGAAGTCTGAATTATGTTGATATTAAAAGATAAAATACATTAGTATTATATGATACTATACACATATTTTGTGCATCTCTGAATATTCTGTGTCATCTGCTGGCCTTCACATGTTATCTACACTTTCTGCAAAACTCCCCCCAAATTCCCATTTAATATTATGAGGACATATATTATGAGGATACATGGATGGGTAAAGTCATGAGGTGGAAAGGATAGATGTATTATCATTTTATACATTTATTTCCATCTTATCCACCAGTATATCATAAAGGATCTTTTCAAAAAGGGAAATAAGATTAATATAGCATGACCTAGTCTTAATGAACTCTAGTGATTATTCAGGAATCACTGTTTCCCTGTCTAAATGTATTCAAACAATCCCTTTAAAAATGCATCCTGAGATTTGGTCAAGAATGGAAGCTGACTTTATCCCAGTCAGTTTGGAGAATCTCCTTTCTTTATCCTTTTTGAAACAAGTCTCTACCACTACCTGAGCTGTTTTCTAACTCGGCAATTAGCATGGTAACTTTTTGAATAAATGTTAAGTAATACCGTTAACTTGGATAGATTATTGAGTGTTTCTGCATTATATTTTTTGTAAAATGAGGTCCTCAAATCTTGATCATGGGATCACATTCCCTAATTTTCCATAGACAATACTCTCAGTTGCTTGATTTTAAGTTCTGTTTTTTAGTCATTTTTTCATTTGTGTCTGACTATCTGTGACCCAATTGGGGGTTTTCTTAGCAAAGCTACTGGAATAGTTTGCTATTTACTTCTCCAGCTCATTTTACAGATGTGGAAACTGAGGCAAACATAATTTCTTGCACAGGGTCGCACAGCTAGTAAGTGTCTGAGTCCAATTTTGAACTCGGGGAAGATGGGTCTTCTGACTTCAAGCCTGGCACACTATTCACTGAGGTTTTAAATTATATGGTGTTTTTCAGGAATAGATATCCCCATGCCGTTGACTACAATAGATATAATGTTCTTACCACATACTTATGGCTGTTTGGTTATTGAAACAATAAGTGAAAAACTAGGATGAAAGGTATAAAAAAATTGTTTTGACACACCATTTCAGTTGCTCAATCTGCAGCCAAAATGGTAAGATAGCCAAAGCTACATTCCTTGACACTACCAGTTTCTGGAAAATGTGAGAATTTAGTGAGACTTTGTCAAATCATGTCTCCTCACTGTTGCTTTTGGTCTAAGACTTATATTTGAGTGTAGGAGGGCATTTTGGATAGTATTGCACTGAAACTTAAGGCCTCTAAAATCATCTTGGGTATAGATGTTCAGTCATCACTTTACTAACAGAAACTTAAGCAAATCACAGCACAGAATCATCCAAAACGTTTAATTGGAAACTAAAAGGAAACAAATCGAATGTTAGGACCATTCATAGCAACCTTCCCAAAATGAGTGCATCTGCACTCCCCAGGGTAGTCCTAATTCTCATCAGCAAAATGGGAAAACCAAGATTTGTACCTGTAAGTTGAGGAGAACTCAAGTCGCTGCCCATAAACAATGGAAATCAGGATATGCTACCAGTTCAACTAGTGTACACTCTCATACCTTGATTGGCAGTCTCTTTGTCTACTGAGTCCTAGGCTTTAATTCTGGTCACTTCTTTAAATCAATACCTCCTGCTGTACCTCCACAGGGCTCTTTTTCCATTCCATTCTTCTCTCAATTTCCTTACCATAAAGTCACCTCCTTGCACAGCAGGCGCAGTATCCAATGAAAATTAGAAGTATTTACTTTAGGCCATGAGGTCAATGCTGGGGCCTGGGGTCTTGAGGGAGATAGTTTTCATTTCACAGTGAGCAGATAGAGAAATATAGACTCTTTTTCTGATCTGTTACATAATTTGTGTAGCTTAAAAACAAATGATAAAGTATTTATTACAAATCTACTATGTTCAGGCACTGTATTGGGCAAATAACAAAATAGTCCCTTCCTTCACAAAGTTTACATTTTAATAGGGGAGACAATATGCAATATACATAGCAAGCAATATACCAAGCACATACAGCCACTTCTCCATGGTGGTATAGAGGACATTAAATACTTAAACAATGATATCTCCTCCACTGGTCTAAAAATAGGCTTTAAGGGACTTTGTTGACACTTAGTTGACACACTTTAAGGAGATTCCAGTTTTGATACCTGAGAGCTTGGTCACTGTAGAAATATCTGCACACATGATATTTTCCTGCTTCTTTCCCATCAAAAATGAAATATCAAGTCTCATCACTTCTTGCTGTATAATAATGGTAAATGATCGGTTACTAGTCAGACAAACAGATTGCATTTAATAAGATTATTTTATCTTAGACTAAAGACCTCTGATTTGATGACTCTAAGTGTTCATCCTCAACTATCTAATTAGGTGTATAAGTTGGTTTTTTTTGATACCAGATATCAACGTTGGAAATGTAAAGGCCCTAAGCCCCAGTTTCCTCTAAAATTGATAGAGTCAAGTGATTGATGCCCCCTCAATCATATTGGAGAAATGGCTACCTAAGGAAATAGTCAGACTTTGTATCTAAGAATCTCTTTCTATTTGGAAAAAGGGCAAAACACTAACAGTGGTATGTGTTTTAATTTTGTTAAAGAAATTTCTGAGAACTTACATGCAAAATCAACCCAGTTCCTGGGTTCATGACAAGTTGCCAGCACAGCCCTCCAGGCTCCCAGCACTGGGCCCCCTCCTGGTTTGAGGAAGTCAGAGGAAGCCTGGGGATTCCAAAAAGAATTCCTGACCCAAAGCAATCTGTTTGCCAGAGCTTTCTGGTCTCTCTTTGCCTCAAATAATGATTTTTTTTTCATTTTCAGCAGAGAGATTTGTAGGCAGGGAAAATAAATATTAAAGGGAAAATAATAAATGAACTGATATATTGAGCATTTGTTGGGAGGCAGATGGGAAGAAGGGGAAAAGAGTGAGAAAACAGTTTATACAATTTTGATTTCTTCACACGCAAGCCAGATTCTGGCTAAAGATGAAAATGGCAAGTATAGATTATTCAGAAGAGGCCAGGCTTTTGGATTCTTTCTCACATCTGACCTTTAAGTAAGTTATCGTTTTATAATTCCTATTTGCCCCATGAAGATCCAAATTACATAGTGTATTTCTAAGTGTTTTGATTCATTTCAATCTAAACATATCCATGTAAATAATCTTTTCTCCCTTGTCTCAGTTCTAATTAATTCTTTTGTGTTGGCCTCATCTACAATTGGTTCTTGCATGCATTATCATGCCAGAGACTGGGGCTTAGTAGTATTTGGTATTTTCAGCTTGCAAGGTAAATTATATTATTCTGCTGTAAAGCACCACCTATAACTCCAAGTGGGAACCACTAAATATTACCCGCCACCATATTGTATCTAGCTAGGAAAGCACATCTGGGAGATTTGTTTTGTGGTTACTTTGCCAAGAGCACTGAGTGGTTAGAGAATAAAATACTACATTTAAAAAAAATGAATTTCTCATTCAAATACAAAAGGAGGGGAAAAAGGCATTTCATGCAGACAGACAGAATGGAAAAAAAAGTCTGATTTTCTCTTGCTTTCTGTTCCCTATGAGAATCACAGTGAGTACAAAACCATGAAAACAATAACCCCAGCTACAAGAGCAATGAGGCAATTTATTAGAGAGATGACATTTTTAATGAGAACCACTTGCTAGAGGAGAACAAAAGAGTCTGTTTGGTTAGAAAGATGCTCTTGATACTCCTCTGAAGTGCATGAAAAAGTAATTTCATTTAAGTGTCATACCCAGAGCAGCTGAATTTCCTGGGGCTCCAGATGTTGTCCAGTGCAGATGCTGCACAAATGGAGCTAAAGTCCTGACAGTTGAGAGAGGGGAGGAAATGAAAGGAGAAGAGAAGAGGAAAGAGAGGAGAGAGTAGAGAGGGCAGAGAGACAGAGACAGACAGAGAAAGATATCACTAGAGAAACAACAAAAAGAAAGAAGGACAGTAAGAAGAAAGAGAGGGAGGGAGGGACAGAGAGAGCACAAGGGAATACTATTGGCTTTAAAGCCAACAAAATCATTAGCAAAAAGATGAGTGAGATAGGAAAATTGAAATTTAAACTTTATTGTTGGACATAGAACATCGTCTTGAATCATTTCAGATCTACTTGGAGGTTTCAGTGCTGAACTTCACAAAACAGAAACCTGCGGGTGTAGCTGTCTTTTTTTTAAATTTTTGTAAGTGGTATTCTGTAAGTCTGCAATTTAGCTAGCCTTGTTTTGGCTGAATTCCCAAAGTGATTAAAATTAATATGCTTATAGGAAGAAACCTGGAACTCTAAAACAGAAAGATTATTATTACCTTTTAATATTAATTCAAATATTTCCTGTCATGAATGCCCCCATTTCAGTTCAGCTCTTCATATCTCGGGAGCATTCAATTTTCAGTCATCTGAAACAGCCCCAGCTGACCCATACTTGTGAAACTGACTTGTTGAGTGACAGGTTTATAGTATAAGAAAGAAACATATTAAAGGCACTTCTCATAGCAAATCAATGAGGCTTAGCATTGCAGTGGCTGAATTACCACTGAGGGAATCGTTGTGTACTTTATTTGGGACAGAAGAGAAAGCAGTTTGGTGGGCATTAGCAAACCAAGTTTTACCTTTCAAACTTTTGCAAGGATCAACTCCTGAGTAGCCTGGGAAGACACTTCAAGCAAAGGAGTATGAATGTATAAAGCCATGTTTAACAACCCAGGATAAAAATAAGACAATTTTTAGGAAAAGCTCTGGGTACAAGAGGTGGGTGGGTCATATTAACAGTGTCTACCTTTAGTTAGAAAGGTTTCTAACAGCTACCTACAGGCTCCCAGAGCATCAGGAAGAAGGTATACACATTAGGTTGATCACAGAGTGAGTAGGTTATCACCTCCATAGTATGATTTCACAGGTGCCAGGAAGAATTCTTTCCTATCCATGGGAAAGTTCTCCATTCCCATACCTCAGCAGAGCCTCAACCTTTAACCTTAAGGTTTTGAATGTTGTTTAAATTTTAAAAAAAATAACACCTCTTGTAAGTGTACCACTTTAACTATTGTAAGTCAGAAGTTTAAATTTTGCCCAGGATCCCATCTTGACCTCAGAGTTAGTATGCCATATGTAGTAGGAAAAGGTAAGAATGAGAATAAACTAAAAATGACGCTATTTGGGCTTTTAGTCATAGCTCTGTCTGTAACCATGCATGTAACCTTGGACTAAGAGATGAAATCATTTTACCTCTCTCAATACAACTCATATCCATGTTTTCCCTTGAATCTACTCAGTAGGGTCACCCAATGGTCTTAGAAGCTTCTTTATATTTTCTTAACATTGTGTAGATACCAGCAGAGTGTAAGGTCTCTCCATTGATCATCTCTCATTTTTATATATTAATAAAAATAAGGATTTTCAAGTTATTGATTAGAGATTTTTAAGGAAATTCCCTAACACATGTACTACACTCATATTATACTATCTGACTTCTATAAGTAGCATTAAAATACTTCTAACACCCTCATAAAACAAATCATTTTTCAATTCATGAGCAGATGGATGAAAATATAACTTGGGGAGATGATTTTCATACATACATTAACACAGTAATTGGAATATTTATGTTTAGGCTCTTTAACCTGTAAGTCAAATTTAATGTGAATGCAGCAAGCGGAGGGCAAAAATACTTCATTACCCTGAATATGGAACCCTTCATAGAGCTGTAGACCCTAAAGCTATTATTATCTATTTGCTGAAATTCTGAACCTAGCACTGGGTTTACTGAGACAGAAAATGAAAGAATTAATAGCAATTAAAAATTCACCACACATTAGCTGCTCTCTGCAAGGAGATAGCATTCTGAAAGTTTCCCACACTCTACTCCTCTGGTTTCTCAAAAGTGTATTAGCCATTGTTAAAATCACTCAAATGTGGAGCTATTACTCCAGGTAACACAGACCTCTTGAATTCCTTTAAGTTGGCCATTCGGGAAGCTCTTGTGAGTGAGGTAAAGCCCAGGGTCCTTCTATTGACAATGTAGTTTGATGGAAGGGCATGGAACCAAAATTCCCGTGTTCAGATCTCAGCTTGATGTCTTTATCTGAGTGACCTCAGGCACCTCACTTCACTATTCTAGGCTTCATCTTTCTCATCTAGAAAGTAAGATTGAACTAGATGATCTCAAAGGTTCCTTCTAGATCAAAATTCTAGGATTTATAATCTGTAGACTTAGTGATACTAGTGGAACATCATCAGGCCAGCTTTGCACCCAGCGGATGAAGTCAAGTGGGTGAATGTTATTCTCTTATGCCACCTTCCTGCCTCTATCACCTACTCCCTAGGTTACCTTGGGCAAGTCTCGGGCTCTGGGCCACCATTTACTCATCTGCAAAATTAAGAAATTGGACTATATGCCTTCATAACTCTTTTGGCTCTACATCTATAATCCTGTGATCTCACATTCCAATAATACATATGACACTGCATTTAAGGCAGAGACAAGGTAGAGATGAGAAGCAAGGTAGACATGGAGAGATGAAGTAAGAGATGAGAAGAAATAAAAAGATGGTTGGAGAAAATAGCGTTAAGTATTGGGCCCCAAAGAGTGAAGGTAACTCCTGACTTAAGGGGGAAGCCTATATACTTAGAGATGGAAAGAAACGAGGTATTAGGGAGGGCCCTACAGAGAAATCTCTAACATTTATTTTAATTTTATTATTGAATCACCATATATAGAGATCATTTCTGTAAAATTGAAAGGGTTAGAGTCAATAATCTTTAAGGTTCCTTATGATCCTGTGATCATGGGCAGATGACTTGCCAAGGTCTGCCCTTCTCCTCAATCCTATATTAGGCATGATGATGATGTACCCAATTTTGCAGTTCCTACAGAGAAGCTACCTAGATTGAGAAGCACACTGTCAGATGGAAGGTTAGATTCCCCATGTCTCTGAACCAGCAAACATAAAATAAGTTGGATTTTTTTTAACTTTATGGTCATTCCATTCAAATATCATAAGTTATAGGATCAGAGATTTAGATCTGTAAGGGACCTTAGAGACTAGATAGTCCAACTCCATCATTTTTCAGTTGGGGAAACAGGTTCATAGGATTGACTTACCCAAGGTCACACAATTAATTAATATATAAGGAGGTATTTGAACCATATCACCCTAACTCTAAAGATAGTACTTTATTCATTATGCTATATGGCCTCTCATTTACCTTGTGTTCTACCTTTAAAACCAGGGACCCTTAAAAATTTTCAGTCATGTCCGACTTTTCATGACATCTTTCAGGGGTTTTCTCAGCAAAGATACTGCAGGGGTTTGCTATTTCCTTCTCTACTCATTTTACAAATGAGGAAACTGATGCAAACAGGGTTAAGTGACTTGGCCAGGGTGAAGCCAGATTTGAGCTCATGTCTTCCTGACTTCAGGCCCAGTGTTCTATCCACTGCACCACCTAATAGTAAATGTATTCACAAATTAAAAATACTTAGATACTCTACAAATCTAAACTTTCTATATTGTGGAAAGACACATGATAAAAAAAAAAGGTCCAGTGTTACTGTTCACATATGGTGGTAAGCTTATATTTGCAGAGAGGGACTAGTCTGGACCAGAAACTAGACTTTTGGAAAACCTGGGAAAATTTTCTTCCTTATAGTAGTGTAATTGTTACAAAGAATTTGTTCTAGTTAGTCAATCTATAATCATTCATTTTACACTTCAGTGTCATAAATGTTGAAAAATTATAATTTTGTGGTACAAATAACCCAAGAGGCATAGGCATGTACTCTAGGACATGAATTTCCTTGCAGCTTATATTTGATAGACACTTTCTCTCTCCCAGAATAACAGGTAAAGTAGACTGTGTACTGCTCCTACATCCTTCTAGGTGGAACTCACATCTTGATTTATATACAGCCTCAGTTTGAAACATCCTCCTTTGTTCTTTACAATTGTATCTGTCTTTTCAACTGGGTCTAGACTCTTCTAGAATCTCTTGTTTCCCAGGAATTATCATCACTAAGCCAGCACCAATTCTCTAAGGTACACCTTGCACCAGTTGCCTCCTTACCTAGGGCAACTTTATTCAAAGGAATTTTATTCCCACAGGATCAGTTGGCACAGGGTATGACACATAATGGATGTTTAATAAATGGTTTATCATTCAATCATTTATTAAGCAAAGTGTCAGCGAATTTTTTCTCCTTTCTTAGACTCTATGACATTTTCTTTGGAAAGAATACACTCATACCTGATATTCAAATTGGTATACACTCGAAACTTTAAAAAAAAACCATGAACACTTTTTTATTTCATTTAGAAATTCCCTTTTCTAGGCAAGTAGAGGAATTCATGAAATGAGATCTCATATCCCACTGAAGGAAGACATCTTTATATGTAAAACTGTCACATAATCTATTGTCGCTGCTTGAGAATGGGTATTTTGGACTAACAAAATTCCACTGCCTTCCCAAAGGAATTTTCATTGGAATTCTCAATGTATTTTCATGGTTCATGAGGGATGAATTGTTCTAAAGACAGTTTAAACTCCTGGCTTGACTGTAGGGAGAGAGAGTTAGAAATAATGAGATTTTACAGGACACAACTCTAACAAGACATCAGTAGATAACTGTTTTTTAACCTGTAATGAGATTTAAAATCATAAACCATTTTTTTAGATTTGCTCACAGTAGACCTTATGTATAACAATGAAGATAATAGTTTTAGAGCAAAAAGAGATAGTGTCATTAAAATTTGGTGCAAAATGCTGCCCCAAAATATCTTTCTTTTATATGTTCTGTTAACACAAATATAGTTTAAAAACCAATGTTTAAGATTCATTTTCTTTCTTCTAACTCTAGGTCATTTTCTAACAGAAATCCCAAAAGGCCATCACTTTACAAAAGTGTTAGAAGACAACATCTGGTTTAGGCAAATTACGGCTGTCAAATAAAGAACCCACAAACTAATCATGCACCCAGCCTTTCTATCTTTCTATTCTCTGTGGCATCTTTCTATCTGAATGGTGCACAGCTGAAGGAATTGTTTGGGAAAATAAGGCTCCAAGGAGAAAGAAAAGGAAAATACAGCATAGTAAATTAAAGAGTGACTTCTGTCCATTTCTGACCAATCAAAATAAAGTAAACAAGGTCGCACTGAGAAAATGAAAATCTATCAGTCCCAGTCTACTCTGTTTTTCAAAATGAAGAATGTTCTTCTAATGGATAGGCAGGTTAAGACTTAATCATTCAGCAACACATGAATCTACGGTAGAGCATGAAATTAAGATATATTTCTTATTTTAATTTATTTTTAATATGTTTAGTTTTCAGCATTGATTTTCACAGGCGTTTGAATTACAAATTTTCCCCCCATTTCCACCCCCCCACTCCAAGATGGCATACACTCTGGTTTCCCTGTTCCCCAGTCTGCCCTCCCCTCTGTCACCCCATTCCACTCTCAACCCGCTTTCCCTTACTTTCTTCTAGGGCAAGATAAATCTCTATGCCCCAATGCCTGTGCATCTTATTTTCTAGTTGCATGAAAAAAAAATTTACTTTTAAACATCTATTTTTTTAAAACCTTGAGTTCCAAATTCTCTCCCCTCTTCCCTTCCCATCCACCCTCCCTAAGAAGTCAAGCAATTCAACATGAGCCACATGCGTATAATTATGTATAACCCTTCCACAATACTCATGTTGTGAAAGACTAACTATATTTTGCTTCTTCCTAAACTATCCCCCTTTATTGAATTTTTTCCCTTGACCCTATCCCTTTTCGAAAGTGTTTGTTTTTGATTATCTTCATCCCTATCTGCCCTCCCTTCCAT
>CM053624.1:100328209-100349338 GCA_028646595.1 Phalanger gymnotis | reverse complement strand
TAATCTAGGTGCATTCCCACCCTAAGGAATTAAACCCATGCCCTTGCACCCCTCCATTGCAGCTTAGAGGACCTCTGCTAATGAAGGAGAAAATCAACCAGAGTGGTGTGAGTAGAGATGGATTCCTTTGTCCAGATTGTTGGAGGTGGCTGAGTCTCAAGATCAAGTCATCTTCCCAGAAGGAGGAGATAAAGACTTTTAGCCTCCCTCCTCATTAATATGTGTACCCCCTCATTAATTGTTCAATCAGAGTAGATTTTTACCCATCAGGGCTCTTCCTTTTCCAAAGGTATTTAAGTATTCAGGGATGTCTGTGGTTTTGTCTTTGGTTCCTTAGAGAAACCACTGACCATCAATTTATTGATTATTAGCTAGCCTAATTAATAAATTGATTATTAATTATCCAGAAACTGTCTCTTGGGCTTTTCATTGGCCTCAAAAGACTTAGCTACTCTGATCAAGACATGATCCAAGACAATTCCAAAAGACTCGTGATGAAAAATGCAATCTGCCTTCAAAGAGAGAACTGATGAACTCTGAATACAGATTGAAGAATACTTTTTAAGTTTCTGCATTTTTCTTGGGGTTTTTTGTCTGTATTTTCTTTGGTGACACGGCCAATATCGAAATATATTTTGCATTACTTCACATATATAATTGATATCAAATTGCTTGCCTTCTCAAAAAGGGAAAGCGGTGCAAGAGGAGGGAATTTTGTGCTCAGAATTTTTAAAAATGAATGTTAAAACATTTACATGCAATTGGGAAAGATTTAATGGAGTAAATAAAAATATATTTTAGAACAATGAAGCTGACTGCTGTATAACTGTAATTTCCCATCAACAGACCTCAGAAGAGAGATGAAGAAGCACTTCTCTCCTTTTGGCAGGGAGGTAGGGGGCTTCAGATAAAGAATGTTGCATACACAGGCACATTCACTGTGTTATTTAGCTTCGCTGAATATTTTATTTTTCTTCTAAGGGTCATGTGATCTATATATGTAGTGAGAATGGGCTATATCTGGAAAAGATCATGATAGAAAAACAAAAGTCACCAATAAAACATCCTAGACAAAACTCATCACACTTTTAGTTTTGTAGACATAACTGAAAATTAATCAGTTCTTTCTAAGAATTAATAAAATACAACTTTGAAGACATTCTTTAACAGTCAGCCTTTATTATCTTGGGATAGAAGGGTTATTTTGGCTCAGGGTTCTTTTTTTCTTTAAACATAAAGGGAAAAATAACATCATGAACATTTTTTTTCCAATGAGGATTTTCCGGTGGTTTGAAGAGCTTGAGAATTTGTGGGGCTCCTCTCTTTGCCTCCCCTGATCTGCCTGAACTGCTGACCTGCCTCCCCTTCAGCAGCTCCCTTGTGATTTATGAGGGCAATAAATAGGCTGAGCACTTTCCACATTCAAGGTAGCCTGCCTGGGTCTGGAAGAAACACAGAGCTGTTTTCAAATTTTATTCACGTGATAGATGTGGAAGCATATTCTTAGAAGAGGAGGACATTAGACCAGAAAGGAGCTGTCTGGATTGTCAATATTAGTATTCAGGAGCCCTACACTGGAGAAACGTGACTTCCATTGCTAACCAGTCACTCTAGCCCCTCCCCCCCCATTCTTTGAGCCATCTGCAGAGGGAGGAAGGCAATAAACACAAGGCAGGAACACCGATGGGAAAAAAAAATCACATAAGTATTCTTTCCTCCATTTAGAGGTGTTTAAGGAATAGGCATTTTAACTTTAGCATCTTTACTATAAGTTTATATTCAAATTATTTGCACCTAGGTTCATCAACCAAATAAATGTAATAAATAATCTCCAAGCATCATTTGCTTAAAAAAATCATTTAGCATTTGTCCAGATGAAAAGTCCTGGCCTGAGATTAGTTTGTCTTGCCTATCATTAGTGCTGAAATGTTCTGGTCTTTACCACCAACTGGGCAATTTGTAGAGGAGGAAAGCAATAAACACAGGGCATGAATACCGCTGGAAAAAAATCCCATTTTCTAGTAGTGTTCTCTTCATTTAGAGGTGTTTAAGGAATAAACATTTTAACCTTAGCTTCCTTACTATAAGTTTATATTTGTGTTATTTGTACCTAGGTTCAACTTCTTAAAGGCCGTGCTATTTTGCAACAAAGTCTTCATGCTGGCAAGAATTATGTCATTTTTGGTTTCTTTGTCTAGCACTAAATACAATGTCATATGTAAATGAGTACCCAATAAGTGCTTTTAGATAAAGCAAGTTCATGTCCACCAACTCTACCCCCTCCCTCTTGTTCAATCTATTTCCCCATTTTATAGGTGGAAAACTAGAAAAAGACAATGCCTGAGCAAGCTATTTCAACTCCTGAGCCCAGATCCTGAGTCACACATTATCTTTAGTTATAACATGTATTTTTTTACTCCTGATTTTCATTTCCAGCTAGTTAAGCATTCTTTATTTCTTTTAGCTTATAGGAAGGTGGTTAATATTTGCTGTGATTCCTGCCTACACGTGAATAAATGTTTTCACCCCACCTTAGATAATCTGTTATTCCTCCTTTCTCAGGGGAGGTTTCATAAGAATGTCAAACTTAGCACACATCTTCAATCAGTATAACTCACTATAATGCAGAGTCAATGAGCTTCCTTGCAATCTCAGCTTCTCACATGGTAGAACCTATAGGAATGTCATAATTACATGCACATGTACAGATACTGTGACTGGCTATTCCAACAGTATCATTAATTGGTTACTAACTATTGAAGGTCTTTAGATTGCATTGTGTTCTTCCCATGATTCTCTACTTTATCAGTTATTAGGGTTCCATAAAGACCAACAATATGCAGAGATCATTCACTGAATAGTCAACATTAGAAAAGGAAGTGAAGATGATTTTGTTAAATAGCCATATTGGAAGCTGCATTTCTATCCTTTTTGCAGCCAGGAGACTGCAACCCATATTGGATGTGGGAAGGTTGCAAGAGACATAATATCTGAACAAAAACTATTCATTCTCTTTTTCTTGGTGAGTGAATGAAAAGAATCCTTACATAGAAGATTCCTATTCCTGTGAATTTCCAACCACACATTTTTCAATAATGATAGAATTTTTTCACAAATTCCTTTCCTTATTCAATATATTCAGGCAATGTGTTAATTGTAAATAAATTACGTTCTTAAGTCATTTTAATCAAACTAGTTAGCAGAGAGATTATCTAAGTGGAGTAGGAATCCTTCTTAAACAGGAAGAAAGTAAACTACAAATATTTCTAAAAAAAGATGATATTTGTTGGCTATCACAAAAGGGAATCCAAGCAGGTTTCCTGTGCCAAACATAATCTATAGTAAAGCACCAACTGACCTAGCAAGTATGTACTTTCCTTTCTGAAACTCTAATATTGTCAGTATGAAAAGTCAAGCACAATCTACAAAGAAAACGCAGATATGTTCTCCATTAGCCTTAGTGTCCAGTGAAGACTTGCTGAATTTCAGGTTTTCAGAAGAAGACACTAGTAATTCCTTTTCTTCATTTTTACTTCTGGAAAAATGGCATTTACTACAATGATTGCAGGGCCCAATCCTGTACCAGAGTCCGAGATTTTGAGGAATAAAAACAAGGCAACTAGAACTTGGGGTGAAAAGGATCTGAGTTGGAATCCCAGTTCTACCACCTGTGGGAACCTTAACTTCGATGGACCTCAGTTTCCCCATTTCTAAAATGAGAGACTTGAATAAAATGATTACTAAGGTCTTTCAGATCTTCCTCTAGGATCCTAAGATCTGAAAATGTCTATATTGCAAAACCATGTGTCTTCTTCTATGTAGTTAACAGTTGTTAACAGGGACTAAATCTCAGAGGCTCCTACTGCTCTTGGCAGACTCTTTTACCATTTTAGATCTACCAACTTTAAAAGATCTACATTTATATGAAATCTTACTTTCCTCAATTAATTTTTTTCTATATTCATTCCTTGATACTTGAGGCTCTCTTCCCTCACAAGCTTCCTGGCATCTGCTAGAATTTAAAGTTTCATCACTTTCTACAAAGAAAAGAAAGATTTCCCTCTTTTAAATTATCTTTGCTAGTTGGCAAATTCTTTTTTTGCTCATTTTAAAAATAAATTTTTAAAGAACAGGTTCTTCTAATAGGATACCTGCCCCCTGGAAAAGAGTAGTGAATGATGAGAGGGGGAATTTGCCAGGAGAAGAGGATGTAATGGCCACATAGATTACAATAGTTTTATCCTGAGTATTATTCTTGTGATTGATGGAAAGTGCCCGTGGGTGGATGATGTGAACATTAAATATCAGCCAGAGATAATCTTTTAAAAATTGTATTTTCCCTAGAATAATTTTTATTTAGCAAATAGTCTAAAAATAGTCCATAGCTAAATGAATTTCTTTCCATTTTTGTTCATCTAAAAGAAAAGAAAAAGGCAACAGTTTCATTACACCTTATTTTTTGTTTGTACCTAAATTGTTTTCTTTATTTCTCTTAAAAACTGAGACAATTCTGTGTATTCTAGTCCCCTGGGACATTTTTAAGCATCTAGGAAATTGCCATTTAAAACTCATCCAATTCAAACCACGTTCATTTTGCAAGGTTTAAATAAGTCTCTTTCCACCGTTGCATGTTATAATTATGTCACCACATGCTATATAATTCAAATTAGATGATGATTGTATGCCATATATTAACATTAATTGTGTAATGAGACATAACCATATGTTTGTATATGGTTATGATTATCATTTTTTAATCCTGAAAAATTGTAGCATAAGCTCTTAAAAGACAATGAATAGAGAAGATAAAATTTGTTAAAATTCTTATTTTCAATTAAGGGTTAACAATCCTTCTGAGAAAAGAGAATGATTCTTTTAATGGGGCTTACAAATGAAGAGGGAAAAATCTGTTCTCTCTTCCATCTTTGAAGAAACTATCTAGATTTTGTTTTGGTTTGAATCCGTGATTTACCCGATGTAAGAAACTCCTGGTGTAGAAATTATTTCCACTAAGGTAAACTGGCAATTCATCAGTTATTTATACTATGTTATCTGGGCACTGAGAGACTAGGGACTCATCTATGGTCCTAGTTTGTGTTAACTTGAAACTTAATCCAAGTTTTCTTGACCCCATGAGTGGTCCTCTTGCCATTTTGTCATATTTATTCTCAAATATATAGATGCCAGTTGTAAAATAAATGAAATGAGTATTCATTACTATTCAGGAAGAATTTTTTGCCCACTTATGGAAAGTAAGCAAGTGAATATTTCTAAAAAATATTTGAGCTTCCAATCTTTTCACTTTCTTAAGGTCTGGGGCAAGTGCCTGGTAGCAACCCCTCAGTGCCTTGAACAGGGCTAGACACAGAGAAGGCATTGAAGAAATACTTGCACATGAAGTAACTTTTTAAGGGTAAGGCTCATATAGATTCCTTTAGAGAAGTCACAGATTTACAGGGAAGTAGAAGAGCATCTCTCCCTTGCACATTACAAGGCATTTTGGGGACAATAGAGAATACATGCATGATTTTAGTCCAGTTTGTGAAAAGGCTAGAATGTGGAGCAGATAAGTGAGAGGGCATAGAGGGAGGCCTACCTTCATCTTTACCCTATTGGTATTCAGATCTCATTGCTGCTATGGCCCCCTTGCTTCTCTTTCTTCCTAAGGCATGTTGGTTCTTTTGGAGGGGGGAGGGCCAGGCAATTGGGGTTAAGTGAGTTGCCCAAGGTCACACAGCTAGTATGGGATTTGAACTCAGGTCCTCCTGGCTTCAGGGCTGATGCTCTATTCACTGTGCCACCTACCTGCTCCCCTAAGGCATTTTTAATACTGCTCAACAATCTGTCTTATCCACAAGTCCTGGGAGTGCTGTGGTGGTTGAAACTGATGGATTGTCCACTAAAACTTAAATAAATTCAGTAAAGTAGAGCATCTGGGAGCAGGGTATGTCTTTCTAGGGTGCCTTAAGTAGCTTGCAGATAATTGGGAGATTCCGCTGCAAAAAATTCTTGGTAATGCAGTTTTTTCTTATGCAATTGTTAATTTTCTATCACAGGAAGATTTTTTATACTTTGAAGGAATACTATTAATGGTGAGACCAGAATACGCAATTCCTGTAGGAATTTTGTATGCATCCAGCAAATGTTGCAATATTACCTTGGAATAAAAGAAATCACTAAACTCTGTGAAACACCTCAAGATAATTAACTCAAGGAACACGGAGGAGAGGAAAATACACTTGACCCAAGTGAACCAATTTTGACATTTAATTACTCCACCTAAGTTTCAGAGGAAAGTGAAAAACCACTCATTAAAATGATGCAAACACACAACCTTATTATTCTTTTAAAAATGTAGATGTTTGTTCATTTAAGGAATCATTATATACTGCCCACATTTGATTACCTAATGTCATTTTTCTTTAAAGACCTACTTTTGTGAACTTGTAGATTCAGACTGAAAGATAGCTTTTTCTTTTTCTGTCTGTATGTAGGAAGGTAATTGCTTTTGACACTTCATTTGTAACGTTGTCAGATATGATCACATTGTATCTTTTTCTCCACCTTTTGTCTGTGGATTTCTATAATCTCCTAGTGGTTTGCTTCTTAGCTAGTCTGGAGCCATAAAATAGATCTGATTCTGGTCTAGTTTAGTTTTCATTTTAAGATTACATTTATTGAGATAGTCAGTATATAGATGGATAGATAACTATATACACACACACACACACATATATATATACACACAGTACATAAAGCCATACATGTAAACATACAAACATGATAAAATATTTTATTATGCACACATATATATGAGTACATTTATATATGTGTATGCATATGCATGTAGCAGGAGACTATGTACCATGTACCATATATGTACCATGTATGGCCCAGATGCTACTTCCCATGGTGCAAATACAGGTGATCCTGTTTCTAAGACAATCTTAATAGTGTGTAATGGAAGAGTCTTGCAAAGGTTTGCAGGTATGTGTCTAAATTTTGGAACTAGTCCTCATCTGCTAACTGTGCTTAGAAGTCTTTTCTATTGGCTACACAGCTACAACTAAATGCCTTTGAAAAGGCACTAGCCAAGGAGAAGTTCAACCATTATCTTTGGCTTTCTCTTAGTGAATCTAAATCTTGGTTTGTCTTTATTGATGGTGTGTGGGGAGACACAGTGCGGTAAGAAAGGCCTCATGAAAGCCCTTAGGCTGGAGGCCTGTTTGTTTGTTTGTTTTATTTTGTTTTGTTTTTAGGTGAATTTCCTCTGGACTCCAAGATAGAATTACTTCTGACCAGAGGTTCCACCATGAGAGAGTAAACAAAGAGAAAGGCCAGGGCTCTCAGGGGATAATGCCTTTTTTTTTTTAAGAAAACACACTCCCAGAACTGGCTATGGAGTCAGTCAAAAAGGATACTCCCAACTGCTGGTTACCTGAATGTCTACATATATTCCAAAATCTCTCCAAGGGACTTTTGTCTTCATGACCCTCCCTGAGCAGATGCCTCTTCTCCATTGGGAATCACAGAAGAGGAGCTGTGCCACTCACATATATATGCATATACACATATATATGTATATGTGCACATCAACTCGTACAATACATATGTGTGCTGTGTGCTCCCATTTTATATGTATACACATACATGCATATGCACACAGGTATAATTTTGAACATGTACATTTCCCGTAATATGCAAATGTGTGTATGTGTGTATATGTACATCTATGTCTAGGTAGCTATCTATCTGCACGTATGTATTTATGCATATATATGTATATATCTATCTATATCTCTGTGTGTTTTAAACCAGGCCAAAGATTTGTGATTTTATGACAAATCAGAAATGGCCAGTAAGAAATTTCCTCTGCCAATGCAAATTATAGACAATCACAGAATCTGAGTTGAAAGGAACTACAGCAACCAACTAGTCCAAGCCATACAAGAAAGGGCATCCCACTATGACATTCCCAATAAGTGGCCTTGCTTGAAATACCACCATGAAAGTGAGACCATCTTCTCCATTGGCAGCCCATTGCATTTATAAACAGGCTGAATTGCTAGAAAATGCTAGGGTTTTTTTTTCTTTTCCTGATACATGCACTATCTCCTAATCCGAACTATCCAACTCTAATATTGACTATGTTTGTATAGACATACATACATACACATACATGTATATAGATATATCATACAGTACACATATACTCATACACATATGTATAGTACATAATTATTTGTACCATGTCTTCACCACCAGAATGTGAACTCCTCAATGCAGAGACTGTACTTGCTTTTTTTTTTCACTTATCCAGTCTTGTCACTGTCTCAGGAACATAGAAAGATAATAAGCAATTAATGTTTGTTGAATTGAATTGAGTTCTGAACACTGAAGTGAGCCAAGAATGCAATCTTTGTTCTCAATAAACGTTCCTTCTACTGGGAAGATTAGTACAGAAACTTAGGAAAAGGGAGAAATTGCAAGTTGAATATTTTACCCATGATTGGTTATTCCATTGATCACATTTGTTAAGGATTAAGTTTAATTTCTTTATGGTATTATTGAATAAATTGCTCTCCTGGTTCTATATATCAACCCATCAGTTTATGCAAGTCTTCTCAGGTTTCCCTGAAATCATCCCTTTTGTCATTTTTACATGATAGTAATCCAGTGTATTCCTATAACATAATTTGTTTAGCCATTCCCTAAATGATAGGTATCCTCTGCATTTTCAAGTATTTGCCATGACAAAAAGAGCTGAGTTTTATATGTATATGTATATGTATGTATATGTATATGTATATGTATATGTATATGTATATGTATATGTATATGTATATGTATATGTATATGTATATGTATATGTATATGTGTGTATGTGTGTTTGTACATAGAGGTCCTTTCCCTCTTTTCTCATTCTCTCTGGGTTATAGATCTTCTGTTATTGTCAAATTCTTACAATTCTGATATTGTCAAAAGACATTCATACATTAGTGATTTGGGTTTAGGGGTACAGAGGAGGAGCGATAGTTCCAAATTGCTTTTGAGAATAGCTAAACCAATTCAAGGATATTCCAGCAATGCATTAAAGTTCCTACCTCACTGCAATCCCTTCAATTATCATTTTTCCTAATCTGATAAATATGAGGTAGAACCTCAGAGTTGCCTTAATTTACCTTCCTCTAATCATTAATGTTTTGGAACATTTTTTCAAATGGTTGTTAATATCTTGGAATTCTTCCTTTGAAAACTGCTTCTTCATATCCTTTGCCATTTATCTCTTGGGAAATAGTTTGATCACATAGCGTATTCAAGAACTTATATACTGCAAAAGCTGCACAGGACCTTAGATATCATTTAATCCAAGTCTTCGTACAGATAAGGAAACTGAAAGTGCCATGACCAGCCTCAGTTTTCACTACAATTCATTATATGGAGGTTTGTCGTAATAGTTTCTTTTATCAATTTTTGATGAAATAATTTCTGCATTTAGAGTTGAGGATGAATGATGGTTGTGCTTATATTTCCTTTATAAAAAATAAATGTGTTGAGAAAGTGACAGATTCATTTTCAGCTTACATTGTAAATTGGACTAGAGAGCATAGATGAAACAGGTGCTGCAGGGGGGGTCTCTTTCCTGTTTTGACATTTCCTCCTTCCAGCTGGAACCAAGATAGCAAAAATAGCCTTGCTTGTAAAAGCTAATATTTCCATTTTGGGGTCCAAATGACATTATAAAGAGCAATGTAAACTTAACTCTAGTTCATCATTAAACAGATGCTGCAAGGATTCTGTTAGATTCCTCCAAATGGGTAATATATGTTTTTATTCTTTAGTTCTCCACTGGACTGGCTTATTATAGAAAGGATAATGTCAGTCACTGAGCTTTCAGCTGGCTAAAACATAGATTTTTTTTATTTTTGAGATTTATGAAGTCTAGTCTATGTTTTATATGATGGTTCACAACATCTTGGCTCTCCTACCTGTTAGAACATTGAGAAGCAAGGGGCAAAAGGCCAGTGGCTTAGGTCAAAGCAAGAGCTGCTGCTAGGAGCAACTAAAGTCCTAAATGAAAGGAACAAGGCAGGAGCTGGGGAAGAAGTTGGAAATGTCACATTCAAGGAAGTAGGCTTTATTAACAACAAAAACAAACTGTTTCACCTGAAACAGAATAATCAGAGAAGCAAATCAAGCCAATACAGAAAACCCATATAGGGTTTTCATCATTGTTCAGTCGTTTTCCCAGTCATATCTGACCCCATTTGGGATTTTCTTGGCCAAAATACTGGAGCAGTTTGCCATTTCCTTCTCCAGCTCATTTTATAGATAAGGAAACTGAGGCAAAGAGGGTGAAGTGATTTGCCTAGGGTCACACAGCTGGTAAGGGTCTGAGGTGAGATTTGAACTCGGGAAGATGAGTCTTCCTAACTCTAGACCCAGCACTCTATTGCATCACCTAGCTGCCCCTCATATAAGTTTTGGAAAAGATAGAAAGATCAAAACCAGAAAAAAATAAATAAAAAGACACAAAGCTAAATCACTGAAGACACGAGTTGGTAAATGATACAGAGTGCCATTCGATAGTCTACTTTTACAGAGCATCAAGATATCTTGGCCATTTCTTATTGAGCTTCTAAAGGAATTACCAGTGAAATCCCATTTGGTTTGACAAACATTTATTACGTAGATACTACATACCTGTAGCATCCTGTGCTAGGTACTGGAGATATAAATATAAGAATGAACCAATTCCTCCTACTACAGCAGTTACAATCAGTGTAGTGGGAGGCAGGGATACAAGATTTATATAGCTAAGTAATAATATCCTTTGAAGAGGAAGAAGTAGGAGCTAGGAGAATCATGAAAGGCTTCCCATAAGAGATGGCATGTGAGTTAAGCCTTGGGAACAGCCTATGCAAAGGCATGAAGGCAAAAGATGAACTGCCTTGTTCAAGGAACATCAAATGGGACAATTTGGATGAAAGAGTGAAGAGGAATGCAGCCTTGTTATAACTGGATCTTCAGAAGAGGTATGAAGGACCTAGGCAATTTCTGCACATGCAGGAAGGCCACTACCAGCAAGTTAAACAAAAACTAAGGAAGCTGGAAAGAAAAAAAAAGAGATCTAACAACCAGAGGAGAACATGATTCTGCCCAGAGTATCATCATACACCACTATAAAGATGTCTTATGCTTTTACAATTCTCTTTGCATTTCTTCTTATACTTACCAGCTCTGGAAATACTCCTCTAAGAATAATAAGGTTGCAATGGCTCCATTTAGACTTTTGTTATTTGCACTTCAAAGTGACTTTGGACCATTTATTGTTTCAGGGGTATTCTCTGCTTCATCCATCTCCATCTCAGTCAGGAGCAAGGGGACCCATTTATAACAACAATATTTGCATATTTATAGAGCTTTTGATCTTCGAATCACTTTATGGACATTAGCAAATTAATCTTCCCAGAACCCTTGTGAGGCAGGTACAGTCATTTCAATAGATGGGGGACTGATGCTGACAAAGTAAGTGACTTGCCAGAGGCTGCTGGGGATCTGATATCAGAGCCACCAGTAGTTTCGTGCTTTCCTAAGGAGGAGCCCCACATGCTGTCCCTCTCTGCTCAAAAGACTCTGGTTCAAAGGACTGCCAGATGAACTCCAGAAGCTCAAGTTAAAATTTAATCAAGAAAACCTCCACTCAACACCTACTGCATGTTCAGCACTCTGCTATATTCTCTTAGGAATATACAAAAAGCTTTTGATTTGGGCTCAATCTTCAAGGAGCTAACAATCAAGGAGAAAAAGTAGCTATGTGATACAGTTGAAAGAGCACTAGATGTGGAGTCAGGAAGAACTGAGTTCAAATCCTTCATTAGATATTTACTAGTTGTGTTACCCTGAATATGCGACTTAACATAATTCAGCCTCAGTTTCCTCTCCACAAGATGTGGCACAAAGAGGACTCAAGGTAGAATTTAATATATTGATGTGCTTTGCAGTCTGCCTTGCTTCCCAATAAAGGCTTATTGATCAAAAGATTGAGATTTAAAGAATAACAGAACTTCAGAAACCATGTAGTCCTACCCATACCAGAACAAAAATCCCCCTTACAACAGATCAAAACAGTGGTCATCTAGACTTTGCTTGAAAATGTCCAAGTAGAGAGATTCCCACTTCCTCCTGAGGCTGCCCATTCCATTTTGAAAGGTATATAGTTATTGCGAAAGTATTTTTGATATCAAGCTTCAATTTATGAAGTAGCAAGTAACAACTAGTAAGGAGCAGCTAGGCGGCACAGTAGATAGTGTGCTGGACCTGAGGTCAGGAAGAGCTGACTTCAGATCCAGCTTGAGATACTGTGTTACTCTGGGCAAGTCACTTAACTCGGTTTGCTTCAGTCTCCTCATCTGTAAAATCAGCTGGAGAAGGAAATGACAAAACAATCCAGTATTTTTGCCAAGAAAACCTCAACTGGGGTCACAGAGTCAGACACAACTGAAACAACCAAACAATAACAAAGTGACAACTATTAACTCGAGTTGGTCCTCTGGGGCAAAACAAAACAAAACGAACTCTGCTTTCTGTGTGACATTCTTTCAGATATTTGAGCATATCTATGAAGTTCCCATTATGTCTTCTTTTCTCCAGACCAACCATCCCTAGTTCCTTCAAATGATCCTCATATAGAATAACTTTCAGGCCTTTCTCCTTTACTGGCTCCCCTTCTCTGGATGTTTTCTAGTTCAAGGCCCGTCTTTCATCATGGTACCTAGAACCGAGCACAATACTACAGGTATGGTATGGGCAGGACAGAGGACAACAGACTCATGACTTCACTAGCCTTAAATGATCTCTTTCAGTTAAAGCAACATATCTTTATATGTGTTTTTTTTGGCAACCACATTAGACCATTGAAACTTACAAAGTTTACAGTACGATAAAACCTTATTATTTTTCAGATAAGCTGCTCCCTATTCACCCCTCCCCTATCCTTCCAAACACCCTTTACCCGAAGTTTTGATTCTCCATATTTCTCTCTGTGTACATACCCTTAGAGAGGGTGGAGCCATGCACTCCGAGGCTCCTTTTAAAAAGAGAACTCAGCTTCACCTGTCTGCCCTAATTCAAGACTTCTCAGACTCATTGTTGTACAGTGCCTTGGAGCCATACCTTCTCCTTTCCCTCACACTCCTCAAAGCTCCCCTCCCCCTCCTAATCTGCTTTCCAGATTCTTCTTGTGTGTTCTCTTTCCCCTTTAGATTGAATTCTCCTTGAGGGAAGGGCCCGTCTTTTTGTATTTGTATCTCCAGTGCTTGGCACATATTTGGCACTTAATAAGTGTCTATTGATAGATTGATGCATGCAATCGACAACTTTAGCTTGAAGATCAATTGTCCTCACTTCCTTCATATGGTAACCCAAAGTTTCTCACTCAGATTTGACCTCTGCAGTGTCAAAGTCTTTTTTGCACTCCAATAATAAGGACTGAGTGAAGTTTGGTTTTGCTAAAATAGACTGTTTATTTCATACCCCTGTTTACAGATTTATTTTCATGGGAAGCCAAAATAAAATATATTATCAATTCTAAATACTTGATTATGAAGAAAATTTGCTTTTATGTACCTTATACATATCAAATCAGAGAGTCTTTTTTGAGGAAACACACCTTTTTATGAGCTATTATCATTCTTTACTTTGAATGACCATTTTCTATGCTGAGAATATTTTCTTCATTTTAGGTATTCATTGACTACCTACTATGTGAGCTCTTTGAGGATAGAGATATTTTCATTTTTTTTCTTTGTATGCCCAGCATCTAACACAATGCCTAGCCCACATAAGGTGCTTAAAATTGATATTTAAATGACATGGTATGGATTACAAAGTATGGCACAATGGAACAACTGCTGGGTTTGAAGTCAGAGGCTATAGCTTTGAATTGCATCTCTGCCTGGGTTGCTATTACCTCTGTCATCTTGGGCAAACACTTACTTTTCTCATCTATGAATTAAGAGGGTTGGATTAGATGACCACAAAGTTCCTTTTCTGTTTTAAACTTATGATCTTATAATATAAAAATGAAGGATGCTGTAGCAATTCCAAGAATTGTGCAAACTGTATTTGTTGAAGCAACTGTCTCCTACCTTATAGAATACAGATGGAACGTTTCAAGTGTCTAGAACCTCTGTTATAGAAATTTCTCAAATGAACTGGAAAATATAGCAATTAAGGTATGATCACACAACCTGCAGACAGACAAGCTTGTGGACTTTCTTTACTTCAAAAGTATAGTCAGTCAATTCGTCAGTCCTGGTGACTTCACTGGCTATACATAAGAGATCTGTAGAAGTCTGCCACTCTATAGGGGATACAAATGTAGATAATGCTCCTTAGGGAGCCTGACTGAATTGACCATATGCCTTGAGAGAGCCATGGAAAATAGTTTCCATGAGTATGGAGAATCTTGAGCATACCAAAAGACTCCAGCTGTTTTCAAATGTCTACATGGAGCTCTTTTCCTGTCTCTCCCTCATTCTCTTATCTAAAAAAAATTAAAAAATAAAACAAAAACTCCCCAAACATTCTATTGCTATAGAATTCCAGAGCATAGAGGAACTAGTTCAATAACAAGCAGCCTACTTTTTACTTGGCTGCTGTTATATTTTGTTTTTGCTGAATTATTTTCAGTTGTGTCTGACACTTTGGGGGTTTTCTTGTCAAAGATGCTGAGGTGGTTTGGAATTTCCTTCTCCAGCTCATTTTACAAATGAGGAAGCTGAGGCAAACAGGATTAAAAGACTTGACCAGTTTCACACAACTAGCAGGTATCTGAGGCCAGATTTGAACTCAGGTCTTCATGACTTGCACTGGCTAGCCCCTGTTATACCCTATATATCTATATATATCTATATCTATATATATATCTATATCTTTATCTATATTTAACTATCTATCCATATATGTATACACCGATTACTTATTAAGTAATTGCAACAAAGTGACCTTTAGTTCAGTGTCATCAAAAGCTTAACAACCAGAGTCATCAAAATTAATACTTCTGAACTGGGAGGTTGTTACAGAGGGGAAATAAGATAATTAAATATTAGAAAAAAACCAATGATAATTCTAAAAATTCTGAGACTTTCTGTATATGTTTTTTATTTATAGTTAATAATAGGAAAAATAAGAATGGCTCAAGTTTTTATTGTATTTGCAAAGTGCCTTCCTCATAGTGACCCTGGAAGATAAAGGATGCAGGTATATTATGGCTACTTGAGAGATGAGGATTCTGAAGCTGAAAGACGATATGAGATGGCTAAAGACACACTCCTAGTTAGAGCTAGAGCTTTGACTCAGACCCAAGTTGTTTGATTCTAAGTTGCATATTCTGTCCATTAAAAATATGTTGCCTCTCAGGTCTGGGTATCTGAAACAGAATTCGATATACCTGTAAGACTTGTCCTTTCCAGCATTTCATGAAGACCTACAATTCCTGCCCCTGTCATTCAGAGTACTTTCCTAGTAAGTTTTGAGTAACTGAGATGACTGAAACATTGGATTTACCCATTGGAATGAGTAAATCTACATCTGGAATGGAATGATTAATGCAAATGAATCTACTCTCTCTCTCTCACAACATGGCCCCTTAAGCCAATTTATTGCTGTCAGTTCTATCTGATCCCTTGGTGACAAAAAAATATCATTCAGTTTCAAGCTATTAAAATTCTTTTTTCTTTTTGTCTAGTCAGTTTCATTTTAGTCTTTGTAAATCTAATAAAATCCATCTGACAGATCAAGCCAATCTTGCCATATTTGATTTGCATTAGAAAGTTGTTTGTCTGCCATGCCACCTCAGTTCCAAAACAAATTACAACAGAGAATGATGGAGGATCACAGGATAAAAAAATCTTAGAAAGCATCTATTACCACAACTGGGGAGGTAGAGCATTTGAGCAAGAAGAAGGTATTTGCTTCCAATACCCAAAGTAAGAATACAGCCATTCTCTCTTCATTCCCCACCTATTAATTGGAAACATATAAGTATGTAATGATACCATGGAATTTGCACAAGCCTTCTTAAACTGTCCTCTGGGCCATGACTATAGAGATGAGTATGTCTAGGAGAGGCCTTGTTAGGTAAAGAAGTGTAGCTCTGTAGACTACAATTACCTCAATATTTACAGGATTTTTTCCTGTGTTGTATGTGTGTTCCTAAGAAAGTCTTATGTGTTATGGTCTTCCTTAAATGAAATGGGGAGAAGGGAGAAATCTGGGATGGGATATGTATTCTGGATCTTTTCTAAATGGCACAGACTTTGATAAGTTAGCATGGCAACTCCTGAATGGTCATCAGTGATGGGTGTTAAATCAAAGAAGACTGGCTAGCAAGTCAGAGCACCTCCTGCATCTGTGATTAATCATCTTTCCCAACTTTTCATTGATGACCAGTCAAGAGACTCCCCATCATCTCTACAAGGTAGATGTTCCTCAGCAGAGCATTAGAAAGAGATAGAAGAAAATGATTTTGTCAAAGGATGATTATGCACTGTGTCAATAATAATAAAATAATAATAATAATTTATAAGGCACTTTAAAATTTGTAAAGAAAATAACAAATATTAACTCATTTTATGCTCATAACATCCATGGGAAATAAGTGCTATTATTATCATCATCTTACAGGTGAGGAAAATGAGACAGAGAGTAGTTAATTGATTTGTTGAGGGTCATGCAATTATTGAGTTTATAAGGCTAGATTTTAATTCAGATTTTCTTGACTCCAGTATCAGAGCTGAAACCACTGGGAGGCTTTGCTTGGCACCACTTTATGAGCCTTTCTTTATTCTCTTAGGCATGTCTTGTTAGAGTTGTCTGGCTCTATCAGTCAGTGATTGTAGGAATTGGCATCATCAAAATCTTATTTCCTAAATTTAAAGATGAGCAAACTGAGACCAATGAAGTTAAAGTAATATTCCTAAGGTCAGATGTCTAATTCTTGGTTCCTTGAGGTCTAACATCAAATGAGCACATATAAGTAATATAAATATATTTTTAAAAGACTTATAGAAGTTGGAATAATAAAGAAGTAGAACTAGAAGGAACACTAGATATTATCTTGTCTAATCTTGATTTGTTGAGTGTGAAGTGAAAATGCAGGGCTATTTTCTATGAATTATTTTTATTATTATTGATTTAGAATATTGTTTTATATGGTGATGGTGTAGGCTGGGTTTATTCAACATTGTAGTTGGCCATGTGCCTTCTAGAACTTAGGGTTTAAGTGGCAGGATTTTACCTAAACTTCATGGACTCGATTCCTCCCATTCGCACATTAAGCTATTGGTGGATAACTCCCCTGGTTGTTCTGGTTGTTAATAATTCACAAGTCTTATTTTGAAAAAAAATGTTTGCTATATCTTTTGACCACTTATCAACTAGGGAATGGATTTTGGACTCATATATTTATGCTAGCTGTCTTTTTGTTTTATATATTTATGTTAGTTATCTATATGTCTTGTATGCCAAACCTTAATCAGAGATTTTTGACACAAAGATATTTTCCCATCTAATCATTTCACATACTAGATTGTTTTTGCAAAAGCTTTTCAAATTCAGGTAAAAATAATCCATTTTATCATTTGTTTTGTTAAAATTTCATAGCTATGAAAGCTAAGTAATCAACTTCTTTTCTAACTTGTTATGGTATGATCCTTAACTTTCAGGTTGTATATCCATTTTGAAATTATTATGGAATATAGTGTAAGATGTTGTCATAAGCCTAGGTTCTTCCACATTTCCTGTTTTCCCAACAGTTCTTCTCAAATAGGGAGTTCTTTCTTAAGTAATTTTTTGAGTGGAGGAGAGGTGTCAAATACTGAAGTAAGTGTGATTTTTTCTTGTAAGCTAAGATGTCCTAAGAAAACAAGAATTCCTGAGTTCAGTTATTTGAGCACAAAACTCCAAGAAAGAAAAGAGAATTCTCAATGGAAGATCAACCCTTAGCTAATTGACTAAAGCCATATAAGGTATAATTAAGAAATATAGAGCTTTAGGGGCAGAGCCAAGATGGCAGAGTGAATACAATGACTCAACTGAGCTCTCCAAAATTCCTCTGCAAACAACTTTAAATAACTCATAAAAATGAATTCTGGAGTTGCAGAATACACAAAAGGATAGGGTAAAATGATTTTCCAGCCCAAGACCTTTTAGAAGGTTGGCAGGAAAGATCAATCACACCAGGGTGAGAGTGGCACATAGTACAACACAGGCTACACCATCTGATGACATTGGGGCAAACCAGCAGCAGAGTGCAAGGGTGACTGAATCTATTGTGGCATTATCCTGAGCTCTTAGCCCAGTTCTCATGAAATAACTGGTCAGAAGGAGATTATGGGGGTGTCTTTGCTGGCACTGGGTGCTAGACTCTATTGCATTGCACATATGTAAATCTAGATCACAGTCCTGGGTCACAGTCCCAAGGGGAGGCAGGGCACTAGCACAGCAGAACTTGTGGCCACAGGGGATCAGGGACCCTGGGCACAATTTTAGGGTGTAAAAAAGTACTTGTGGTCATTCGCAAACCCCAGCACAATCCAGGAGAATAGTAAACATACCTTTCCTTACATCATACCCCCTTGGAAGAATTGAAACCTTATAGACCTACAGAACTAGCTCTGAAAACATCAACACACATACACAAAAACCTGAAGCATGAGACAGTGCCCCCTCTACCCCAGCAGCAGAGCCCAATTTTACCATTAAGTTAAAAGTCAAGAAATAGACTGAAAAAATGATCAAAAACTGATTGTAGAAAGTTACTATGGTAACAGGAAAGATCAAAAACATAGACTCCGAAGAAGACAACAAAGTCAAAACTGCAAAGACTCAAAGGAAAGTATGAATTGGTCTCAGGCACAAAAAAGAATTCCTGAAAGAACTCCAAAAGGATTTTAAACATCAACTAAGAGAAGTAAAGGGGAAACTGGGAAAAGATATGGGAGTGATGCAAGAAAATCATGAAAAAAAGTCAACAGGTCAGTATAGGAAGTACAAAAAATACTGAAGAAAATAATACCTTAAAAAACAGAATAGGCCAAATGGTAAAAGAGAGACAAAAATCCACTGAAGAGAAGAACACCTTAAAAAAGCAGAATTAGCTACATGGAAATGAAGATACAAATATTCCTTGAAGAAAATAATTCTTTAAAAATGAGAATGGGGTAAGTAGAAGCTAATGATTCCATAAGACATCAAGAAATAATAAAACAGGGGCATTTAGGTGGGGAAGTGAGTACAGCACCAGCCCGGGAGTCAGGAGGACCTGGATTCAAATCTGGCCTCAGACACTTGACACACTTACTAGCTGTGTGTGTGTGACCTTGGCTAAGACATTGAACCCCAACTGCCCTGCCTCCCCCACTCCAAAAAAAGAAATAAAAAAAAAAACCAAAATCAAAATAATGACAAAAATAGAAGAGCAGGTGAAATTTATCATTGGAAAAACAACTGATCTGGAAAATAAACTGAGGAGAGATAATTTAAGAATTATTGGACTACCTGAAAGCCATGGCCAAAAAAATGTAGATATTATATTTCAAGAAATTATCAAGGAAGAATGCCCTGATATTCTAGAATCAGAAGATAAAATAGAAATTGAAGTAATCCACCAAGGACCTCCTGAAAGAGATCCCAGAATTCCAGCCAAATTCCAGAGCTGATAGGTCAGGAGAAAACATTGTAAGCAGCCAGAAGGAAATAATACAAATATCACAGAACCACAGCAAGATAATACAAGATTTTACAGCTTCTACATTAAAGGACCAGAGGGCTTAGGATATGATATTCTTGAAGGCAAAATAACTAAGATTATAACCAAGACTCACCTAGCAAACAAAACAAAATATAATTCTTCAGGGGAAAATGGATATTTAATGAAATAGAAAAATTTTAAGCATTCCCGATGAAAAGATCAGAGTCAAATAGGAAATCTGACTTTCAAATACAATACTCAAGCAAAGCATGAAAAGGTAAACATGAAAGAGAAATCATAAGGGACTCAATAAGGTTAAACTATTAATATTTCTGTATGGTGAGATTATCCACGTAACTTCTAAGAACTGCCATTATTGGGACAGTGGGCATGGGTGTATGTTGAATATGATGGGGTGATAGCTAAAGAAATAAAAATAAGGGATGAGAAATAGAAATACACTGTGAGAAAGTAAAAGGGAGAGGTAAGATGGGGTAAATTATTTCACATAAAAGAGGCAGGAAAGAGTTATTACAGTAGAGAGGAAGATGGAGGAGATAGAGGAAAGCACTTTAACCTTACTCTCATTGGAATTATAGCAAAGAAAGAAAAACATATACATTCAGTTGGGTATAGAAATATGTCTTACCCTATAGGAAAGTAGGAGGGAAAGGAAATAATAGAAGGGATGGAAGTGATAGGAGGAGAGTAGTTTGGGGGAGGCAGTAGTCAGAAGCAAAAAAATTTTTAGGATGGACAGTGTGAAAGGAGAGAGTGTAGAATAAATGAGGAAAAACAGGATGGAGGGAAATACATAAAAATCATAAGTATGAAAAAATTTCATAGCAAGTTTCTCTGATAAAGGTGTAATTTCTCAACTATATAGAGAACTGAGCCAAATTTATAGTAAAAGAGCCATTTCCCAATTGATAAATGGTCAAAGAATATGAACAGGCAGTTATCAGATAAAAAAATCAAAGTTATCTATAATTATATGAAAAAATGCTCTAAATCAATACTGATTAAAGAAATGTAAATTAAAACACTCTGAGGTACCACCTCACACCTATCAGATTGGATGATAGGACAAAAAAAGAAAATGACAGGTGTTGGATGGGATATAGGAAGATTTCTCAGTGAAAAGACCAGAGCTGAATAGAAAATTTGACTTTCAAACACAAGAATCAAGAGAAGCCTGAAAAGGTAATCAAGAAAAAGAACAAGAAAAAGAAATTGCAAGGGGCTTACTAAAGTTGAACTGTTTTGTTTATATTCCTACATGGAAAGATATGATATGTATGATTCATGAGACCTCAGTTTTAGGGTAGCTGAAGGGAATATCATGTATGTATTTACATATATATATATATATA
>CM053624.1:100314749-100327709 GCA_028646595.1 Phalanger gymnotis | reverse complement strand
TCCGCTCCACTCCTGGTCTCGTCGGTCCGCGGTCTGCCGCGCCTGCGCCGCGTGCGCTGGGCTCTGCTTGGCTCAGCTCCACTCCCCTCAGCTGGGGGCTGGGAGTTCCATTCGGGACAGACCTTACCCCAAGACCATCCAGGCTGTCCTGGGCTGGAGCCCTGCTTCCCTCTGCCACTTTGTGGGTTCTGCAGTTCTAGAATTGGTTCAGAGCCATTTTTTTATAGGTTTTTGGAGGGACTTGGTGGGGACCTCACACCAGTTACTGCTTTCCAGTTGCCATCTTGGCTCTGCCCCCCAAAGTCCCTACTTTAGACACAAAACAACTTTAAGTAGGAAAGCAGGGATGAGAATTTCAACATGGATATTTACTTGTAAGGTATGATGTTTTAACTTCAGTAACAGACATTACAAATAAGAATTCTTAGAGTCTTCTTTGATACCGTCTCTAAGTAGATTGAATCTAAATTATAGAATAAGGAGATCTTTAACAGAACAAACGTTAATTGGGAAAATCTCAATTATAGGATCTTAGATCTGGATCATTCCTTAAAGATCACTGAGGCCAAGCCCCCCATCCCACCCCCATTTTAAAGGTGAGAAAACAAAGGCCCAGAGAGGCAAAAAGTTGACCTTAATGTTACCTAGAGAGTGAAGAGTAAAGCCTAGATTCAAACTCAGGACCTCTCACCCCAAATCCAAGGCACTTTATGCTGCATAACTAAGATCAGAGGACCAGAGATTTAGAACTAGATACTGTATTAGAAGCCATTGAGCCAAACCCTCTCATTTCACTGATGGGAAAACTGGGACATAGAAGTAAATGATTTGCCCACAATCGCACAATTAATAAGTATGTTAGGATTGGAACTCAGGTCTTCCCAACTTTCTGTATAGTACCAGTATGTAGTAGTATAGTAGTAGTACATTATCTACTATTGCTACCTGGAGGCTAGAGGGAACCTCAGACCCTCACTCTCCTCTTGCTATCAATAATAGATTTCATTTGTATAATGCTCTTTTGGTCCCTACAATGCTGTGAGGTAAGTGGGGTGAGTATTTTTATACAAATGTAGGAGGAGAGATTCTTTTGTTGTTCAGTCATTTTCAGTCATGTCTGATTCTTTGTGACCCCATTTAGCAAAGACACTGGAGTGGTTTGCTTCTTCAGCTCGTTTTATAGATGAGAAAATAGAGGCAAACAAGGTTAAGCAACTTGCCCAAGGTCACACAGCTAGTAAGTGTCTGAGGCAAGATTTGAACTCAGATCTTCCTAACTCCAGGTCTGTGTTCTATCCATTATGCCACTAATAAAGTTGTTAAATCGCTTTCTTGCTGTCCCACGACTATGAAGTATCAGAGCAGGGATGGCTACTCAGGCCTCTTCTCTTTCCACTACCCCACCCTGACACTCCCGATTATAATCAAACCATCCTGGAATTATTCTGTCCTACCCTTGGCTTAAAAACTTCCAGAGGAGGACACTTTATAGCAATTTATTCCAATGCCAGATGGATATTTGGAGTTCAATCCAATATATCCCAGAATTATGTCACTCTGGAAATAATGCAAGAATGTTATGTGTGCCTGTGAACTTATGAATTTTGTTTTTGCTATATTGTCACTATCATTTTTGTAAGAGAGGAGTTTTAGAATGGTGTATGGAAGAGTTTATTTAGCAATATATGGGACTAATTACAAGGATCACATTTAACTCGTGTTAAATATTAGCAATGGAGAACTGGACTCTCTCTAAAGGATCAGAAAGTCAGAATTTTGAACCTAGGAGGGATCTCAGAAATCATGTGGTCTAAGCCCCAAAGGTTCAGAGATGAAATTAAAGTGCATGATCACAGTGCTAATTATTGGCAGAGCTCGAATTATTGCATATCTGGGCCTCTAGGGTCTCCTACCAGAGTTCTTTCCACTAAACCACACTGTTTCTCCTCTCAAACCGTGAGCAACAAGAAAGTTGGTAGATTTTAGAGAGGTCAGTGAGTGCAGGATAGATATGTGCCTGTTTGCTTATCCTACCTACTACGTATGAATTCACTTGTAGCAATTCTACTTACCTATTTCTATAGGAATATATACATATGTGTATAGATATAGATGTTTGTACAAACACGTATGTGTACATATATATTTCTGAAGGTATGTATTATACACACATATAAATATATAAACATATATACTTGTATACACATGTATATGTATTCATATATATTGAGGGTATATTGTATTTATATATAACCTACAGACCCAGAGAAGTATGCTCCTTAACTGAAGGCAACCAAAGGGACCCTGAAAGTATTCATGCTCCTTGTGGTCACTATGCATAAGACATCACGCAATTATAAAATATCTTTCAATAAAACCCTCTTGGTCATGAATGATGTGAATTGAATTTTGCTTTCACATTTTTGTGGTATTGAAGTAACATTTAGTATGGAACTATTCACTTAGAGAATATTTATTAGTAAACATGGGAAATGTACGAGAAAGCTTGACCACCTTTGCTATCCTTAGAGCACCCAGGATGCACAGGTACAGCTTGAATACAAATAGCATCACTAGAGGGACTACTCACTTCCTCTTGGAGAATTAGGACTTGTTCTGCTTCCTTTACACAGTTGCAAGGCTCAAAGAAGATGATAGATGACAAGATTCTTTATAAACTATGCAGTTATTATACAAATCTAACTTATAGTTATTTTTACCTATAGGATCAGCCTCTAGGTACATAGCTGTGCTCAGGAATATGTAATCCAGAATGGGGCTGGGGCTAGTTGTGAAACTTTGTAAGCATTCTCCAGATAGCACAATACAGATTACCGGCCACTACCATACTTTTGTCAAAAATTACCAAAGACAAGGCTATGGAAAAAATGATATTTTCCTTAAGTTGAGTGGAAGGAGAATGAATTCTCATTACCTAGTGTGAAGGGGACAACTAAGCTAAATGATATATTTTTTTTAATTTCAGGTTTTGTTCCCTTTTCCCCTTCTAGAGGAAACCTAAACAGAGAATGTGCAGAATAGGGAAAACAACAAAAACAACAAAACAGCATGATTTTAGCAAATTACACTGGCAAAATACATATATATAAATATATGCCCATAACCTATATAAACACATGTACATGCATACAAATATGTGAATACATATGTGTACACAAGTATATGTATATGTACAGAGAGACGAGGTTTTAGACATAAAATAACACAATACATATTTCGATAACATTTAGACAATGTTGTATAAGTACTCAGTTATAAATGTAAGTAGTTGTTCAACTTACATGCATAGCACATAGAGCAGGCTATTCAAAAGCAAATACAGGTAGCTCAGACAATTTAACCAAATCTTCAAAATCAGCAGTGAAAAAAAAATTTGATCTCAAAAACTTCTTATTGCCACAGGAAAGACATACATGTGCATACATATGTACAATACATATACACATATACATACATTTATTCATACGCACATATCTATACATATACACATAAATTTTTGTAATTGTTTTATTATTATAAGGCAATTTTTCATGCATTTATTTTACATATTTACTTCATATATTCATTTATTTTACCTCTTTTAATAATTGTTTCTTCATATCCTTTAACTATTTGTCCATTGGGAGAAGGATTTTGTTCCTATATATTTAAAATGTGGGAACTATATATCTTAGATATCAAGCCCTTCACAAAAATATTTAAATGTGAACAAAAGAGTCCTTTCTTATCCTAGTTGCATTTAGTTAGTATTTTTATAATAGGTAAGCAGTATAAGATTTCCCTGTAAATACAAGAATAAAGCAAGTATGAATCCTTTCCTCACAGTTATTTGGCATAATCTTAGAAATGCTAACCATAGCAGTAGGACAATAGAGAATTGTTCAGTCACTCAGTCGTGTCTGATTCTTCATGACTCTGTGGACCATGCTGTCCATGGGGTTTTCTTGGCAAAGATATTGGAGTGGTTTGCCATTTCCTTCTCCATTAGATTAAAGCAAACAGAGGTTAGGTGACTTACCCAGGGTCACACATCTAGTAAATATCTGAGGCTGAATTTGAACTCGAGTCTTATTGATTCCAAGCTTAATACTTTGCACAATGAGCCATCTACCTGCTCCAATAGACTAAAGGCATAAACATAGGCAGAGGAAAAAATATTCTTATTGGTCAATGACGCAGTAGTTACAAAATAACAGCAAACCAGCAAGGAAATGAATAGACATAGTACCTTCAAGAAAATAGCAAGATACAAAATAAATACACAAAAATAGTATTTCTATATACATGCACACCTACATATATATATAGGTAAGCATGTACGCTTTTGTCCTATTTTAAAGTCCTTCTATGCCTATTCTTTGTAAGATTGAGTGTGATACTTTGTCAAAGCTTTTTTCCCCTGTATCCATTTACAGTCATGTGATTTAGAGTGTTTTCATTAACATGATTAATTACATGGATTATTTTCCTAATGTTGAACCATTCTTCACTGAAAGTAGCTACTTTTTAAACAATGGAAATGGTGCTAAAGAAGTGACACTGTGATTTCCCTTGCCTCTGTACCATAAAGACCCGTGGGCCTTTTCATCAGTCCTGAAGTTGAATTCTCTTATATGTACTGTCTCTAGTAGAATGAGAGGTCCTTGAGAATAGAGACTATCCTTCTTTTCTATTTGTGTTGCCAATACTTAGCACAGTTTCTGACACATAGTAAGCATTTAATAAATGTTTCTTCATTCATTTATTCATTTCTTTACATAATTCCAAATTGTGTTCCAGAATGGTTGAGTCTATTCATAACTCCATTAACAGTTAATTAGTATGCCTGTTTTCCCACAGCCTAAGAAATAAAGACCCTCTTGACTATGCCAATCTTTTGTAATTTTGACAGGTCTTCTGTGTTGGGTGAAATCTCAAAGTTGTTTAGCTGTTATGGTCAAATGCTTAAAAAATCATTCCAATCAAACATAATAACAGTTACTGAAAATGGGGAGATGTAATTTGATTTTCCTGTATATGATCAAGAATTCCATATTCCCCCTGTATGTGTTGTGAGATGTTTGCAAGCTATCTGACCCCCTTCTACATTTGTCCCTTAAAAGGTCCCTTAAAATTGTGATGATAGCTCTGAAATTGCAAATGAAACTATTTTAGACACCTGTAATAAAGGTTCATTAAGTATTTTAACCCTGAATAAAGTCCTACTCTGATTCATCATTGTGATATGGAAGTATCCCTCAGCTCTTGAGGTAAGTGGCAATGGAACATCACCTATGGAAGGTCCTCATAGGCTGGAAAGGCTTCAAATGTCAGCCTAGTAATGCACTGTCAACTGAGGATTATCCTAGCAAAGATCAGAAAGGTTTGCCTCTAGAAAGTTGATTATCAGAAGATGAATATATTTTGACGGTGGAAATTCACAAAATGGATTATAATATGGAATGGTCCCTGGTCCTTTGAAGCCCCTTTCTTTTCCCAAAAGGATTATAATGGATTAGAAAAATAAAAAAAAAAACTGAAAATACTAAATCAGAGTAGGAGAAGACAATAAAAAGCAGTAATCCTAATTAGTTATGGGAGCACACTTAGTGATAACATTGCAGATCTATCAAATGATATTTAAAATGAAACATTCTCCATTGGTATCCTTAGGATGTCAGGTAACCTTGAAAAAGGATCCTAACATATGGGATGAAAGCCCTATGGAAAATTTATGGAAGGATCTAAATAGAAGTTACACAGGATGGACAGCCATGAATTAGTCAAAATCTATATCTTTACAGAGAATGCCCAAATTGATGAGATCACAGATTCATCAGGGTATTAGAGAACCTTTCAATAATAAGGTCCTGAAATATCAGATGGACGATTTACATATTGGTTAATCCATTTAAAACAGTTGTCATATAAATTATTTAAATTTTAAAATGGACCATCCTGAGAAATATAAGTAAATAAACACATTCTTAATTCACCATGAAGACTTTAGAAAATTCTTCTGATGCTTTGTTTTTTGAAAGTATACCATCCCTAAGGCTTCTAGAGAGCCAACTCATTTATGTTAAAAAAAAGTTACTTACCCGAAATAGATGACCTCAGGGGCAATAACATAGCCAGCCTTCCTTCCTTCCTTTTTTCTTTCCTTCCTTCCCTCCTTCCTTCCTTCCATTCTTTCTTTCTCTGAATTCTTTCTAAAAGTGGGTTTAATGATTCCTCAGCAATTTGTAGTCTCATCTGTTGTTAATCATCCTACAGATAAATGTATATTTTTAACTTCTATGACTGATTTATTTGTAGAAGTAGCTAGAGATGAGAAGAAAGGGAGGACAAAAATGAAGCTATTAAAATCTGGGGAATAGGAGGTGACTCTTTGAAGGAAAATGATAGCTTTCCATTGACTGGCTATTTTTAACACTAACTGGATATAAATGTAATATAAACATAAAACAACTCCCTGGGATGACTCACAAGGCAGTCATTTATATACCTGTGAATTAACGGAGTAAGGAGGAGGTTTGAAAATATCAAGAATTCCTCCCCATGTAGCATCACTAGAATATGTTTGTAGGTTATTCTGTTCTACTAGCCTCGGATATTTGCTAGCTGTGTTACTCTGGGCAAATCATTTAAGCTTTGGTTGTCTCAGTTTCTTCAACTATAAAAAATATCTACCTTGCAAGGTTGTTGTGAAAATGAAATGAATTGATATTTTTAAAGCATTTATTACAGTGCCTACCAGAGAAGTAGTGCTATGCAAATTCTTTATCCTTCCCTCTCCTAATTTCCCATCTGAATCCCCCAATATACAATTTGTAACAACACTAAAATTAATAATGATGATATTATTACTATTATAATGTCAAAATAAATACTTAAAAAGTAGTTGTGGCAAGTAATAGGAGTGTAAGATTTTTTAAACAGGATTACCCCCTCCTTTTTAAAGAATAGGCCTCTGCCTGTTAAATAGGTTTCTCTTTTTAAACAGTTGCATGGTACTAGCTATGGGTGAAAAAGTCCCACATAAATGAATATTTGTCATCTTGAGGCAAGGCAGAAAAATAAAACTGCCATACAATGCTTGTTCTCTAATTATTTTATCTTACAACCTTTACCACTTAATTTGATCAAGACAATAATCTGGAATTTAGACAAAGATTTTTTAAGGTGCAGAGTTGTCAGTTCTGGTATTTACTGGATCTCTCCTTTTATTTTTATGAGAAATGAGAGATTGAAATATAGATATGAACTACTTAATTGGGAGATAATTCATTAAAATAAATTTTGAGTGTGAAACATTTTCTTTTTATTTGATTCTAACAAACTTTTATGCTCTTTCAGATAAGAATTATAGAAGTATCCAAGAGGTATATTACAGTAACAGCAACTCATACAGGACTCTAACTACATTGTAGATTGCTAGGTTTAATCCATTTAGAAATACCTGGGGCCCCTTAAAATCCTCCAAATTATTTGCATGCTAATGTGCTCCATAATTATTTTGGGGGTCCAATTATCCCAAAATTCACTAAATTTCTCTGAGACTATTTAACAGTAGAATTTACTTATGTACAGAAATATGGTTTAAAATTGTTTTAAAATGTTTGGAAGAAATTAATTAATTATAGATTATAAGGCCGCTAATTAAACACAAGCTATAGATTTTCAGGAATCATTTCTTTTCTTCCTCCTCCTTTTTGGGTAATACAGTAAAAGACAGGGGCAATCAGATAACAGAATTAGCTAAAGAATAAAATAAATGAGTTGAAAGAGTAGTGTGACCAGATCTGTACAGACCATGTATCTCAAGGGTGTGGTAATTACACCCAGGGTATACAACTGGTGACAAAGTACCTGGAAGCAATCATTATTAGAGTGGCCAAGTACAATTCTGCTGAGACAGGATGTGGCTATATTATCTGGCATGTGAATGTGAGGATACATCTCCCATTTGGCATGGTATTAGGGAGGGCCACAACCTGACTTGAATGTGTACATTTTCACAGTTCCTTGAGATTTGTTTAGATAGACATTAAAGTTTGGTTTTCTTATTTCCCTGGAAAAGTAGACCCAAGAAGTTATCCTTGCCATATCTGTCTGTGGCTGAGGAAATGTCAGAAAAGTGAAGTGATATTATTACTAAGGAAAATACCAGTGACAAAAGAATTGCTTCCTCTCCTGGCTCTTTGCTGAGAACCTGAAGCCCCCTTTACCAAAGGGTTCCCTTTCCCTGAAGGCAATAAATACAAGTGAGGGAGTCGGGCTTCTCAGATTCATTTTTAATGCCAGTAATTCATTAGAGCATAGGTAGGAATAAAAAGAAGATGTGAAATCCAAATGTCAAGTGTTTTTACTTGGGAGTTTCAGTGATAGAAAAAAAGAGTTACAAAGCAAGGTCAGGAATATCTATAGTTTTAATATTACTATGACCATCTATTGCCAAAGAGGTATTTGACTGCATTCAGACTAGATTTCACATTAAATGCCCCTAGTTGCCCTTAAACAGTCTTGTTCTATGTATGTCTACCATTGTGTAGGATGGAAATATATGTTGCCATGAATGCCAGCCCGATTCTAGATTTACATCGATTTTGGAAATCTCAGACCTGATTCTCATCTATTCTGTCTTTAGACTCTCCACGAACTGAAATAAATTAAAAGAACATCATTTTTTAAAAAAAATAAGCAACAAAAATTGATGCTTTTTTGACATCATTTTCAGCATCTCAAAGAACATGCCTCTTCTGCCTTTCCCTGGCCCTCAATACTAAAGAATTCTCTGCTGTAACCATTCCAGGATATCCTAAAGATTATTTAAGCAAAACAAACCACAACATTAACTGCAAAAGAATTACACAAAGGATAGAGTGTCCTACAAAACTTATTTGCAGATGATCAAAAGGTCACCCTTTGATTTTTATTGAAGTTATTTTACTCCTTGGGTTTTTTTTAGGTTAATGGTTCAATCCTAGGGGGCAAGAACTCGTCCGAACTCTCTTGTTTCCCTCCAAACAACTTTAAAATAATGCCACAAATACAAGTCATTCCCCAATTGATAAATGGTGAAATGATCAGAACAGGCAGTTTTCAGAAGAAGAAATCAAAGTGATCTCTAATCATATAAATGCTTTAAATCATTATTAATCCAAAAAATGCAAATTAAAATAACTCTGAGATACCACCTCACAAATATCATCATATTGGCCAAGAATATAGGAAATGACAAATGTTGATAGAGATGTGGAAAAATTGGGATACAAATTTTTGGAGTTATGAACTGACCCAATCATTCTAGAGAGAAATTTGGAACTATAACCAAAGGGCTATAAAACTTCACATAGGAGCAGCAGGCATGATGTCTGGTCACAAGGGTGGTAAGAAGACTCTGAAGTAGCCCAAGATGTAAACTAAGCAAAGAGACGAGAAAGACATAACTTTCAAACAAAAAGAAGAAAAGAAAAAAGCAGAAGAGTTAAAAGGGAAAGCTGCTGGGAAGGTACCACTTGCCAGTGGTGTGATTGAGAAATCTGGCAAAAAGTAGATGTTCCTGTGTAGATAAAATAGTGATTTCTGTTGGTTTCTCCCTTGCTTTGTGACATCTACATTTCCTATTTCAATATCTGTTGCCGCCTGCAGCCAAGATTAAGTATCATGTTAATGAATCTATTCTACATTGCAATAAACTTAAAAAAAAAACTGTACATATCTTTTCACCCAGCAATACCACGTCTATGTCTGCATCCCAAAGCAATCAAGGAAAAAGGAAAAGGACCTAGATATACAAAGCATATACATAGCATCCCTTTTTGTGGTGTCAAAGAATTGGAAATTGAGTGGATGCCCATCAATTGTGGAACTGTTAAATAGCCTGTGGTATATGATTGTGTTGGAATACTGCAAGAAATGATGAGCAGAATGACATCAGAAAAACCTGGGAAGGCTTAAATGAACTGATGCAAAGTGAAGTGAGAAGCACAACGTTGTACAACAGTAACAGCAGTATCGTGAGAATGATCAACTGTGAATGACTGGGCTATTCTGAGAAATACAATGATCTAAGACAATGCTGAAGGATTTTTGATGAAAAAAGTTATCTGCCTCTAGAGAAAAAACTGATGGAGTCTGAATGCTGATCAACACATACTTTTTCTCATGGCGTTTCTCTTTTTTTGCTGTGTTTTCTTATGCAACATGTCTAATATGAAAATGTTTTGCATGAATTCACATGTGTAATCTATATTAAATTGTTAGCCTTTTCAAGGAGTGGGGAGGAAAGAGAGGGACAGAGAAAATTTAGAACTCAAATTTTTTTAAATGTATGTTTAAAATGTATTACATATAATTGGAAAAATAACTCGAAAGACTTAAAAATTATTCATTCTATGTTAAAGCTTTAAGTCTGGTTCTTTTCTACAGGTATTGAGGATAGCATATGGAAAAGCACAGACTTGGCAAAGGTCAAAATACTGGCATGTCAAAATCAGGGAATAAAAAGTTGGCTAGTTTCTTCAGAATATGAAGGAGACATGTATGAAATGAGTCAAGAAAAGTAGGTGGGATCCAGATGGTAGAAGTCTTTAAAAGTTTGGCTGTGGAGTGTATATTTCATTCTAGAGGCAATAAAGACCTTGATAGTTTTCCAAGATCTTTCCCATTCTTTGTCTCCTTTTATTGATGTTGTGAAGTAACTCCAGAGCACATACATTTCCCACCCTACTACCTATGCTGCTTTGCAAATAATTGCATATTCTCCCCTTATTATCTCAGCTTCAGTTTCTCCATGTGTAGAATTGAAATAGTACCTGAAGCATTTGTGGAATGGGGTAAATACCTAAAAGAACCACATATATTTGTTCTGAGGATCAAATGAATCAGCTTCAACCAATTATTCAGGCTAGTAAATGAAGTAGTAGATAGTTAGCACTGTACTGAGGAAGACTTCAATTTGAATTGTTTGTGGCACTAATAAGTTGTATATCCTGGAACAAGTCATCTAACTTCTATCAGTCTCAGTTTGTGTCTGAAATGAGGAAAATAAAGAACCCTAATCTCTCTTTTTACTTATATCCACACCTCCAGTACTTTCTGTGGTATCTGGCACATGCTTGGTATTTGATAAATATCTGTTGCCTTGCCTTACCTACTTCACAGGGTTACTATAAAAATCAAACAAGATAATACATATCAAGTATTTTTTTTCAAATCTGATAGTGTCATCAAATGTTAACTATTATTATTAACATCATGGAGGAAGAAACTATTCAGAAAAGTTGAGTAACTTGCACAAAGTTATTCTAAAAGTATAAATAATTAATTTGCAACTAGAACCCAACTTTTCTGACTTTGGACAAAAGCTAATTGGGATTTGTATTTTATTTCCCAGATTAAATGTTGGGATTATTAGAAATAAGGGAAGGTAAATCACTAGTCTAAAGGAAGATTAGGAGAGTCAGTGGGGCAATGTGAAAAAAATAAAATGAAATGAAACAATCACGGCAAATAATGGGAAATCTACACTCTTGGTTCCCTTGGTCCCTTCCTGAGTCAAACAGAGTTCTTTCTTAACCACCTAGATCCATGGGCCAGGAACACTGAAGGCTATGTTTCCCACAATTGATAACAAAGTTTTATTAATATCCAAGTTTCCCAAATACTTCTTGAAATTCCTTCCAGATAATTCACTTGCTGATGGAAATGTCATTTATAGTCTAAAATACATAGAAAACTGAGGCGCTCTTAACCTCTTCAAACAGAAAACCCCTCTAGTGTCTTGAATTCTCCATGATTTATATTAACTAGTGTTTTTAATGCCTTGAAAACACAGACTTTTGATATATGTAATTATCCTTTTCATTCTCATCATCCAAGAATTCATTGTCACACCTTCCTTTCATCTCCCTCAACTACTTAAAGAATTGTAAGGTATTGGGAGAAGCTAATTTTCTTGCACTTCTTTCTTTTCTTTTTTTGGATCAGATCAATCACTGAATCTCTGGAGTCTTTAAGATATCAAGTTACACTGAGATTTAAAACATATTCCATGTCTGTACCTATTGGATATTCAGTTTTGTAGGCAAGGTAAGATTGATCTGTTTCTTCCCAAATGACTCTCAATGGCCAATTGCTGCCTTTTCAGAGACACTTTAGGAGGATGTAAAGGATTTCCTTCTTGACAAAGACCCCTGAAAAATCCAAAACATAAATGCAGATGTGCGAATGATAAAATTTGATAATAAAATTTAGAGAATGGGATGGCCTGTCAAGAGTCTTTCTTTATGCCTACTTCTACCAAAGCAATGGTAGCAACCAAAGATTAACTCAAAGAACCATTAATGATTACTTTACAAATATTCTCTTTGATCTTTGCAATCCTGTGAGGTAGGAAGCATAAGAATTAGTTTCATCCCCATTTTACAGAGGAGTCAATTGCTACTCAGACAAGTATCTCGTTCAAAGGAATAGTGCCAGAATTCAAACTTAGGTCTTCTGATTGCAAGTCTACTGTTTTGTCTAGCATACAGTGTCTGTAAGGATCAGTATTAGTACGAAGACTATAAGAATAACATTATGAAAAGAGTATTGGATCTGGATTCAGAGGAGCCTAGCATCAAATCCCAAGCCTACTTATAACTTCTTGTGTGACCATGGGCAAATCTAATAATTTCTCTTGACCATCCTCTCATTGGTAAAATGAGTGGGTCCGATTAGCTCAGATGTGTCAAATATGTGGCCCATAACACTCTGGAGTGGGGCCCCAACCAGATTACAAATGGCTAGAAAATATTTATCAAAATACAGAAAAAAACACAGCAAAACCTAGATAATATTAATAGTTTTCTAAATCAATATGTGGCCTACAGGGATCCTTCTATACAGTTTAGTAGTGCTATTTCTAATTAAGTTTGATATCATCATACTAGATCACCTTAAAGTTCCCATCCA
>CM053624.1:100262122-100314649 GCA_028646595.1 Phalanger gymnotis | reverse complement strand
ACAAATGGCTAGAAAATATTTATCAAAATACAGAAAAAAACACAGCAAAACCTAGATAATATTAATAGTTTTCTAAATCAATATGTGGCCTACAGGGATCCTTCTATACAGTTTAGTGGTGCTATTTCTAATTAAGTTTGATATCATCATACTAGATCACCTTAAAGTTCCCATCCAGTTCTAAATCTAAATATATAAATGCTAAACGTATCATGCATTGTACTTGAAAGGTAATTTTAATAGAAAAATGACATAATTCAGTTAATGCTCTTATAAAACTTTAACAAATGAAAGAACACAGTACTCAGAATGAGTTCTTACAATTCTTACAATAAGAGCAAGCAAGAAGAATAGGGTCATGTCCTATTAAAGACAAACTTCTATGTGCTACTATCTTCTTTACTCTCTTAATTGAAGGTATCAGATTCAGTTACATTATAATTCCAAACTATATTTGACATAAACACAAGTACTTAGCTTGTTCAATATATCTAAATTCATTAGTTCTTTGGAATTAAATAACTGGAATAAGATATATTTCCCAATTAGGGAGGGATGTGAAGACAGTGCCACAAAAAGTTGAGTAACAACAGGGATAATGTAATGTTGGAGTGTGGTGGTCTTGTAGTAAGAATTTAGTCCAACTCTGCTATAGAGGTCTTGAGTAAATGATGTCCTGCACAGGCAAATGAAGAAGCCCATGTCTCATGATGAGCCATTTAAAAATACACATGTGAACAATTTTTATGAAGCAAGATCTTGAAATGAAGCAGTTGTCTATCAATTGTAAAATGACTGTGGTGTTAGATTGTGTGTATAAGATTATTACATTGTGTGTATTAGATATTGTATATTAGAATATTACACTGAAATAAATTATTAATATGCAGAATAAAGAGAAAGATGGGAGGACATATGAAACAAAGCAAAATACAGTAAGCAGAACCAGGTAAACTATGTGAATATGTATTTATAGATAATTGTTAAATTATGTTATGCTATAATAAATATATATGTATATGTGTTTGTGTATGTATGCACATGTATATATATGTATATATATATGTATATATATATATATGTGTGTGTATACATACATATATAGTATTGTAGTACAAGTGGAAAGAACAAAAACCAAAAAGGAAACAATGTATAGTTATAATGACCAAGCTTGGTCCCAAAGAAGACACATAACAATCAATTTTCACTACCTCTTTCCAGACTTGGGGTATTGTAGGTGTGAATCATTGCACATATTGTCATACTCAGCTGATGTTTGTTTTACTCTACTGCACTTTCCCTCTTTCTTTATCATTCTTCACATAAACAGGGTCTCAAATTCAATTTGCAAAAACTGTCCTCATTGCTGGGGAATTGATTACTCAATGCTTGGTGCATATGAGTGTGGAGATGGTGATAACTTGGTAAGAAAAGAGTTGTGATGAGGAAAGAGATCAGATCATGGTCTTCTAACTTCCAGATTTGAATGAAAAGACAAGGAAATTCAGATTCATTTCAGGAAGACCTTCAAGGGAGAGAAGACTCTGGGATGAAATTAATATGGAGAGGAGATGATGCCTCAATCATGTCCTTAATCCTTGGTTTACTACACTGGAGACTTCTGGGTATTTTCCCCTGAATGAAATTTAAGAATCTCTTTCTTGATTGAACTGAGATACCTCATTCCCAATAGAAGATTTCATTCATTATGTATGTTATCTGGTATATTTTCATCTGTATAAGTTCTCTCATTTCTGCTATCAGCCTGGAAAAAAATGGATTTCTTTGCTCTTTGTTGTCTTTATGTAACTGGAAGTTGGTGGGAAGGGAATCAACCCTTTAATATATAGTTTGGAGTACTCCCTCTCAGTTAAGATATAGGCATTTAAATCTTGTCATGAGATAGAGAAATGGGAGGATATCCATATTTATATACATTTACCAAATCAGTCTCCCTTGGAGAGGTGGAAAAGACTCTAGAGCTGTCCATTCATGCTTCACTTCAAGTCATATTTAGAGGGACACATGTGGACACATAAAACCTCTGTGGACAACACATACATACACACATGATATAAAAAGTATCAATAGAAGTAAAATGTGGGAAATAATTTCTTTCTCTTTGGAGGGGAAGGTGATGTCTTCAGGGCTTACCATGTCCAATGACTTTCAGCCATTTTCTTGGAAAAGTAATCTACAAGCCTTTTTTGTTTGTTTCTTGATTCTAAGTTACACTTTAATATATATTTCAAAACTCTTCTCTCTACTTACTTTCCTATTTAACTTGATCAAAATTGTTGTAATTCATTGTGCTTTATATAAGATTTTACTGCACTAAAAATTAACATTTAAGCATGTGGTTCCCGCCTACAAGAGCCATCTGTCTTAACTAGTTTAAATATTCACCTGAAGGTAGCAGTTACACTAAATGATTTCTCCAGATTTCTCCCCTTATATATCATGTTATCATTCTATAATGTTCAGAAAGAATAACTTCTGTTATGAAATGGTCCAACTTTATCCATGTATCTGTTTATACATTGGTAAACTAATTTCACTTATAATATTTTGTATAAGAAATGTTCCTGGTAGACCATGTCTACAAGGACAAAAAAATCCAAGAAAGTATTAGATCTCGGAAGGAACATTTCTATTTTTGAAGGTAGAAAAATGAGTATTCATTGTGAAGTTATACCCAGAATATTCAGCTAGTAGAGGTAAATTCCACTTTCTTCAAAAAACCAAATATTTTAGGTCAATTTGCTGCCCTTGAGAACTAAAGACAAAAGATCAAATAAAACTTTCACAATGGGAAGATTATACCCCCTAGTCTTATTTCTTGCCTGATGTTTATGATTAGTCATTAGGTAAATTCATCTTTGTACTATATTCTTCAAGGGAATTTGAATAATTTAGATATGTGGACCTTTTTGGAAGAGTCTTTAAGAACTCTATTAAATGCAAACAATCCAAGGAAAGCCTAAGGTAGAGAGGTGATTCTCTGTAAAAGACTTCAGATGTTCCTATTTCTGTCTACTATTAAACTTGAAGAGTCCAACCTCCTGGAAGAAATCTGTAACCAAAATAGCTTGGTCTTACCATCCACATGAGGAAAACCAAGTGGATGAAAAATATCTATTGACTAAATTATGACAGGCTAATGAATGGATAATCAATGGATAATCAACGTCCATGAATAGTGTTGGTGTATGTGTGTATATATGTGTATATATACATATTTGTGTATAGGTATAAGTAAATGCATATAAATCTATCTACATATATGTATATATTATACATAAGATGTGATGAAATGATATATGATATTATATAGGGTAGCACAGATGGATAATGAATTAGGTCCTGAATTAAAAAGGAGAAAGAAAGGGGGTTGGAATGCATTTGAGAAAATACAAAACTCCTTTAAAGACCTTACACTTCTCTCAAAAACAAAGGTCCATATTTTCAAATTCCAATACTTTTCAAATATTTTCGTAGGTCTGTGAGACATGGAACAGAACAGACTGAAGAACTGAAATTGAATATAATACATAAGGCAATGGAGAGAAACCTAATTTGTGTGAACAGCCTGCAAAATATAACAAATAATTAACTCAAAAAGAAATACATCTGTAGGAAAATGCATGAGCAATTAAAGAAGATGGATTGGTCATATGGTAAAGGTGAGGGTTAACAGTTGGCTAGCCCAGATGTTCTAATGTTTCCTTCAGGATCTCATGAGAAATAGCAGAAAGCCCTAAGGATATGAGGTGGACTCCCAATGGCCATCTTTTGAAGGACATAGACAAGTTTTGCATAGAATAAGCAAGCACAAGTGGATTACAATTCCACATTTAGAGGGCATATTCTAAATGCTAAACAACTTGTGCATATACACTGATAGAAGCAGGCCATTACCACTGCTAGATACATATTAAAATTAGCAAGGTAAGTAACAAAATTGCTAATGTCCTTTTTTGCAATTCTTGGCTATCCATAAATTTTTAAAAAATAGAATATTGGGGAGAGAGACTGGTGAATTTTTTTTGTAATGATAAATATACAAAAGAGTATCAATAAAATTTTTATGCATGCAGAACAAAAATGTGCAATTTTGGAGGGAGCAACATATATGATCAAAGGAAATTTTAGCATAAACAAGTCCAGAATTTCACCAAATGAACTAAAACGATCTTTTCCCCACTTCATAGCTATTAAAAATCCTTAATATTCCTAGTTGGGCTCTTAGAGCACAATAGTAGAAGGGAGTGCTGTAGAATTTTGCAAACTGTCCACTTCCAAATAAAGGTTAGAAAAGAGAATATAACCTGCTTGGGACAATAATCACAACAAAAAGCTGCTGTATCTCAACTGAAGTATGGAATTATGTCTGAAAAATATCAATATTTTAAAGTTCAAAGGTAAAGACTAAGCAATGATTCAATCAAATGGAGGGAATCAATAAAGCTCCAAGAGTTTCTGACTAGAATTCTATACTTGAAGTCATCATATCATTTCTTTATATCCTCAATGCTCAAATACTGATATTCATATTTCCTTAGACTATAAAACCGGTTTTACACTTGAAGGAGAGAAATGCTGTATCTCTCCAATATCCATGTTCTTTTTTAGTACTGTGGCATATTTGTAGCATGAACTAAAATCAGAGCATTGTAATAAACTATTATTGAAATCATTTCACTAATAAATCATTATTATTCATAAGCCAAATCACACCTGAAGCATCAATGCACACTGCAGCTCACCCACTATATACATATATAATTACAGTGTTTTAAGATTACTTGAACAGATTTAATTTAAAGAGGTAAAGCCTTTTCTTGAATTTTTTAGAAAACTCAGATTTGGCCACTTGAGAAAAAAAAGTGAAGAAGGGAAATCTCTACAATTATTAGTTATCCTCCAAGTGAAGTGTGCTTATGAAGCACAAAATGAAACGAAATCACAGAATTCTCAATTTGGAAATCACCTCGGACCACTTAGTTGACACATATCTGAAAAGGAGTTCTATCTCAATATTACATACCCAACAAAATGATAATCAGCCTCTGAATACTCTCACTGATGAGGAACTTAACATCTCCTGAGGAGGAATATTGCGCTTTTGGATATCTTTAATTGTTTTGTAAAGGATTTCCTGACTTTGAATTTGCTTGTATCTTTGCCCATCCACTGCTCTTGTTTCTACTCTATTGGGCTAAGCCCTTTTCCACGTTATCATCTTTGAAATCATTGAATATAGCCATCATGTTTCCACTTTATCTTCTCATCTCCTACCTCAGGTTCTTCAACTTAACATACACCATGGATACAAGGCCTTCACATCACAGTTCTCCTATTTCTGTATGCTCTCTAGCTTATCAATATTCCTTCTAAGAAAATTGGTTGTGTGGTCATGATAAGTATTTGCAACTATCTTGGAAGTTGTACAATGTGGAATCTAAATGGAATGATAATTGCCTCACTATGTAAAGATACTATTGTTTACAGATAACATTACACTGATTACATTAAGTTCTGAAACTTTTTAAAGCCTTTTAATGGTGGCGCATAGTCAGTCAACAGAGCTCAAATTAAATTCATTTATTCATCCATAAAATAGCATTTATTAAGTTCTTATATTTCCAGGCACTGTGGGGGTGCTTGGAATACATAAACAAAATAGCTCCTGCCCACAAGGACCCTTGGTTAAAAGCAAAAAGTTCATAGTTAGGTATATATGCATATGTACATACATGTTATTTTGGGTCAGGAGGGACTAACAATTGAGGAGGATCTAAAAATCCTAGTAGAGGAGGTCACATTTGATCTCCTCCATGAAATATTGACAGAAACAAAAATTTTATGAGGTAGAAGTGAGGAAAGACATAGGGAACTACTTTTACAAGGCATGAAGTTGGGAGATAGAATGTTGTGTTTGGAGAATAGAAAGTAGGCCAGTTTGGCTGGAAATGCAGTGTGTAAAGGAGAATAATATTCACTACCCCTGGTAGGATAGCCTTGAACCAGACTGTGAAGGGCTTTAAATGCCAAACAGATGAGTATGTATTCTGTTCTTGTGGCAAAAGGAAATAATGGGAGTTTCTTGAGCAGGGGATGATATGGTCAGACCTGTGCTATCAGATTTGCCAATATGGCAGCTGTGTGGAGAGTGGATTAGAAAGGAAAATACTGGATGCAGGGAAAACAATTTGGCTATTGCAATAGTCTAGGTGAGGAGGAATTCAGGATGAACTCAAGTAGTGGCGATATGATGAATCCAGTGGTGGCTATGTACATGGAGAAAAGAGGACAGATGTAAAAGATGTTACAAAATAGAATCAGGAAGGTGAGGAGATAGAATTATTTGGGGAGCAAAGATTAGGAGTTCAGTTTTGGATGTGTTGAATATGAGATGCTTATGGGACATAGTTGGAAATGTTCAGTAAGTCACTGAATTGGTCACGTGGACTAAGGATCAGGGCAGAGGCTTGACTTATGATTTCTTCAGTATAGAGAACTCCCAGTGGAAACTTCCTCTGCCTATACAATTTGAATCCTTTTCTGAAACTCCATCTTAGAAAGTTGTGCGGAGCACTGAAAGGTCCGAGAGTAGTACAGCCAGTATGTTTCAGAGATGGGACTTGAACACAGATATGCTTGATGCCAAGGTAAATATTGATATGCTACACAACACTTTGTGTGGAATTATTCAGGAAAAAAATAGATGAACACTTTTAGGGCAAACAATATGTAGTTGGATGGGCAGCCCAGATCAGAACTCCAATTAAGTTTTGAAGATCTACAAAGATCACTTCTGGTTTAACCTCATTAGTGAAACTTCTAGTTAACTGGCTATACTATACTGGCCAGGAAGAGTCTTTATTAGTGACTCTATAACTTATAAACTTGTTTCTTTCAAAACAAATAGTCCATGTTAGCTGGAACAAATTTCCTCATTATTCCATACTACCCAAGCATAGGTTCCCCCTAATGATATTGCTTCTTTGATGAATTCCCTCAAGCAGGATCAGAAGCTAGCAACCAGTCTACAAAGGTGACAGTAATTGTGACTGTAGGGAACATAGACACATCTCAGAGATATCATTGTGCAGCATCTGGCATGTAGTAAGAGAATGTGTAATAAAAGTTCATTCATTCACATATTAATTTATTTCTATAAATCTTTCTATAAGTCTTAGTGGTGTCAAAGAACTGTGGAATTTATCTTCTGTCAAAGGTGATTGATATTTAGAGAAAAAATGCTTACTGGTGATTTGCTTGAGTCTTTTTGGTATTGTTTGTCCTTCTTTCTCATCCAGTAGTAGAATCATGTATTTTTGTATTAACCAGATAATCCAAAACAGACTTCAGTATCTTTTTAGAGGCATCAAATTAAAAATCAACGTCACTTAAATTTCTTGAAATAAAAAGCACCAAAAAATCTATTCTCTCTTCTGAGTTCCAGTCTTGCTTTTCTGACTACTTAATATTTCTGCCTAGAGTTTAGTATGTCAAAACTGAACTAATTGTCTTCTTCCTAAAAACCATCTCCTCCTCTGAACCTCTCCTGCCAATTCTCTCACTTTTCTAGTCAATCAAGCTTGAAACATAGTAGTTTCCCTTGGTGCCCCATTGCTTTTCTTGATCTTCCTGCTATAATTCTTATAATTCTTATCTTTCTTTCTGAGTATCATGACCAATCCAATCTCAGTTTTCATTCAAACAAGTTTGAATTATTGCAATACACTCTTTAAGTCTCCCTGTCACTCATCTCTCCCTATCTCCAAATTCCTCCAATCATATTATTGCCAAGTAACATAAAGTTCCTTAAACTTAAATCTATAAGGAGCCTTACAGATCCATCTAATTGAGTCTGCTCATTTTATAAAGACAGAATTTGAGCTCATGTATTTTAACCCAAATTATAATGCCATTTCATTATACAATAGAGCTCTCAGAAATATAGGTGGAACAATGGAGAGAGTGCTAAACTTGGAACCAGGAAGACTTGAGTTTGAATCCTGCCTTGGATGCTTGCTGGCTGTGTGGTGCTGGATATGTCACTTCATCTCTATTTGCCTCAGTTTCTTCATCTATAAAATGTGGATAATAATAGCACCTACTTCCTAAAGTTGTTGTGAGGAACAAATGAAATAATATTTGTAAAATGTTTTTCAAAAACATATAGATGCTAGATATTATATTACCATTTCTGTGCCTTACTCCACTGCTTTAAAGCTTTAAATAATTCCTGATTGTCTATAGAATTAATACAAAATACTAGAATGGCAAAAGATCTTTGATAAACCACCTCCAACCTAATTCTTCAACCTGTTGCCCTACTATTTTTTTTAACTACCTCCCTTCTCTAATCCAAATTGGTCAATTCATTGTCAACATATTGAATGCATTACTGGCTTTCCTAAATCCAATCCCACCTTCTGGAATACCTTTATTCTACCTTTCTCTTTTATCTAAGCTCTACCTAGGTTTAAAGGCCAACTCAAATACCGCCTACTCTATCCTTATTACAGTGACCACTGAACCCCTGCAAATATATATTATCTGTTTGACTCAGTGTTTGTTGGCTGAGGTGATTTCTAGAAAACAGTCATAGAGGGGGATGAAAAAAATCCAGAAACCACCTTGGCTAATTAACATTTAATTTCCTTGCCACATGTAGAGACGTCACAATGATTTTCTTTAACAAGATAGAAAATGCTGAATATGGTATTTTCATAATCAGGCATATCTGTTCATTCAGATCATAAAAAACTTCTTAGCACATAATGATTGATCACTGAATCCATTTCTAAAAAATGGTGACATTCAATGTCTTCATTTTTGCTATTTCTCGTTTTTGGAATAAGCAACTCATTTAAGTCAACGTTGGACCAATTGTAATTGCATGCAGTATTTCCTCTTCATTGGCTTTCTTAATTTGGTACTTTCTGGTTTGGCACATTTTTTTCTGCATATTTTATCTTTTGCTTTAACCCAGTCAACTATTTGACTACAAAAATAGCTTATTCTCAATTTATCATTCCCAACACTTCTAACTCTCTTTTTAAAGTGATTAGGACATGCAGACATAAGGCTTATGAATAATACACAAGTCTTTGGCTTCTTTCATTTTTTAAAAAAATGTTAATGCATATTTTCCAATAGTTTTCATTGTTGTTTCCAATAGCCACTTTCATATTGAAGGCTGGGTGTGTCCAAATATATAAGAAGAAACCCATGCTGCAAGTAACACAATATTAACATAGGAACACAAAGGCAACTAAGGATTCGTTTCTAAGATATGTCAAAAAGGGGATAACATCACAAAGTGAAAGAGATCACAGATACTGAGAGATTGAGAGGACATCAATAACAACTGAATCATCCATATTTTTGCATTCTTATCTCTAGAAAAGTTTTATAAGACTGGTCTATGCATGCTTCTATGGTATCCTTGATGAAATTATGAGAAAGGATTAGGTGGACTTTTGGATGCCATTTTCTAAAGCAGACCATTAGAGAGGTGTAAATATTATCTCAGTGTGCTGCTTTATTGGTTTTCTTTTAAAAAAGTATTTGACCCAATAGAACAAAATGTAGCTTCCTCAAAGAATTTCTTTCCTATATGTATTTAAAATTGCACAAGATTCCATAGCAGATAACTTTGCAAAGATAAGTTTTTTCAAAGATACACTGAATATTGGTATCAATGGAGGTATTAAAATATTATTGCTCATCTACCATATTCATTAGTATCATGGGATATTCATTTTGGAGAGTCCAGAAAAAACTAAGATTCCCAGTTGTTAGTGAGGTTCAAAACTCACAATGTTCCTATTCACAGAAGACATTGTACTATTTGCAACAAGTCCCAAAATACTACAGAGCCTTCTCAATGAAACACATAGTAATGAAAAAGAGATATGTCTAACCACACTGTAAAACCAAAGCAGATGAAAAAAATGCACACTACTGAAGGTATAATGTGCAGGTAAGATGAGAAATTTCTAAAGTTTCTCTACATCTGTGTATGTATAAAAGAGTGGTAGTATAGACGAACTATTATTAACCTGTTCTCAGAACTGAATATTAGGAGAAAATCCACCTGGAACACATTTAGGATACCACTGTAATTTCAAATTACTCCCTATCACAAAAACCTCTTTTATGCCAATATTCTTCAGGTGATTGATATGGCTACAAAATGTTAGAATGCGATTAATTCAAACAGAAACAGAAAACAACAGCAACATGTTGAGTATAAGTAAGCTGTAGCATATTCCCAAAGATAACTAGCACACTGGCATAAAAATGTATCATTGAAGACATTTTTAATGGAAAAGGAAACGGATTTGACATATAGTGAGAATGAGATGACAGATGGATAGCCTGAATGGTTGATTGATAGCCTGAAGATTTCAAAGGCGTTAGAGGTATTGAAATAAGCAGGGCAAACCAACCAATACTTCAGTTGAGAGGCAACATACTTATAGTAGAGAAATGAAGATTTTAATCCTAATACCATCACTTACCAACCATGTAATCAAGGGCAAATCATTTAACTTCTCTGAGATTTGATATCTTCACATGTAAAATGGAGATAGAAGTATCTATATCAGAGAATTATTGTGTCATATAAGGTATCTTGTTACTTGTTAACCCTAAAAGAAATATCTAGATATCAAGCATTAATTGTTATCATATCATATCATTATTATTGCTATTATTATTACTTGGAAAGGCAAGGATAAAAATTACCCAGGATGAGAAGGCATAGAGTAACGATCTACTTTAGTGAAAATGAGAATAACTCATTGTTGTACATCCTACATGTTTTACAAAATGCTTTCCCCACAACGAACTTCGATGTGATTCACATGAGTATTATTACCACTTTTTTACAGACGATGAAACTGAGATTCACACGAACCGAATGACTTTCCTAGAGCACACAGCTGCTAAATTTTAGAGCCAGAAATTGAACTCAAGTTTCATTAATTCAATCCTAACACTTTCTCCTATATCAAATTGCCTCCCATCGGCGGAAAGAGTGCCCACACTGACAAAATTATAGAACCATCATTATTACTGTAACAAATTTCTTACCGTCTATTTCCTTCCATGTACTATATGATTCATTGACAGGACTCTTTACTATTCCTTGCTCAAAGTACTCTTCTCAAAATTAGTGCTCAAAGTACATCTCTCAAAATTATTTCTTTTTCCCCGGCTATTTCCCATGTCTAAAATGCTCCCTCTTCACTTCTTCCTTTTGATTTCCCTGTCTTCCTTCAAAACTCAGCTAAAATCCTACCTCATTCAAAATGACTTCTAGTCTTTCCTACCTTCTCCCTCATCTTGGGTTACCCTCAATAATTTGCACTTTATATTATCTTCTATGTACATAGTTGTTTGCATATTATCACCCCCCCCCCAATCAGAACTCATTGTCAGGAACTTATTGAGGGCAGGACCAGTGTTTTTGCCTTTCTATCTCTAGTCCTTATCATAGGTCCAAACGCATTTTAGGTGCTTAATAAATGTGTCATGATTGAATGATTGATTGGCATATGAGACATTTCATAAGCAAAGAGTTTGGTCTACTTTGATTTAGTGTTCCTAATAGAAGGGTCATATCCTTACAAAAACCCCTTAAGATAGTTGATTTCAAAGCATATTTCAGACATTTAATTTCTATTTAAAAGAGACCTAGCAGGCTTTTTATCAATTTAAAGGAAGAAAAGTTTCATAATCTTTTATATCACCACACTTTTATTTTCTTGTCACGCTTAAGGATACACCCAAAACTTGTGTTTGGCTGTGAATGGACCTGCATTTGACAATAATGGTTTTCTAGGAAAAAAATCGCTTACTGTTCTAAGCCTTATAATAATCCAAACCTAACCACATATTTTAATATAGGAGCTCTGTTAGCTTTGCATTCACTCAGTAGATTGTCTTGCTTCAATACCCAGCAAAGCATTTTTAAAAATAAAAAAAAATGTTTGTTCATAGTTCTAAGAAGTTTATTTAAATCTATTCCTTAGGAGGCCTTTCATATTGCTAAAGAATGAAAGCAATTATATAGTATTAAGACTAAAAAACATGAAAAGGCAAAGAAGGCATGAAGCTCTTATCTGAAAAAGTGATGGAACTACTAGAGCAAGGCATATGGTAGCCCTAGAATTATTTATATTTGTGTATTCTTTGGGGACCAATGTTTGTTAAGATTTCAGCTGGTAATCATCTGCCTAGGGCAACTAAGGATGGTATATGGCCTTAGGGAAAAACTTTAAAAACTGGACAGGAGAATGTGTTTAATCTTTTTCTCTATTTATTTTCCTGATAGTCTTGTAAGAAGAAATTTGTATATCATTTTAGGACAAGAGAGAGCTGCCTTGAGCTTGAGTCTCTGGTTAAAATCTATCTCCTCTTGAAGTTTTATCACTAAATGTGCTGACAGCATCCTCCATAGAGAGATACTGGGTTTTTGTTTGTTTTTTGCATGTCTCCAGCTTCTTTTGCAGTTCTGGAATGTAACTCTTCTCTGTGTCAGGAGTTCTTTTGCTGACATAAGAAAGATCTGTAAACTCCAGCCAAGTTTTAGCATGAGCAAATGTAGATTGTTTCTGACAAGCTGAAACAGGGCACACAGATCCTTCCATAGTATCTTATTTGTTCAAACTGGGCTCCCTACTGCCTCTTTCTACAAATTATACTATGTAGCATCTTCCTAATTAAATATTATTTGGAGGATTTGAGTATTTTTGTTATGCTCATGAATGAGATTAATGGAATAGTATAAATATCACTATTTGAAGGAAGGACTGGGATTGCGACTCCAGCTTTGCTACTAACTACTTACTTGACATTGGGCAAGTCATCTACCTTCTCTGATACTCAACTTCCTAATCTGTAAAATTTGGGGTTGAGATTAGAAATTCACCTTCTTAATCCTATGATCTAACCTTGGATGCTGGTCTGCCCGGTACAGAGGACAGCATGAGGAATGAACAGTCTTTGGACTAAGTGCTATTGTTCCTTAGCTATGTAAGCACAGGTGTCATGACAAAATTATACTGGAATTTAGAAGACTATAATCCTGTGAATTGTATGAATGATATAGGAATATGGATAAATCCTCAAATAAGTTAGTTCATGGCTATGGATTTTATAAGGTTTTAGAGGCAGTACTGGGGAAAGAGGAAGAAACTTGGGAGTCAGAAGACCTGATTTGGAATCCTACATATGTCATTATCTGTATAATCTTATGCAAATCACTTAATCTCTTTAGGTTTTGCTTTTCTTTAAAATGGATATAAAACCTCCAATACCTACTTCTCAGGTTTATTTTAATCAAATGAGATATGTGCGAAAGCATACTGCAACTTAAATGGTCCATTTAAATAGGGAAGCCCTGCTATATACTTGAAAGAACACTGGTTTAGGAATCAGTATGCTTAAATTCCAGTCCTAGCATTGCTATTAACTATTGTGTGACCAAGGGCAAGTCACTTCTCCAGAACTTAATTTTGTCATTTGTCGAATGGGGAGATCTATTATACCTACTTAAAGTTATGAAGGATAAATGAGATAACATTGTTCTTTAAAATGATGAAATGGTGCTTGACAATGTCTTAGGCTCTCCACTCTCTAAATTTCCATTCAGTTTACCCACAACCCCATTGAATAGGTATATAATTAGAAAGATCAGTGGGTTCTGAACACATAAAATAGTATAGTTTCTAATTAGAGCTCTTGGCATCAAAACAGAAGAAGTATTATCATACCAATTAAGCAACTGTCTGAACAGATTCTCCAGAGACTAGACTATACGAACTAAATGTTTTTAGGAATAGATTTGAAAATAAGTATTAACTATTCTGTCTTAGAAGGGGATTGAGGCAACATACAAAACAAAAGGGTGGCAGATGATATTGCCAAGGGACAACTCACCAGAGAATTTAGTAAATACCAGGTCAGGTGTGTTAATATGCGGCTGTGTAACAGATTATCTGGACCTATGTGGCAACTTTGAGAGTCAATGAAATCATTTCATTCAATCTTCCCTCAAAATTTTCCAAAATAAAATTGGATTTTTTTCATGAGAGGATTCATTAAAAAATGGGATAATATGGTTCTTTTGCTCAAAATAGCCAAATTATATCTTATACACAAGTTGCTTTCCTCTAGGCGGGACAACTCCAGATGTGTACAATAATCATCTAATAGTCTAATTCAAGCTGAAGACTTGAATTTTGTACAAATGGAATCCCAGAAATAGTTATGAAATACATATGAATTTAAGCATGATGATAATCCTGAGTCTTAAGGGTTGGGAGAAAGATTTTGAGAAAGAACCTTGTGTCTACCAAGTGGTACAAAATACTTGTGAGGGTTTTGAAAGGATGTGTGGGTGTGATTGCTGAACTATCATGGCTGATAACTAAAGAATCAAGAGAATGGATGATTGTGCCACACAAATAGAAACAGGTAAATATTGCCACAATTTTGCAAAATAGGAAGAATGTGAGTTCTTGAAAGTGGAGAGCATATCATTAAAGGGATGGTTTTTGACCAATTGGTAATGAAAGCAGTGATCACCGTGAGTTAGCATAGATTCACTATAAATGAGACATCTGATTTTGTCTTAATTTCACTTTTGGCTCGTGAAATATTGATATAATGGGGACTAGATTACAGCAATGCATTTCAGAATATTTAATTATATCATTGTAGATAGCTTCGAAGACATAGAATGGATCATTAGATGTATATCAAATTATTTGAATGTCTAGCCCCCGTAGATCGGTGGTGCCAAACTCCAAAAAGAAACAAGTTGGAGAGGGGCACTAAACCATACATAAAGATCCTTGGGTCCAGGTCATATACTGACTTAGAAAACCGCATATTAACATTATCTATGGCATATTGCATTTTAACTTATTTTGTTCAATATTTCCCAATTATATTTCATTCTGGTTCTGGAAGCACTCAGCCAGTCGCAGCCTGTAGCCCATGTGTCTGACACCTCTGCTGTAGAGTAGTGATCATTCTCAACTGGAGAAGTTCCCTAGGAATCTGGCATTGGCTGTTCCATTCAAAAGTTTCATTACACTTAGATAAAGTCAGAGAGGACACTTTAATCTAACATATAGCTGTCATACAGCTGGGTGAGATAGCTAATGATAAGGTATGTTGGAATTGGAATCAAAAACATTTTGACAGTCTAGAAAAATAGGGCAATCTAATAAGAAAAAAATAAGAGGAGGAAATGTAAAGTTCTTCACTTTGGTTTAAAACAATTATTGCATCGGCATACTAGAGAAGAAACCTGGTTAGTCAATAGCTCACAACAAAAGAACCTGGAGCTCAATACAAATCAACAGTGTGATGTAGAAGCTAGAATTTTTTCTTGGATTACATTAATAGAAGCATGGTCTATGAAGCAAGGATGATCAGTCAATCTGTGATGTTGTATTTAGTTCTGAGCACCATATTTTTATAAAGCATAGTGATAAACAAGATAGTAAGGGTTCTGGAAACCATGCATTTCCAGTATTAATTGAAGAAACTAGCTATGTTTAGCCTAGAGAAAGGTTTAGATGGAGGGGCACATAACCTTGTATACCTTTTTATTTTCAAGGATGTGAAGGTTATCATGTCTGTGGAAATTTGTGCTTGTTTTAATTACGAAACCAGAGGTAGGCAGAGAAACAGAATTTAGCTCAATATCAGAAAAAAACCTCATAATCATAGAAGTCCAAAAGTGCCTCAAAAAGAAGTTCCTAATCATTCAAGGTCTTCAAGGGGAGGAAGTATGGCCATCTGTTAGGGATCTCTTAGGAAGTATTGCAATGTCAACTACTGGCTGGTCTATATAAGAACTCATATTTATTCAGGATTTGAACTCATGTTTTCCTAAATCCAAGTCCAGAACTCTTCTAACTATTCACTGATTTCCCTTGTAGCCTTAAAAATCTTTCAAGTATTTCAGTATTCTTTAAGATCTATATTTACTGAGTTGTGTTTTCTTTTTCTGGCAATAAGGATTCCAATATTGCTACAACTTGTACATAGTTTCATGAATGTCTATGGCAAAATGAAAACCTTCATCATTTGGTGGTCAGCTTTCTGATGATAATTTTTCTGAGTTAGTCTCATCAGATGACAAATTAATAATGCCACTACATGAAGCATATTCATGACTTTTTCAATGTTATAGGAGCTTCTATGGCTTTAATGGCACAGTCTATAAAAATAATACTTAAATAGGTTTCAAAAAATAAAGAGATTTTCAGTGCGGGTGGAGAAATGTGCATTTTTTACTGTTTTCGATGTTACTGTAGGTTAGTCACCTGGGAGGTCAAGAAAATGATTTGTTTTAAAGGGATGATATTTACGTTTATGCTGTAGTGACAGATTGCAAACTTATTGTGGCTGATTTTTTTTGCAAGATACTGAAAAAAATTTCAGCCCAGGGGAGAAATGTACAATGAGACTTTAGCTAAGCCCAGGACATTTTGCATGATACTCTACTGATTGGTGGAGAGAATGCTAACATGAAGTGGAATGATAGTATGAGGTGAAGAATTACTACAAGAGATTCTGAGAAGAGAGATTTTTTTATGCTGTCTTTAAGAAGACTCATGTATTTCTAGACTCTCAGGAACTAGATTCAGAAAGGTAAAGAGGGAGGGATATACTTTAAAAGCTACAGACATTTAGGGGAAGCCAACTTCTTCACATGTCCCTTATTTCATAGCTTGCATCCTTAGAGATTTGAGGAAATTTTCTCTTGGGTGAGATTGGGACCTCTATTTGTTTCATGAGAACTCATCTAACTCCTACCGAAAAAGAACATTTGTTCTATATATTTTCTGGCATATTTTGTGTATAACCTCTTTGATATCTGTTTGTTATTTTCTTAGATGAGCAGATTTGCTAGCACTTCAATATTTGTGATAGTCTTTTGTAAGTAGCATTTAGTAAGAAGGCATCAAACTGGTGACTGTAAGTTAAGGGTTTCCCTTTCCCTTAAGGATAGTGGCTAAGAAAGTAGCTTTTTTCTTAACATATGCATCCCTAGAACAGCAGTATTTATAGAGAGGGAGGTAAATAGACATGATTCTGTATCCAGGGTGCCTCTCAAAGACTAGAGAAAGTGTCAAGCACCCAGTCTGGAAGCGCTCCAGGGCTTACTGCCCTTTGTCTAAGCTATCACGCTGGCTCTCTTCTTCTCAGCGGTAAAGCAAACTTCAGAACCTATCCATTCGTGCCTCTCCAAGAGCTATATGTTTATGTTTAGACAATCAATGTGGACATATATAGATATGATCTGTATATCTATATCTATCTATTGAGGTAGATAGACATACAGACAGGCAGACAGAAGATAGATAGATATAGATATAGATATCATATGGGACACACACATCTCATATGTTATTGGAGGCATTGTCACTAAAGGAAAGGACATTGATTTGCCTGATCAAATAGGTAAAATTATATTACAGTCATGATTATTTATTTCAATTACATAATTCAAAAGCTGAAAGGAAAGTAAGAGACTCATTTACTTTTAAATGTTTGACAGAGCCACAACCTCACAGAATCTTGGAATGGAACTTAGCTTAGAGATTCCCTAGACACTCTCATTTTATTCAGTTACCTAGCTGAATGTCTACTCAATAGGCAAGAAGCACATACAGAATTTACTCATTAAAAGTCCAAATTTAAGAGGAATATTTGGCTTCTGTCTTCCACTTTTAATTAATTAGCTGAAATTCTTTCCACATTTTCAAGATTTCATTTCCAAAGTATAATTAGTCTTTTAAAAATATTTTCCCCCATTGGACAAGTAAAGGTATAAGTTTTAAGACTCTAAGCTGTTGAATTGTTGGTCTCATGCCCACAAGGTTACTTAGTCCTAATTACTATTTGGCTTTCCTCCTGATAAATGCTATAATCCATCATCACCATTAATTGATATTTGTTGAGCATTGGCAAGGCACAGAGTACTTAAGAAAGATACTTACAGGCACTTATATTTCTCAAGAAGACAGAAGAAAGAAATACAAATTACTTTTTGTTATGGATAAGATGATTTGTGCCTATTTATTTCAGAGGGATATTTTCATAAGTTATGCATAGCATTCTAGGACCTTTGAAAAGAGGCTATATATCAGATAAAAATATGTATTGTTATAAATCTGACAAATCACACATTCTTTCTGTGTATAGAAAAGAAAGATAGAACCTACATTGGATTATATGCCATCTTGGGGGGAGGGGGTAGGAGAGGGAGGGAGAGAAACTTTGGAATCGAAAAACCTATGGAATTTAATGTTGTAAACTAAAAATAAAAATTAAAAAAAAGAAAGATAGGATGCAGTGAAATCTGGAATTGAATTTCAAAGCCCTGAATAGCCATAGAAGATAACAGATAAGCCAAGTTCTCTTTAGCCAAAAAATTCAATTTAATATACACCAAAGGAAAAATCATAGGCCATAAATTTGGAGTTTGAAGGGACATCGGGGACCACTTATTCCAAACCTCTTATTTTACAGATAAAATATCTGAGACCCAAAAAGGCTAAGTAACTTGTCAAAGGTTATACTGATCAGGATGCCTAATCTGAGACTTGAAATCAGTAAGCACACTGGAATTTGAACCCAGAGTATGGTAATAATCTCAGAACTTTCCTCAAGGCAAGTGTACCTTATCTCCATTCCTGAACTAATCATATGTAGGAGTATGCCTGGTAATATATTCCTCCATCTTTGACTATTGAAATCCTCACCATCCCTCAAGAGCCAGAATAAATATCACCTTGTCCATAAAAAAGGTCTCCTTTATCCTTCTCCCTAATAGGATTTCTCTTACGACTTCATACTTCTCCTGTGTGCTCATCTGTCTTGTAAAACTTCTTTACATTATCTTCCCTATGCACTGTGAGTTCTTTGGGGAGCAACCATGTCTTACCCTTTTCTCTTTCAGCTCCTAGCACAGTGCCTTTCACACAATAAGTGTTCAATAAATGCTTTTTCTTTTCTTTTTTAACAGAAAAGGTGGAATTTGAATTTCTCATCCCTGGGTGTCTCACCTTAATTTTTAACTCTAAAATGATTTGGGACCAAATGCTCAAATGGTAATCATGCTATTGCTTCACTCTTTCAAACTGACCATTTTCTCCAACTTATTAATTTTCTTTAATAGAAAGTAGGCATACAACAACTTCTGGTTTCTACTGAGTTCCATTAAATGGCTCCACATAGATTTTTACTTTAGACTGATCCAAAGTAACATACCACCAACTCACTTTTTTATTTGGTATTTTTATTATCTTTAATTATGGGCATAAGATCCAGATAATAACTGGGTTCCAGTTTTTGCTAGACAAATTATGTGCATAATTATAGGCACATGTTTGCTGTGATACTGAGGCATCTGATGGTTCTATAGAGAAGATAATTGTCAACCTTTGCACTGTAATTAAGGCTAAATGGGGACCCTAATCATTTTTCAAATGAGCAAACAGTAAGCCAATTTTGATTGGCTATGTCACGGCAGTGTATAAAATAGATTTGCTGTGTGGGTTAATTAGTGGTCTATGAATGGTATAAACCTCTCTGCACAAAAACCCACATCAGCATTAAGTATTAGAGCTAATTAGCATGGCATTGTTGCAACTCTGTATGATATTACCTGGATTATCCCTGGAATTCTAGCTTTTGACAGTGCCTTTCTTTTTATTATTATTTTTTATCTTACTCTCTCACCTCAAAGTGAATTATGTAGTGCAAGCTTAGTTCTGTATCGGTTGATTTCACCATGTTCCTCACCTCTGTCTGATAGGCACAGGACTTAGACCTGTGATTTCTCTGGTTTAGGGAATTCTCTGGTGAGGAAATACCCTCTATCAATGCAGACCAGCAACTTAGAGCCTCAGGCTAGCTGCCAAGAGCGCTGAGAAATTAAGAGGCTTGTGTTGGACCAGACCACCAATGTGTGTCAGAGGCTTTCTGGTTTGGGGTCCAACTCTCTCCCAACCATACCATACTACATAGCCTCTCTTTGCTAATAAGATAAAGATATCTTTTGGGGGGGTTTATTTATGGCCTAAAGAGCATCTGGCAGTGCATGAAATTATTGTGCATTTATAAGCTTGGGGTAAACAGGAGCCATTCCAACAAACACTCTACTCCAAATTTTCAAGAAGGTTTCTAAGGCATGTTTTCAGTGACCTTAATAAAATATATCTGCTAAACATCTCAACAGAGTGCCAGTGCACATATCTGTTTCCATAAGAGTTAGTTTTCAAAAGCCTCAACGCAAAGGTCCAAGCTCAGTAATCTCATTAAATTGATTGGATAATTCATCCAATTGACCAGAAACTCTTGAGTCCACCCCCACCTGCCATATTAATATGGTGTTGCTATTAGAAACCACTGACCAAGCGATCTGGCATATGGAAATGAGAGAGAAACGAGGTTTTACTTCTTGAAAATCTTGAAAGAAAAATCCATATTTACATTTTTTCTTCCTTTAAGGCAACCTTTAGACCTAAATGACAAAAAGATTTTCAGGAATAATTTATTTCCAAAGTTACAAAGCTCTGTGTTATAGGAAGAAATTATTTCATCTGAGTACTCTTATTCTTCCAAATTTGTACCTACTAATTTGTTAAATTTTTCATTCAGCAAATGAATTATTAGGCACCTAAAATATACTCTGTGTGTTTGCTGCCGATGGACATTCAGGGCTTTTGCAAGTCATAGTAACTACATGAAACTTAACATGTGTGTGTGTGTGTGTGTGTGTGTGTATCGGGGAAATGTGTGATGCAAACACCAATAACTGTAATACATGATATTAAGTGCTAAGTGCATTAGAAAATTGCAAAAAATTGTGTGTGAAATCCAAGGCATTTAGCTCATTTCTACAGAAGAGGGTAACATTTGAGAAGATGCATAATCCAGTAAATAAATAACTGGCCTCACAGTCAAGAAGAGCTGAGTTTGAGTCCTGCCTTTGACACATATAGGCTCTGTGACCCAGGATGAGTCATTATACTCCTCAGTGCTGTAGGCCAATGGCTTGGAACTTAAGTAGAAATGGAGGCCACTAAACTGTACATGAGAATCCCTCCAGGTCTCATATTGACTTAGAAAGGTACATGTTTGTATTTTTTATGTGTCATTGTATTTTATTCATGTTTAAAATATTTCCCCTTATGCTTTAATCTCAGTCTGGCCACATTAGGGAACATTTTGGGCCACAGACCACTGGTAGGCTGCTTTGACACCTGTGATCAGGGCAATTCTAAGTCTATTGGTTTCTGAGAAAATGTGACTTGTGCTGATAGAGGGAATTTGCTCAGCTGGGAGTTCCAGTTAAATCGCTTGTCTAATCCCTATCCTTCTAAAGCATAGGCAGAATTCCAACAGGCAAAATGAGGACGCGAAGTAGACCATTCCAAGCATAAACAAAAGCTTGCAAGCAGAAAAGCATGAGTGTTTGATGTGAAGGAAGACAACAGTTCAGTTTATCTTTAGCATAAAATGTTCAAAATATATGAGATAAGAGTCAATAGATGGAGTATGAATAGTTGAATAGACTAAAATGTGCATTTGTAAGTTTGGGGCAAATAGAAGCTATGCCAACAAACATTCTACTCCAAATTTTTCAATAATGGAATTGAATAATTGGATAGATTATAGAAGGCACTGAATGACAAGTTAGAAAGCAATAAAAATGATAAGATTTTTGGTCAGGGAAGTAATATAATCAGATCTAGGTATCAGATCATTCTGGCAGAAATAAAAAGGACAGGGTTTAGGTGGAAGAGAATAGAAATGAGAAGGATACATTAGAAAATTATTGCAATACTAATAACACTGCTTTTCCAATACAAAATATACATTAGTAATATAAAAACAGAGATAACACCACATGTAGCAGTGATAAAAGCTTGTATTAAGATATATCAGTGGGAATAGAAAAGAAAGGCCATAAATAATGTTGCAGAGATTGAACTAGCAACTTGGTAGCTGAATTGATGTATAAAGCATTTATTAAGCACTTACCATATGCAAAACACTGCATTAAACATTGGTCATGGAGAGAGAAAAGCAAGATAGTCCTTGTTCCCAAGAAACTCCCCATGATGGGGTAAGACAACACTTTTAGGAAGTTTTCAGCATTATGGCAAACAGAAATGTCCAGTAGTCCTTAGAGTATTGTAGCAAGGGGATGTATGTGTATGAATTTGTTATGAATGGTAAAGTAGAAGAGTCAACAGTAACAATGAGATTTTCAAATGTGGGTTTATATTATATGATAGTATGTCAGACAGCAACAGCAAAACGTGAAGAAGCATCAGATTTAGATACAAAGATCTGGGTAAATGGTTTCTAATTTCCCTTCAAGGTTAGACATTCATTGATTCTATAATAATAAGGTTGGTTTTTGATGGGATAAGTTTTAGGTGTTGGTAGGATATCTCCTATAAGCAGGTAGAAAGGTAGATCTGGAACTCAGAAGAGAAGTTAAGACTGGAAATAGTTGGGAGTCAACTACATGGGGATGGCAGAAAAAGTCAAGGGAGGAGAGACAAAAAAGAAGAAGGAAAAGAACTTTGGGAAAACAAAGCATCACTCCAGCACTTTCTAGTTAGCTTTGCATGACAGCATAATTAGACTAAGTTGGTGATGATATGCTTCGCATGGAGTTCAGAAATTGTTATTTTTGTGGTGGAAGGGGTAGGTGTAGGCAGAAATCACTTCATAAGCTGATTCCGACTCACTCAAGAAATGCCAAAGTATATAAATTTGGTCCTCTGCTAGTTATTCATTGTTTTATGAAGTTTTCAATATGGGAAAAATCTTGCCATTGAAAGTCTTTTTAAAGATTCAGTTTCTGTCTTGAAGCTCCAGAAGCACTAGTGGTCAGTTAGAAATATTCTCCTTATATATGTGCATATTCTTTCCTTCCTTCTTAACAACACATTAGTAACTTGAAGGGAGAAAGACAAAGGGGCAATAAGAATTTTCAAAGATGCTCTCAATAGCTTTCTCTTTCAGGAATTCTTAAGCAATGTTGACATCACAGGCCAGGTTAACATTTCACTTCTCTAATATAATGAATGAGTGGTCCCATAACTTTCTTCCTATACTCATTAACAAAGTCAAATAGAAAAGGTCAGCCTCTGCCATTCTTACTTACTGTCTAAAAAGAGAGCCAAGAACACCTATAGAGTCAAAGTACTGAAAAGTCAGATGGTTAAACAAGTCATGGAAAGAATGCAAAAATTAATAAATGGGTATATTTGTCAGCACAATGTTAAAAACCTCAGCCAAGTTAGATAAAGGGACACTTGTCCCCATCCCCCAAAAAGAAGGGGGAATAAGGCATCACCTATACCACTTCGATGCAAATGTGACAAATTCCTTCAAAGCCAGATCACAACATGGTCTCCTATAAGAAGAGCAAATCACTGAACCTTCCTGCTCACCACTCTTTAAAGGTGAAAGTGACCTTTGGGGCCAGTCGTTCTTTAGAACAATCTTACATTGGATAAGAGCTGTGGTAGATGGCTATTAATACTTCCTTAGTTAATTCATTCAAATAGCATTCACCTATTTCCTATTATGAATAAGGCAATAAACTAGATATCAATACAGAAGAAAATATAGTATCTATCAATACATTTGATGTTCATTTGTTTTGTGTAGTGTCTGACTCTTTGTGACCCCATTTGTGGTTTTCTTGGCAAAGATAGTAGAATGGTTTGCTATTTACATTTCAAGCTCATTTGACAGATGAGGAAATTGAGGCAAATGGGGTTAAGTGACTTGCCCAGGGTCACACAGCCAGTAAATGTCTGAGGCCAGTTTTGAACTCAGGAAGATGAGTCTTCCTGAAGTCAGGCCCGGCACTCTATCTACTGTGCCATTTAGCTGTCTTCATCTACCCATAAGGAACTTAAAATCTAATAAAAGGAGTTCATTCATGCCTTTATTCAACAACTATTTATTAAGTACCTACTGTGTACAAAACATTGTTATAGGAGCTGGGGATGATACACAGATTAATTGTAATGTGCTCTCTGTTTTTTGGAGCTTCTAAGATGAGTATAATTAGGAAGAATATGGAAAATATTATAAGGGAAGAAAAAAGTACTATGAAGTTAGTAGAAAGGTTACATGCTTTGTAGACTCTGAATTAGCAAAAATAGGTTAGGAGCTTAATTTAACCAGTTAAATTAATTTAACCCATAATGATATAGTTGTTTTTTTTTTTTCATTCTTGAACATCATGGTTCTTTTTTCTCTGTTCCTCTTCCATGTCCACTGCTTTTCCTGGTTTTGTTCTTCATCCTTAACTTGAAGCCTATTTGTAGCATAGATGCATTCTAATACTTGTAGGTATATGAGAAGGAATGGAAAAAAGGAAAATAAACAAGAAATGGGATCCTTAGGTGAATGGATCATAACTAATCCTGGTTGGAAGTGAGTAGACTCCGCAGAGAAGAGGTGTGCAAATGAGCATATATGCATGTAGTATAACAACATGACTCCTTGTTCACCAGCCCCAGTGTCTCTACTAGACCTGGACATTGGTTTGGAATCTGTTATTCTTGACCTCAAAAGACTGAATCATTTACACTGCTCCAACTTAGTGGCAATTACAAGACCCATTCAAATATGAGACTAATGGGTTTGTGTTCCTGAATATTGCACGAATTTCAGTATGAAGCTAGAAATCCAAAGAAATGCAGCACAAGAGAGAAGTTTCAGAGGGAAGGCATTTGGGGTTCATTTAGCATTTGTGATCTACCGACAGATATAGGGAATAGCATATTGGACTTGGAGCCAGGAAGAGCTGATTTCAAATCAGAAATACTCAATAGTTGTGTGATCCTAGGGAAATATTTAACTTTTAAATCAGTATTAGTTTCCTTATCTGTAAAATGGGGATCACAATAGCACCTACCTCACAGGATTTCAGATTTAGGCATGACACAGAGGATCAAATGAGACAGAACGTGTCTCATGTTTATAAGCATTTTGTAAAGCTTCAAGCACAATATAAATATTGACTCTTCTTTTCCTATTCTTGCCATATTAAGATGACCCACAACAAAATGGAAGCTTTTCCTCTGAGCAAAAGAATTATCAATGGCAGCTAATGAGAGCCATGGAAAATTGCAGGCAGAGCAGGGCTGAGTAGCAGAGTTGGGACTAACAGGAAGAATGATTAGTGCCACTGTCTCCTAGGAATTATGGAAAGCTGCAGAAGGTATGATGTATCGCCCCTGCTGGGAGCTATGCAGACCTAGTGTAGGTTAAATACTCTTTTGGTTTTTTTGTCAGTCAACACACATTTATTAATCACTTACTAGCAAGTAATATGCTAATTGCTGAGAATATGAATACCATAAAAAAGTTAGTTTCTGACTCAAGGGGCTTACATTCTTTTTTGTTTCTTTAAATTAAATTAATTTATTTTTTCATTTTCAACATTCACTTTTATAAGATTTGAGTTCTAAATTTTTCCCCTCCCTCTCCTCCCCCCTCCCCAAGATGACATGGAATCTGATATAGGCTATACATGTACAATAATATTAAACATATTTCCCCATTACTCATGTTGTGAAAGAAGAATCAGAACAGAAGGGAAAAAGCATAAGAAAGAAAAAATAAAAGCAACCAAAAAAAGAGAAAATAGTATGCTTTGGTCTGCATTTAGACTTCACTGTTCTTTCTGTGGATGTGGATAGCATTTCCCACCATGAGTCCTTTAGAATTGTCTTAGATTGGTTGCATTGCCAAGAAGAGCTGAGTCTATCAAACTTAGTCTTTGTACAATGTTGCTGTTACTGTATACGATGTTCTCCTGGTTCTGCTCACTTCACTCAGCATCAGTTTATGTAAGTCTTTCCAGGTTTTTTCTGAAATCAGTCTGCTCATTACTTCATATGGAACAACAGTATTTCATTACATTCATATAACACAACTTGTTTGGCCATTCCCCAGTCAATGGGCATAGCCTCAATTTCCAATTCTTTGCCACCACAAAAAGAGCTGCTATAAATATTTTTTGTACATGTGGGTCCTTTTCCCTTGTTTATGATCTTTTTGGAATACAGACCTAGTAGTGGTATTGTTGGATCAAAGAACACATACAGTTTTATAGTCCTTTGGGCATAGTTACAAGTTGCTCTACAGAATGGTTGGATCAGTTCACAACTCCACCAACAATGAACACCTAGTAGGAGCATTGCCTGTTAATGGGTACTTGTAGAAGGGACTGAGTTAAAGGGACTAGCTCTTCTTTCTCTTTCTCTCTTTCTTCCTTCCTTTCTTTCTCTTTTTTTAACTTCTTTCCTTCCTTCCATACAGATCTCTAAAATAGGGATGCTGACTGATGGATATCCATATTTCCTTCAACATGTAAGTAAACTTTTTCTTCTCTGACCTGGTGAATTGTGTACTTGTGAAAGGAATTTGTGGCATCACACTGAGTGGCGTCATATTGGAACGTTCCCATATTTCTGGGTAGAGACAATAAATCAGAGATTTGAGTGATCTTCATCCCCGCTCCTAAAGGGGATCAAGGCCTTTCACATCATACGCAGACTCTATTACAAAGGTTAAATTTCTGTTCACCATGCTGCCTTGAATTAATAGCTTTAAACATTCATTGAAAGAAAAATGCAAATAATTCCCACCAAGGGAAAAGATTTTTTGTTTTTGTTGCCACAAAGAGACATGTGGTCTCCGTATTACATATCCATAGATATGACCCTGGGGAGCATGCTAATGAGATCACTGGAATATACTTGAATCTAAGGCCTGGGCATTTAGTGAAAGGGAAAAAATCACCAATGGAGTAAAGAAATATAGATTCCCAGGGAGAACCCCTAAAAGACAGCGAAGTTCCATTACCTGCAGATAATCAATGAACAGCTTTAGCGAGAAGCCACTTGACCAGGCTCAATGCTATTTGTGGGAAACCACTAATTGCACCTTACTTATAATAGTTTCAACCTCTTCCAAACTCTAGCACAGCTTATTCCAAATGTATCTCATCAAGATACAGGAAAGCCAGAAGTCATTGCCCCAGTCAGGCCCCTGTAAAAATTACTTATGTAAGGAGACCTGGGATTAAATCCAACCTCTGATAACTTACTAGCTGCGTGACCATGGGCAAGTAGCAACTTTTCTGAACCTCAATTTCCTTCAGCTATAAAATGGACATAATACCTGTTATTATGTACCTACCTAAGGGGATTGCTATGATGCCCAAATAAGATAATATAAGTAAAGGCTTCACAAGTGTTAAAATTTTATATAAATGTGAGTTAGTAATATTAATATCACTTCTGTTAAAAATAGTGGCTAGATGTGTGATTTCATTAATATGAGGAATTCTATGTTCAGGAAACTCTTTGTACCAGTGTAGGGCAGCACTTTCTCTAAATCTTAGAGTTTTAGAAAATTGCTTAGACTTGTAAGAAGTTGACACTTGCCCAGGGTCATACAGCAAGGATATATCTAAGGCAGGATTTAAACCTACATCTTTCTGGTTTTTTGGCTGGCTCTCTCTAGCTATCAAGGCCTTGCTGTCTCTCTATATTGGGGAAAAATTTGATTGCAAATAGTATAAATGAGAGTTGAAAGGTAGTAAAGAACAAGAAAACTACCTGGAAGGTTGTTTCCATGGTCTTGGTACCAAAGGATAAGGATGCAGATAATATCTTCAGGTACGGAGAGGAAGTGGCAGATGCCATGCCCCCCCCCCAAAAAAAAAGAAATGAAGGAAAAATTCTTTGTCATTGTTATTCAGTCATGTCCAACTCTTGGTGACCCTATTTGGGGTTTTCTTGGCAAAGATACTGGAGTGGTTTTCCATTTCCTTCTCTAGCTCACTTTACAGATGAGAAAGTGAAGCAAACACAGTTAAGTGACTTGCACAGGTCACACAGCTAGTAGTATCTGAAGGAAGAATTGAATTCTCAAAGATGAGTGTTTCTCATTTCAGACCCAGCACTCTATCCTCTGCATCACCTAGCTCTACATTTAATAATAGATAAAGGGGCAGCTAGGTGGCAAAGTGAGTAGAGCACTGACCCTGGAGTCAGGAGGACCTGAGTTCAAATCTGGCCTCAGACACTTGACACACTTACAATGGTGTGACTTTGAGCAAGTCACTTAATCCCAATTGCCCTGCCTACCCCCTCCAAAGGAAATAATAGATAAAGATGGAAGAGACAATATAGAGAGGCAAAAAGTTTCTGTCCTTGTTTGTTCCCTCCCAGTTTACCTTCTCTTGGCTTCAACTATTAGCACTAAGCTGGCGGCTATCTACCACATTTTCTCCTCTGAGCTCTAGCTAAACACCTCAAACTGCCTACAGACAATGTCACATCAAGCTAAACATGTCCAAGATGTAAACACATTTTATCTCTCAAGTCTTCTTTCCCAGGACTTCCCAGCATATATTCCCTTCCTTCACATTGTCTTGCTGTTAATCTTCCATGTGTTTTACCTCCTTCACATGTACCATGTTCATTCCTTCTACTATGCCTTTTTTTCCCCTGGTGTGGTACCGCCTCTCACCCTCTCCAAATTTAACCAATCTTTCCCATTCTAACTTGTCTTTTTTCCCTCCATGCCTACTCTATCATGTCTCTAAGATGACATGCTATTTTTTTTTACTTTCTCCAAGTCGTTTAATGCCCTACTTCTATTCAGACATATTCCTGAGTGTTTACAGGGAGGTACTTGTACTTTCCTTTGGTTTTAACCCTTTTGCTTCAAATTCATCCTAATTCCCATGAAACCACATTTTCCAAAAAGTTTCTGGCTAATTATAACACAATCTCTTTAATTGTTTCTTGGGCAAATCTTATCTCTTCCAAAGGACTTTTAGCTCCTTAAGAAAAAAGACTATAGAACTGGGTAACTGAGTAATGCATGAGTGATGAATGAATCTGGTGAAGCAGTTTCATGTATTCAAATTCATACTATTCAATGTTATAATTATATAAGATATGGCAATTGGTTCTAGATTAATGAAAATATTCAGTGTGATTTCAAAACAAGGCAACTACTTCACAGGATCCATTATTGTCCCAAATTAGGATCTGGCTTTCTTCCTTTAATATTTAGCACATGTTAAGTGAATTACTGATGGAAGAAATAAATCTCAGGGATCAGAGGCAAAGATAGAAGTGACGATGGAAATGCTGAAGAAAGCTGATGGGCTGCTTATGAGAAAATTAAAAATAGTAAAAAAAATTTTTAAAGTTTATTGTTAATGGCAAAATGTGTGGTTTGACATAACCTCTGGTAAGGAGTCAAAACAATATGAAAACCTCTGTTATTTGAAGACAAAGGATCTTTAATTCTCTAGCCTCTGGTATTACATGCTGCTAAGTCTTCAGTCTTAGAAAATCACTAATAAACCACTTAGCCCCCTACTTGCCCCTTAATCAAGTGCCAGTTAGGCTAAGGCATTATAACTGTCAAGGAGCCAGCCCCATCCTGGTTAAACCTGGTAACTTAGCAGTGGATCCCCAAATTATCTGACTCCCCCCATTCCATTCAGCCTACATTTATTTCATTGAACTATATAAAAGGAACACACAGTTCCAAAATTAGCCTAGGGTGATACATAATACAGCTGGATAGTTTTGGGGGATTTTTTTTTTGTTCACTATATGGATTTACATACATTTTCATAGTAAGGTCAAGAGTGTTAACTTCTAGCTATGCAAAATTAAATTAAATTTATTAACACAATTTACTGCAGAATTCTAGCCTTGGAGGGTCATGGCCTAGCTCTGCTATGCTTTGCCTCTAGCATGGCCCTGGTTTAACACATCAAATCTCACTTCCTTCACATTTGAACTAAATTACCATAATCTCTCTGAAAACTTCTTTTCAAGTGCCCCCAATCACTCTCCCTGTCACCTAGAGGCATCAAAGAGACCTGTCTGACAAGTTTCTCCTGAAGCTCAAACGAAAGTGTCTATATGTATATGGTGGGGGAAGGTAGGGAGGGTTAAATGCAGTTTGGGAGGCTATGTTTATACACATACACACATATACATGTATATTCAGTATATAATTAGAAATGGAAAGTCTGAAAGCATTGCTATATATATTTTATAATATATACAAAACATACATATGTATGTATGTGTGTGTGTGTATATATATATATATATATCAATGATCTCAGACTTTCCATTTCTAAAGAATCAGAGTCCCCCAAATTTCCCCCTTGACTGATACCAAAGGCTAAACATTATCTCACCTACCAAACATTTGAAGGTCTTTCAGATCTATTCCTTTGGTCCCAAAGTGTTTTGAAGGAAAGACTTATTTTTAAAAAGAGAAAAGCCTTTATTTTCTACTCTCCTTCCGTGGGGTGGGAGAGGGCTCACTTTTTGGTGTGTCTAAGATGTTTCATTGCAAATGAATTCATTTTCTTCCCAGAATGAAGATAAAGCCTCTCCCTCCTTAAGAGAAGCCCTCTCTTAAAAGTGAGACCAGAAGATCTTATCACTCACAAGGCCTAAAGAGTATCTATGTGGAGACTTGGAAAATCAATTCCTTACTTAATTCAAATCCAAATATTTCCTTATCTACTTCTCCCCATACCTCACCCTTGCCATTATCTTCTCTGCTTTCTTCCCCTCCCCTTTCCCTTTTCCTCCATTACTGTTTGCTTGTTCTTCTCTCTTGCTTTCTCTGCCTCTCTCCTCCTCTCTTTCGCTATGTCTGTGTCTCTCTCTTTCTCTTTTCTCCCTCCTTCCCTCCGTCTTACCATCTTCTCTTATTTCTCCTTTTCTATCTCTTTTGCTTTGCATCTTTTAAGGAATGAGAAATTCTAGCTCGAAGGACCCAGCTTACCCTATTGCCACTGTAGCATCCTATTAACTGTAGGTACATTCAGGGTTCCTTTCAACCTAAGGTTTTTTTTCATAGTTTATTACATTTGAAATATAGGCACTATAAACCATTTAATTCTTAATTTAAACCAGGTTTAAATATAAGAATATGACCTTTGTTTCTTGCTATTTTATGAATCTCTCATTTCTTCAGCTATCCTCCTAGAATATTATAAATAAAGCACCAGAGGATCTATGAATTGATTACTAAAAATTTTATGAAAGCTGGTGGTGAATAAGGTGTGTGGAAGGAGAAAAACAATAGATAGACAACTAGCTTTGGAGTTAGGAAAACATGGTTTGAATCTTGTCTTTGACATATACTACACATGTGACCACAGGCCACTTAACCTCTCAATGCTCCCAAGCAATTTTTGAGGCTATAAATTACAGATGAGTTGCTGATCTTTTTGGTGGAGGGAGCTGCCACTCTGAGAGTTCCTCCACATTGATAAAATCATAAGTCTGGGCAAAACCAACAATCACATAGCAATAAATTATCCTTTCCTTGAGATTAAAAAAAAAAACCTTTAAAACCAGAAATATAGAAGCACAAGCTTCCCTTAGCTTGAGCATCAATGGTCTGGACCTGAAAGGTAGCTGAGAAGCTATTTGGCCTTTTATTTTCCAGAAAAGGAATTTGAGCTCCAGAGAGCTTATGACTTTCCCAAAATCACGCAGCTATTGTGTAGCAAAACTCTTTATATTCCAGTCACCTCCTAGGCACTTAATGGATGCATCTTCATGTAATCTCTATAGGCAGCTCTTTCAGGATTTCCTCCATATAACTAGAGAAAATGAGATATAGATGTTAAATATTCTGTTCACATTACCCAGTGAACTTGGTGACTATGCTGATGGTAAAAAGCACACTCTCCTCCAAAGCTCTCATCTCAACTGTGAGATCTTCCTTCAGCCTTTCAACATTTCCTCCCAAACTACAAATTAGAAATATTGCTAAACTTTGAGCTGAGTTGACACGATCTGCTGATAACGTGTTCGCACAGGTGGGGCTCTACTGGGTGCTTTCCTAAGAATTCTGCCTTCTCCACTTGGCCTCATCGCTGAAAAATCAATGACTTGTGCCAGCAAAGTTGTTTTCTTTTATCAAAAAAGAGGCAGGTCAGCAAGTTTCCAAACTGCCCTATTTTAAATGGCTCTCAAGCTGGAACATCAACATTTTTCATGAGGAAAAAAAAAGTCCTTTTGCAGCTGGGAAAGGATTATTGCTGAAACTCTTCACAGCCATTCAGTGTTTGAAAAGAACAGTTTTTTTTAAAAAATCACTTTACCTTGGTCTCAGTTTCTTCGCTTGTCCAATGGGGGTAATAATACCTGTACAGCTTGTCTCCCAGGGTAACTGTGAGGATATGGCCATGAAAACTGCCATGTTCCCTATCCCCTTGAGCTATTATCACCTTGTTGGTGTTTACAGTAAACGTACGTCTTCAAAAATAACTTGGTATTTCATGTTTGCCAGTGACAAGACACCAAAGTGGTCACATTTCCTCAGCTTTACACTTAATTCTGAAGAAATAAGAAGTAATTTACCAGCATTGCCTTTGGTTGGTAAGTTTGCTGAGAACATAAACTGCATTAAATTCATGACCAGGGAAAAAGTCAGTTGGTAATGCAGCTTTCTCTAATGCCTATCTGTCTGAGGTTTACTAGCTCCCAGAGTCTTGGTGAGAGGAACTTATCTCTTCGGGAACATGGATCAGTTAGCCAAGTAAAATTAGATATTTATTCTGTCTTCTGAACTGACTTCATGCTACAATGAAGATCAAAGTCCCTGTCCCAAGTCTTAATTTGATTTAGCATTAGAACATGCCCTTTCACTCTAATTTGGGGTTTTCAAAATGCATTCCATTTCGAACCATTTCAAGAGGGCTGAGTTCTCAAAAATTGCCAAGGACTATGTGGGTCTGAGGTATCATAGTGTCCCTCACTTTGCCAGATTTTCTGGGTCTACCATTTGAATGAAAAGTTGAGAAGGAAGAAGAAGAGAAGGGAAAGGAAGAGAAGGAGAAGAAGATGACAGCTAATTAGAGCCACTGGAAAGCAATTATCTTTTGACATTAAATCCTTTGTTTTAAATTTCTGCCTTTCCACATACAACTATTGCTGGTAACAGTGAGTTGGCTTTGAGCCACCCTATGTATAAGTCTTATCTAAATGTAAATTTCTTATCAATATTAATATCTATCTAACTCCCTTTTATGCTTTCCTTTCTTTGGTGCCTCCCATTCCCAAGGTCATTAACTGAGAGTTACTCCCCTTGATTGAATGTCCACCTTCCTGGGACTTCCTTCCCTATATAGCATCCAAAGCTATAGATCGATTTCCTAATCTATATTAAAGCATCTTTCACTTTTGTCCTATTCCTGTTAAAGGTCTTTTTTCCAATTTCTAAATTTAGAACCGTTCATCTGAAAACAAACAATTCACCTAAGGTGGCAGCATGTCACTCTTCCTAGGTTTCTTTGTATTTTAGTAAAAGGCTCCTGGAAATAAGCTGTGTGCCAAATCATGTCTCCACTTAGCTTTCATTCTTTCCATGCCCTTCAGAGATTATGCAGGAGATGGAGTGAGATCACTTCTAAGGTAGCTTTACAATACTAACATTCTGCGTCAATGATAATTTTAACAACTTTTGGCAAGAGGTTGGCTGCCCACAAAGACCCTGGGAGTTGCAGATTTTTTTTCAGATGGGGAAGAGAAAAAAGTAATGTGAGATCAGCTCTCAGAAGGGTAGAGGGTTTTATGCATAGCTTCTGGAGGACCTTATGGGGAGCTCTAGGGAGAGAACTAGGGGAGTAGAGAGAAGGGTGGTCATCCCATGACAGCATAACCATGGCAGTCAGAATTTGTAACAGCCGTTGTATCTTTCTGAAAGACATGAAACATGACTTCTAAATGGACATATGAAGAGGTCTGTGACTGGGATTTTATCATGGGCACCTGTTCCAGTAGTAGGAGCACTGAGAGAAAAACATACACAATGAACAGGTAGTCTTTGCCCTGCTCTTGCCTTACTTCTACATAATAATTAAATAATACATTCGCTGGATTTAATACTGCTTCTAATAAACATTTATGGCTCACCCTTTCCTTATGTAGACTGACATTCCCTTTTTTGTGGCAGGAGGGTGCAATGCAAGTCACACGAGAAAAAATGACTTCTCCTAGTGGAGGGCTGAAAGCTCAGTCCATTATTAAAAAGTTTTGCTCTCTTATTAGGAGTATAAAAATGAGCCATTTCATAATTACATTTCCAAGTTCATAATTGCTATGAATGCGGGCTATTTTTTATATATTTGTCCCCAAAGACAAGAGTCTAATTACCTTAAGTCACCTAAATTAATGTCTAATGGTAGGATTTTGGTTACTGTGGTAGACCAATAGAAGACATCTTTTGGGGCAAGAGTGTGCTAAAATCATACTAAATAGCCAGCCACCTGTCAATATACATTTATTAAGTGCCTACTACATACCAAATACTATGCTGAGTGCTGGAGATATAAGGAAAGGCAAAATAATAGTTTCTGTCCTTGAGGAGCTCACAATTTAATCTAATTTAGACATAACCTAAATTAAGTATAAGAAGGCTCCACCAAGGAGAACTAAATCTCTTCAAGTTATAATCATCATGAGCCAATAAGGTTTCAGAAATTTCTGTGCAGGGCTTGAATGAGGCAGCAAGTACCAGGGGTGCAATACTGTAAGAAAAGAGCTTTAGTATCCACAATAACCAACAGGGATCAGGGCGCTTGGCTGCAAGGGGGGAGGGGAGGAGAGAGAAAAAGAAAGACAGTGAAGGAGAGAGGAGGAGGAGGAGAAGAGGGGGGAGGGAAGTCAGAGTGGGAGTGAAAGAAGAAGGAAGGAAGTTGGGGGAAAGGAATGGAAGGGAGTGAGGCAGAGAGGCAGGGAAGACACAGGTGCTACCAGCAAGCCTAAAAGCTGGGACATGAGGAAAGCACCTGGGATACAGACCATGTTTTCCCTGGCCCTGTGCCCCTTTGTAGTAGGAGATGTATCAAATACTGCAAGAAAAAGAAGAAAAGTAACAGACACCAAGTCAAAGGCAATGGAGGAGATGGGAAAGCTATTTCCCTTGGAATATATTTCACCACTTCAAGGACAGAGCAGCAGGATAAGCAAATACTTAAAACATAATTCATTTCTGGAGGCTGGCTCATTACCATAAATATGGCAGAATTTTAAGAACCATCGAACGGAAAACAGATCCAAAGTGAGTGCAGATATTTCCAACACTGCTGTTCAGCAGCTTCTCTCTCCCAACAAAGAGAAAGCAATGTATGCTGCTGAAGATATCAAATGTACCAGTGATAAATCAAACACATTGGAAGAGAAGAATCCCAATAGATTCACAGACGCACAGAAATTAGAGCAAGAAAGGAGTCAGTAGATCATGCAGTCTCTCTGATTTAGGTCATCTGCTCAGTCAAACCTGCTGATACTGTTTTCCAGATGAGATTTTTTAATATTGAAAAGAAAAAAAAACATTAAAATAAAGCAAGCAAATAAAACATGTAACATATTAACTAGACTGGTTACCAGAAAATGTCATCTAAATGCCCAGGTCTCAGTTATGTAATAGAGAAGATAGTTATTGAGGAAAGAGATGACCACTAGAGTTAGTAATGGCCAGAGACAGAAGTGGTGCAGGGTATAGAGCACTGGACCTGGAGTTAGAAAGACCTGAGTTCAAATTCAGGCTTAAATATTTACTCACTGGGTGACCCTGGGTAAGTCACTTAACTTCTTTCTGTCTCAGTTTCCTCATCTGTAAAGTAAAGATAATAGTAATAATACCTACTTCTCAAGGCTGTTATGAGGATAAAATGAGATAATATAAAGAACTTTACAAACTTTACAACTCTGCATTATTATTTTATTATAGCCGATCATCAATTATGATAAACCATTATGATCATAGAATCCTTAGAACTGGCTGTGATCCTAAGATCATAGATTCAGAGTTGGAAGGGATATTTAAAGGCCATCTAAGAAAACCTCTTTCTTTTTATGTATAGTTAAAGAAATTGAGACCCAGAGAGGTTAAGTGATTTGCCCAGTGTCACACAGGTAGTAAAAACCAATGTTGAAATTTAAAACCATGTGCTCTATCTCCCAGAGATCGTCCAACCTTTGCTTTTATAGATAGGTAAGCTAAACCTTAGAGAAATATTTCAAGCAAATTTGATGTATTTCTGTAGTATATTAACCTTGCAAATTAACTTTAATAGCATTATTTTAAAAAAGGTCCTGAGCAGTGAGGAGAGGAAGTCTAGAGCATATTAAATAATGCGGATATTAGAGAGGTGAAATTGTCTTCTTGGCTAGAGATGAAAAAGGTTCCACTAATAATCTATAAAGTCAATAAAGACATTTTTTCTTATATATCTTTACTTTTAAATGGAAATAGGTAGGATTATACTATTACACTAATATATTTTATAGAACAATTCCAGGCTCCAGGTTGTATTCTAGTGATGCAGCTGTGCTATGTCACCAAACACTATTTGACCTTGATCGTGAACAAATCAACAGTACAGCAAAGCACCACTTAATGAAGTTTAACTATACACAACATGACTAATATATATCAAAGGGAAACAGAACTCAGTAAGGAAGAGGAGAGCGCCTGGTGGCTTTTAGTAAACAACAACAGAAAACCACCAAGCCCTAAGTATGTACTTCTACTACTCAGTCTCCTAGGCCTAAGAACAAAAAGGGAATGACACCTTTGTATCCCTCAGAGCTCTTGACGCGGGCATACGGATGCCATTAAATTTAAAGGTGAAGTGGCGCAATACATCAATCGGTAAGTGTTTATGGATGACAAGGGTAATTAATAGGCCTATCCAATGCTAGTATTATAATACATAATAACTGAGTTTTACACTGATAGGCTACATGGTGAACTAGATAAACCACTGACCTGGAAATTAGAAAAACGTGCATTCAAGACCTGTCAATGATACTTAGCAGCTGAGTTACCATTGGTAAATCTCTTAGCTTTTGGATGTCCCCATGTTATACTTGAAGCCTAAGTTATAGAAGAGTAACCAGTCTCCATCTGTGGGGAGAATTCAAGTGAAAGTTTCCTGCATTGTGGCACAGGTCTACATATGCACATACACACAAACATACACACACACACACACACACACACACACACACTTTGATATAGTCAAACCAGACTATTCTCTATAGTTTACTGTTTCTTTGCCTTAGTTTGAATTGTTCCTCAGATCCAGAATGATCTTCCTCCCCCGTCTTTGCCTTTAAATTTCGACTCACAGGGCTACATGAGGCAGCACTCTAACCCTAAATGTGCACTGGGCCTGGAGTCAGGAAACATCTGGCCTCAGACACTTACTAGCTATATGTCCCTGGGCAGCTCACTTAACCCTGTTTGCCTCAGCTTTCTCATCTGTAAAATGAGCTGGAAAAGGAAATGGTAAACTACTCCAGTATCTCTGAGGAAAAAAAAAACCCAAATGGGGTCATGGAGTCAGACATGACTGAAACAACTCAACAACAACAGCAGAAGTTCAACTCAAATACCATGAGTCCATGATATCTTCCTTGATGTCCACAAGTGACAATCTTTTCTTCATCTGGCCTTTTATATAGCTCTTTGTATTATACCTCTCAGTTAACACATAGTATTAATGTATGTTATAGATACACTACACAAGAAAAGCAAGGACCTTTATCTAAACTTTCATCTTCCACAGTGTTTAGCATAATAACTCTAAGACTGTAAATTTTAGATGAATTGCCCATTGTCATTGGTGGTCATCACTACTGATGAAACCATAGATCCAATACACAGGATAATAAATTTCAAGTTGAAAGGGACTTTAGATGCCATCTAGCATGATCCTCTCATTTTCCAGATGATAAAATCAAGGCCCAGAGGTAAGTGGCTTGTCCAAAGTCATACAAATAGTAAACAGCCAGATTGGGATTTGAACCTGGGTCCTGACACCAAACTTAGCACTGTTTCCGTTTTTCCATGAGGACAGCGAAAGTTTAAAAAATGGACTATAATATTTTTTTCATATATTAAATTTCAATTATCAAACTGAAAGGGAAATAAGTAATCATTCTTTAAGCTTTGAACATAAGCTTATTCTGAGATTATGGTTAGTATTTTTGCCAACCTCTACAGCATAGACAATTTCATATATGTTAATATAATTTATCCTGACAAATCAGATTTTTAAAAATGTTGACTTAAATGCCTATGCTTTTTGATGCAGAGATTCCACCGATAGGCATATACCTCTAATACAGCCATTAACAAAAAAGGAAGGCACCATATTCACCAAAATCTTTATGAAAGCACTTTTTTGTGATAACAAAGAACTAGAAACAAAATTGATGTCCACACGTAGGACAATGGTTAAACAAATATGGCATATGAATGTAATAAAATATTGTAGTGCTTTAAGAGGTGATGAATATGATGAATACAAAGACGTGTAGAAAGACTTACATGAACTGATGAGGAGTGAAGTGAGCTGAGTCAAGAAAACAGTGCTCTGAGTGACCACAATGACAACAATAATATACATGAAAAGAACCACCACAGACAATTGAAATAAATCATACAAAATTACAAAGAACAAGCTTGACCCCAAAGAAAACATATGACATAATACTTCTACTCATTATTTTTCAGAGTTGGGTGGGGAGGAGTCTGCAAGTATGGTACTTTGCAAATAATGTCAGATTTTTTAATGTATTGATGGATTTAGCTGATTTTTTCCTCTTTTTTTAATCACTTCGATTTCCCCTTGAATTATTCTGCTTAAAGGGAGCCATCCCTGATAACAAAGTTGTTTTATTTAAAAAAAAAAAAAAGAAAAGACAAAAGGAAGAAAGGAAGAAAATCAGCAAAACCAGTTTAGGAGACACTACAAGAATTATGCCACAAGTTAGAGCAGACAGGAAAGTGGGGATGAGAAGGGATAGACAGAGCACAAACAAAAGACAATATCCAAAGGAAAAAGGAACAGAGCTCTCAGAGACAAGTTAGTATACTCTGTCAAGGCTGTGAGCTTGTTACATTACCTATGACTCATTTCAAACAGGTATACCCAAGCTTATTGCTGGACCAGCTCCTGATGGTTTCTAGCAATTATACCATACACATGACTGCTACTTCAGGTAAACCTCAATAAGACCTTGTAATTCATGGAATCAGATGTAGTGCCTCACCGTGCTGAAGTGTGTAGGAAATCGAAGTCCCCCATTTCTCTTTTATCCCACTCTAGGGTTCTTCACTAGAACTAAAAGGGGCCTCACTTTCATTTAGCTGTTAGGCTAAACTGTATAGTGAATAAAAGACCCTAAGTTCAGGGCTATTAGAATCTGGCATAAAGCCAGTACTACTGATTTGTGTTGTATAGGATGAAAAAAGGTAGGGGTGGGGGGAGACAATGTTAGTGCCCCTGGAATTAGCCAGAGAGCCACCAGATGGCACTCGTCTAGCTTTGAGCTATTCCATGAGGATGACCATAACTAGATGAACACCACGCCCTATATAATTTGGGTTTGGACACAATCTGGGAAATACTGTGATAAAACTTATCTCCTTAAATTTTCAGCGTAGTATTTTATTTCTAAATGATACAAAGTTCAGGTTTGAAGCATTCTTATCTGTGAATTTTTTTGACTCTTGTATTCAATCATGATATAATACTGAGCATTTAGTTAATGAAAAACTTCACAAAATACTACTTCATACCTATAGACCCAAGAAACATGAATAAAATTATCATTTTTGTCTTAGGAGTGATGTTGTAGAGAAACAGATATGTTCATATATCACGAGAGATAATGCAAACTGGTGTATAGTCTTTCTGGAAGGCAATCTGGCAATTGACAAAATTGGTTGTTGTTCCATTAGTCTCCCATTTTCTTGTTATTGGAGTTATCTTTGACTCTTCCATCTCTCTCACTTCTCTATCTCCCTCACTTACAACTGGTTATATGGCCCTGTTGATCCTATCTGTGCAACATCTGTCCTATTATTTCCCCCCTATTCCCATTATAAGCTTTAGGCCCTTGTTACTTACTACCTATTTGGCCTCCTATGATAAGGATAATAAAAACTCACATTTATCTATCATTTTTAGGTTTGCAAAGCATTCAATATACATTAGCTCTTTCAATCCTCACAGGGAATGCTTCTGCAGTGGATACAATTGCTATCTCCAATCCACAGATCTACCATCCCCAAAATGTGGATGACTTCATGCTGGGTTTATCAAGCAATGAAACACTGCAGAGTCTCCTAGCAGAGTTCTGTGAGCACTCCAAAGATTTTGATTTGATGTTGTTCATTCAGATAGGAAAAAAACAAATATGTAAGGACTGTTTATTGTCCTGTTTATGAAAAGCATTTGGGTTATCCTACTGAGCTTACCCATCAGGATGTAAGTTGGGCCCAGAATTAAAGACAAAGAGAGCATGCTTCTTTACCTTCAGGAAAGGAAAGCTCCTTTAATGACTTTAAACATCTACCAGAAACAAAGGCCCATTTAAACAACAATATTTTACCCATGTTGTTATGTCAATGGGACACTGAACAAAGCAGACTAAACAACCAAAGTATAACAGAGAGGGTGATATGTACATGGCAGATGTGAGCAGCCTGCAAAAATATGTAACAAGAGAATTAGAAAGGAAACAGGACTGAAGGATGTCATCAGGAAAATGTGTCTTATTTAAACGTCACATTTCCCCCAGGATTTATGTATAGTGCTGTGCTCACAGTAGGTGCTCACTGGATCCCTTTCTCCATTTCACTAATGCTATCAATTCTTGTCAATTTTTCCTTCTCCGTATCTTCTCATGATTTCATGCATTTACTCTCAGTTTAACTCATTTCAGAAGGCCCAGTGAGGAATAGCTGCGTATCTGCTGGTGGTGGTTCAGTTCTACGATAAGAACTCATTTCTGTTTCCCCTGAATACAGGTGTCCACACAGGCAGTGACAAAATGCAAATTTGGCTCCTTCAAAAGTAGTCTCAGTAGAAAGGACAGATTGAATCAAGTATGGAGTGCTCTAAGATGAATTTCCCAGATGGCACTGTAGCTCATCTGTCTTGAACTCACTTTCATATTACAAAGTACTTTAATATACATTAACTAATTGGATGTTCAAAATGGCCCTATGAAAAAGGAAGAGTTGATCTGTCGTCCCCATTTTATAGATGAGGACATTGAAATAAAGTGACTTTCCGAAGGAAATGTAGCTAGCAAGTAGTAGAGTCAAGAATGGAAACTAGGCTTTCTGATTCAGAGTACAGAACTCTTTCCACTACATATTTCTCTCTTCTACCATGCCACTGTCTTTAAAACAATCAACTTAAAAGGAGCAACCTTAATGCAAAGGGAAAAAACACGTGATTTGATGTTGTAGAAACTAGGTTCAAATCCTAAATGTTATTACCCATCTAACCTTGGACAAAATCTTCCACCATTCTGGGTCTCAGTCTGCTCAACTATAAAATGAAAAAATTCATAAATGAAGAGCTAGAAAGAAAAGGGGTAGTGCATACTATGTGCCAGGAGCTTCACACAAATTATTGCATTTGCTAGTCACAATGACCCTGTGAGGTACATGCTATTATGATCCCCATTTTATACTTGAGGAAACTGAGGCAAACAGAATGACTTGCTTAGAGTTACCCAGCTAATAAGTGTCTGAGGCCAGATGTGAACTCAGGTTTTCCTCCCTGTAGGCCCAGGGCTCTGTCCTTTTCTTCTCTAGGTTAATAGACCCATAAAAAAGCACAATGTAAAATATAACCATGTGATATAGATAGTTAAGACTGCAAGATCAACATTAGAGAAGATTTTAGGGTGGGATTGGGAGTAGAGATGAGTAGAGGGGCAACCACAGCAAGTAGAAGCAGAAGCCAAAGCATTAACATTCTTCCTCTTTCCCCACTCCTAATCTATACCAGGCAGACAAATTCCTATGACATTAGAGGTAGTTTGCTCTCCTACCAAGGTGAGAATTCCATTTCCTTTTTTTCTGGTAGGAATTAATTGAGAAATACCAACTTGAAACTTGTCAGAATGCAAGATGCACCATAGCTTGCCTTGACCTTTTGAAACTGGCAAATCAATACACAGTACACATCAGTGAATAATGGCTATTTGATTCCCAATCCTCACAAACAGACACAAATAATTGGTCTTTTACTTATAGTCCCCTCTTTATATTAACAATTCTATTAAGTCAGGTGCTTAACGCCTAACCCATAGTAATTCCCTGGTTATAAAACAGAATTGTTTATTTCACTGTCTGCTTTCTATGGACACTCATCTATGAGCCCTTCCCACAAAGCTAGCAACCTATTCATTGTAATAGACAATAATATAAAAACAGACACTCTAGGCTGCACATGTTATTGGAAATTCTATAATTAACTTACCCAGAAAGAATATGGCTTCCTAGGTAAAGAAGGGGACAGGATGACTGGATTGACTCAATATTGTATAAAAGTGTTGTTGGGCAACTTTAGAAAAATTACCAAATTTCTCAAGTGTTAAAAGGAATGTAAAGAACACCTCTTATCACACCAATGGGTTAAGTTGTTTCAGGACCACATCACTAAATTCTCTGCTAAGGCAAATAGAGTATATTATCTGTTATTTATTTATTTATTTATTTATTTATTTTTTTAAAGAACAGCTGCTTCCTGATACTACCACCAGCTGCTTTACAAATTACCCCATCATTAAGTGATTATTTCATATGACTTCATCATCAGGACAGCTGGGATACCACCCACTATCTCAGCCCACTGCCCTTCCAACACTCCACCCCATCCCAACTAGGTCAAATTTATAGGAACTTTTTCCTTTAAGAAAGTGTCATGATTAAGGTCTTTGACAGTTAACCAACTATCCCTTTAGCACAACCTGAGAAATAACATAGTATAGCAATGGAATGCAAAGAAAGCTGACATTTGCATTTACATTCTGGCATATACTAGCTATGTAACTCTCTTAGACCTATATATCACAGGTATGTTGCTGACCTGCATTGATAGATGGAATTCCATGCTGGGAATTCTGTTCCCTGATGAAATCATGGGTTGGAACAACAATAAACAGAAAATCAGAGGTAGGAACAACCTTAGAAGGCAACTTGTATAATCCCTTCATCTTATTGTTGGAGAAAATAAAGACCAGAGAGAATATCTGAGTTGTTAATTAGCCATAGATTCAAGATGAAAACTGGGGCATCCTTATTTCCATTTTGGGGTGTGTGTGTGTGTGTAGTACTTTTTTTCTCTATGCTTCTTTTGTCTCTAAACACTCTGAACCAGTATTTTATTGCAGCCTGCACTCTTAAGGATTAGGTACTATCTGCCGTCAGAAGAAACTTAATTAAACTGATGATTGTAGAAAGATGGCTGGGGCAGACTAATTTACAATGTAAATGGAGGAAACCACATTCATAAATTTGAGATCTGGGCAATGGGGGATGGGAAAGAATTTCAACATTCTAACCTAGATGTTGAAAAAAATATTCAAAGTAAGATTGTAAAATTTTCTCACACAGATGTACACGTGAGAGCACATAGATGGTTTGTATAGATACTAAATTTGTTGTTGTTCAGCCATTGCAGTTGTGTCTGACTCTTCGTGACCTCATTTGGGGCTTTCTTGGGATACTGGAGTGGTTAGCCATTTCCTTTTCTAGCCCATTTTACAGATAAGGAAACTGAGGCCAACACAGTTAAGTGACTTGCCCAGGGCCACAGAGTTGGTGTGAGTCCAGATTTGAATTCAGGAGGTGAGTCTTCCTGACTCCAGACCCAGCACATGATGTTACTGAGCCAGCTAGCAGCCCCTTGTAGTAAACATTGACCATAATAATTAACGCTGAGAAAATATCAAAATGGCTAGAATTAGGTGGAATTCATAACTCATTAAAAAAGGAAAAGAGTCAAGTCAAACATATATTTTGTGCCAGGCACTAAGCTAAGTGCTTGGGATATAAAGAAAGGTAAAAAAGTCCCTGCTCTCATGGAACTCACATTCTAATAGGAGAGACAACATTCAAATGAGTATGTACAATCGAACTATATATAGGATAAAATGGAGATAATCACCAGAGGGAAGTCACTAGAATTAAGAGGGACCAGGAAAGGGTTTCTGTAGAAGGTGAGATTTTTGTCCAGACTTGAAAGCAGCCAAGAGGAGGAGACTAGGAGGGAGACTATTGTAATAGGCATGAGGGACAATCAGTGAAAATGCCCAGAGGGGGAGATGGACGGTCTTGTTCAAAAAACTCAAGAAGGCCAGTACTGCTGGATCACAGAATATGAAATCTATGAAGAATGTAAAGATAGGCGGAAGTCAGGTTAGAAAGGTCTTTGAACAGAAAACAGAATATTTTACATTTGATCCTGGGGGTAATATGGAGCACCTGAAGTTTTCAAAACCTTCATTTCACACACAGAGAAAGTAAGACCCTGAGAGATTGTGTGATTTGTGCAAGATCACACAGATCTTAAGCAAAATATCCAGATTCAAACCTAGGGCTTCTCATTCCAAACTCCAGAATCTTTTCTCATCATATGTTGTTGACTGATTCCTGTTCATCTACATCTCTGGATAAAAATCACCACTTTGTCCTTTTGTTATGTTATCTTTACTGTGTATTATTCTCTGTTCCTCCTTCTAAACATGTTGTTATCTAAAAGTTGCTTTCTTGTAGTCCTACATTTCTCTCACATATCAGATCCTTACATAATTACATAATGATAGTACTCATGTTTTAATCTTCAAGTCTCTGCATGTGATCTCTACAAATCAACAATTGTCAATTGCCCTATCTCAAAGCAAAAGTCCAGCCCCTTCTAGGTGGCACAGTGGATAGAGTGTGGGGCCTGGAGTTAGGATGTCCTGAATTCAATTCTGGACTCGGATACTTGCTAGCCCAGATACCCTGGGCAAGTCACTTCATTTCTGCGTGCCTTGGTTTCCTCAACTATAAAACAGGTATAATAATATCACCTACCTCCCAAGGTGCTGTGAGAATCAATAGTGAAAATATTTGTAAAGCACTTAGCAGATTACTGGTCATATAGTAGAAGCTCTCTAAATGATCACTATTACTGCTATCTCAAAGAGATTTTTGCAGTGGAGAATCCCTGGTTGGACTCAGGTGAGGTCTCCAATCTAGTATCTTAATTTGGGGTTAGGAAGCTCAAGTGGAAAAAATGTCTTCAACCAACATGATGGCAGGAGGGAAGATTTTGTATTTAAAAATTGCTTTAGCCTTGGTTCCTACTCTCAATATAGTTATTTTTCTTTATTCCATCATTCTCTGCTTTGTTATCAATTTCATATTTAGAAACTCAAAATTTATCTAGAAATTTTACTCCCAGACCACCCTTTTATACTTTTTCAGAGTGGCAGTGTGGTATAATGGACAGTGTACTGGACTTGGAGTTGAGAGGACCTGGTTTCAAATCTCCTCACTTCTGATGTTTGCCAGAAGCACAGCCAGTGTCAAGTCACCTAATATCTTCAAAACTCCAAACCTCAGTTTCCTCATCTATAAAATGCAGAAAAGAGTACTTACAAAAACTGTTTTATAAAGGTGTGTGTCTTAGATGAGATAGTATAGGGTATCCCAAAAGACTTAGTGCAGTTTTAAGTTTTAATAGTTTAAAATTGCACTAAGATTTTTGGAACATTCTGTATAGGTGAAAACACTTTGTAAACTAAAATATTATTTAAATATCAGTTCTTATTTTTATATTAAACTATGTCACAGTTTACAAAATGAGGTAACATTCAACTTATAGATATATGTATTAATTTCCATATATATGAATATATATACATATATCAATATGTGTTACATATATACATTTGTGTTTATGTACATGTGTGTATCTATATATGTATACACACATATTTGTGTGTGTATGTCACCTACAAGGGTACTCTTCTAGGCATGAAGATGGTATCACACTAATTTCAGATGTGAAAAGACCTCCATATTGGTTTAAAGAGAGGTTCATTGGAATCTCAATATTTCAATGTTTTTGATTATATGAAAGTAGTTCCAATTTAGTCCTCAAAAGTAAATTGTATCTACTAGAATATCAGAAGGGCTTTGGTTAAGTGGTGTTACCTTTAAGAATTATGGTTAATGAATTAGGGTTACAGTTAGTGAATATGGCTGGCATAGACCTTGGATAGCACATCAGAGCAACAGAAAGTACTGCCATTGTTAGGAATATGAAAGCAAAAGTAACTAAATGATAGGATTCAGAGCAGGAAGGCAGCTTGGAAATGATCTCATACAATTCTCCTAGTTTAGTATTTCAGAAGGAGATATGAGGCTCAGAGAGGGGAAATAACTTGTTTTCAAGATGATCACTTCCATGGCCCCGCTTGTAATGGTGGTTTCAAAAGGAGGCCCAGCAGAGGGGCAGATCTTTCAGCCAGAGCTATCTGAGGGACTCACAGTGGTAGCCTGGGCATACCTGACACAGTGAACATAAAGCAGCCTTCTTAAGGTGAGAGGCCCTAATTCTCTGTACCTTTTGTAAAATAAAGTAATGGGATGGAGGTCAGAAAAATAAACCCATAAAATGCTAGAGCTAGGAGGGGCCTTAAAGATGTTTGTGTATAGATGGAAATTCATGGTCAACTCTCTGAGTCAAAAGAAAGTTAATAATCAGGTGAAATTAGTCTTTCACCTCTTTATAGGTGAAAAGCCTCTTTATAGGCTATCATTAAATAAGGGAGGGTGAATTGAATAAAGGGGAAAGAGAAAAGCAGGGAGTCCCATGAGCAATAAAATGGAGGATTAGACATTTTCTTTGCTGCCCACTACCTCAGAAATTATATGCTAAAGATAAAGCAATTCAGATGTCTCCTAGGTCTAGAATACCCAGATGGTTTTTTTTAAAAAAAAGTATAAAAATGTATCTCAACCCACAAACTGGTGCTTACTGACCTGAAGCTCACTCAGGACCCCTCACCCACTTCACATGCTATCTATAGTGAGGTTGCACTAGAAGACACAAGGATGCAACACAGGCTTACACCAAAACTCACCTCCACACACTGGTTCCCCCTCTCTCTTTCTAGTGAATCTCCAGGCTGTGAAAATTTACCCTGGGGTCAGAATTAACAGACAAGTAGCCATAACTGCTCAGGAGTAAAATCTTTCTGGGGGCCATAACCCTGCAGCACTGTTGCTTCAAAACTCCAAAGAACTGTTTCTGGGCCAAAAAACCAAGCAACAAAGGAAAGGGGACAGGGAATCAGGACAGGACTCTGTGTGCGAGTGGGGCTATGTGGTAGTCCCCTAAGCCCAAGGGAGAGAGTACAGCATCCAGCCACAGTCAGTTCTGACTACCCAAAAGTTAGCTTGGGTAGAAACCTATGATGGTAAACTGTGAATTGCCCAGGATGGGAAAAGGCTGAGTCACTATACACCCCTCTCCAGGGAAACCACAATCAGAGGAGAGGGAATGAGAGCATGAATGAGGAGAAAATAAGACTGAATTTACCAAAGATTTCAGAAAGAAGAGAACTCAAAAACCTGAACAAAAACAGATGAATCAACAGAAAAAAAAAAACTAACAGAAGAAAATATGGTTCCCAGATCTAGTCAACAAGTTCAAGCGTCTGTATGAATACTGCAAAACAAAGGAAAATGATCTAACACTTGATGAGACAGAGGACCCCGTGGAATTTGAAAGGAACGTGGAACCACAACACGTTATTCCTGAGTGGTTCAAAAGAGACGTGAGAATTACGAAAGCAGAATTTATGACCTGCATGGCAAAAATAATGGCCAGAAGAGGGGAAAAAAGCAAACAAAACTTTAATCTGCGCCTTACCAAGGAAACAAAAGTGAGAATAAGAGATTTGGAATGAAAATACATCAAAGTTAAGAATGACCTAGAAGAGAAGCAAAAAACAACATTAAGGAGAAGGAAGGAAAGAAGGAAGAAAGGAAATACACATTTATGACATGCCTATTATCTGCCAGGCACTGTGTTATAAACCTTATCAGTATTGTTTCTTTTAATACTCACAATAATCCTGAAATGTAGGTGCTATGATTGTCCCCATTTTACAGATGAGGAAACTGAGGCAGATAGCTGGTAAGTGATTTATTCGTGGTCACATAGCTAATGAGTGTCTGAGACTGAATTTGAACTCAGGTGTTCCTGAATTCAAGCCCAGTGCTCTATCCACCGTGCCACCTAGTTGCATCTGAAAAGATGAATTTCACCCACTTAATAGTGTTCTTAAGGACCATTCTGGGTTTAACCATGATTCTAAAGGAAGAGCTCTACATGATTACAGCAGAACTATTTCTCTACATTTCATCATTCATTTCTATTTTGACCGTATTGGACAGAATCCTGGACTTAGAATCAGAAACACTTGTTCAAATCCAACCAAAGCTGTGTGACCCTGGACAAGTCACTTAACTGCTCTGTGCCTCAGTTTCCCATTCAGCAATATGTGGGAATTGGAATTAATGACTTCCAATAGCCTCCATTTCTAAATTATGATCCAATGATTCTATTGTTGGGAATGTAAGATGACAATATTTTTACTTGTGTGTCTATGTATATACACACATACACAGGCACATATATAAATAAAATTATGTGTTTGAAATATTTTGTAGCAGCATTGTTTGTAATTTAAAAATTTTGAAAGCAAATTAAATGCTGATAAAATATAATCTCCCTGAGGACAAACACTATTTCATTTTTATCTTTGTACATTTAGCATCTAGCATGAGCCTGGCACATAATGTAGGCTTCATAAATGCTTTCATCAATTGGCTGAGGTCAAATTATAGGTAAATAAATCACAGTAAGTTAATGTTATGGAACACAATAATGCAACTAAGATTAAGTCTGAGGCAAAATAAGAGATATGGAAAGTCCTTCATGAAACTATGCTAAGTTGAAAGAACCCAAAGAACAGAGTGTGCATTATGATCACATGGGATGAAAAGTGAGTTGCAAAGAACGGACAGAGAATCATGAGGGAGACTTGGAGGCAGTAACTGAAAAGTTAGGACTTTTGTGAACTAAAATTCATGTATTTAAATGTAAATAGTTGCGAAGTTAGCCACTATTCATATTGGCAATTTATATTAAGTTTGCGATAAATTATTAGAAAAAATACTTATCATCTAGTTCCTGAACTTACTGTAATGGAACCAATTATGAAAATGCAAATATTTGTAAAAATTCAACCAACAAAAGGAACAGGATGTAAGGTCAAGTGATATGCCAGCAGTCAGCATAATAGCTTTCCCTCTTGCCCAGAGATTTAAAAAGCCAGCAAATATAAACTCTAGCTCCTTTTCTGCATGTGAATTTTCTGTTTTCCTTCTTCCTTTTAAACAATTTTATGCACTCACCTATATCTTCCCTAGTGCTGTATTTCTTTCCAAATTCAAAATTAATGAATATTTATTAAATATCTAAAGTGTTTAAAAGACTGGGCTCAAGAAGGTATAATTCTTGTCCTCATGAAATGTATTGTCTTGAAGGGAAGGAAGACTGAATCCAATCTAGTCCTGATTCACAATATTCTTGGAGACTAGAAAAAAGGGAGAGGGGGCATCTGTGATATCTGAGGTGAAAAACTTTTACCACCAAGGGGGTATCAGGGAATCTTCATAGATGAGGTCACCTTTAAATTGGGAATTCATTCTCATTGGGAAATTCCCAAGCCCAACTGAGAAAGCATTCATTAAGATCCTACGTCATGCAGAGTTCTATTCCATACTTCTAGGTTGCCAAGGGAGAGAGTGTAGAGAGAGGATAGAAGAGGACCAAGAACAGCATTTTGAGGAACACATATCTTAAGGGTCCAGGAAGAGGAAGAAGAGGCAAAGAAGAAACTTCAACTTTGATCGAACCTCTATTCTGGAAGTGTCTTGTGTCTCTAGGGGAAGCACAAAGTTTACATAAGATTTACCTCCTTACTTAATGAAGATTATACCCTTGCTTTTTATGACTTTTTAAAATACCATCTCTCCTTTTATGTTTTTCTTTCTATTTTGTGGGTCCAAAAGATTTTCACTATTTAATATGTACTTTTTAAACTATTTGCTGATTTCTTCAACCTCTCTAATTAATAATCAACATTTACTATATCTCTAGTTTCTTAATTTTTGTTTCACTTTTTAGTTTAGTTTAGTTTAGGTCTCATTTTCATTAGGTATAAAATTAAATGGTTCAGTTACATGCTAAGGTCCCTTCTAGCTCTGACATTCTATTATTATTATCAATTCTTTATTTGTTACTTTGGAAAGAGCATTATTTTTAGATTCTTTGGGCTTTGGTTGGACTCTTAGCTTTACCACTTACTACCTGTGTGACCATGAGCATGTCACTTAAATTCTCTGGACCACAGTTTCCTCATCTGGAAAATGAGGGTGGATCAGACTAGGAAACCTGCATGGTTCCTTATGGTCCTAAAGCTATGATAGTCTTTTTTCTCTATCTTTATGTTATTTGATTATTCATTTTTACATTCACAATAAGTAATTTATTTTTAAAAAAGACAGCCTTCACTGTCATGCCTTTTATACTTAGTTTTCTGTTTCCAAGATCTCCTGTCTGCTATACTTCATTTGGTGGCTTTTTCACATTCTCCTAAACCCTCTTTGCCTTTCCTTCTATATTATGCTCCTATATTGCCCTCCCTATAATATCTTCCTATATTATTGTCTTATATTTTCATACTCATACTGTTATTCTCCCTACAGATAGTTTGTGTGCTATTTCACCAATTCTCCTTAAGTCCTCTCTTCTAATTGGAGAAAGTATGTAGGAAAGTAAAACAAAAATGAGAGACAGAGAGTAACAAGGAAAAGAGAAGAAATGAAAGAAAAGAGAGAAGAAATAAAATAAAGATAGATACAACATAAGGAAATGAATGAGAAGTTCTCTCAGCATGACTTATAAGTGGAAAGATGAGTAAATAAAAATAGACATGCAAAAGGAATGTGGAGATAAAATTTATAAAACATAACTATAAAATATGAAAGGAATTAGGAATTAAAATACAAGCTAAAGTAACAGAGTAGAATATAAGCTCCCTGAGGGCAAGGATTATCTTTCCTTTGTAATTTGTCTCCAATGTCTCTCTTTCTAGCTTGTTGTCGTCATTGCTCACAAATGTTGACTGGATTGGAGTGTTAGAAAATCGCACAGCAGGGAAATTGGAAATATAAATCCAAAGGAAATAGAACGAACAAGGAAACAAAACAAGAATAAATAAAAAGTTTCTAGAAAAAAATGCTCTATGAGGGTTTGAAGAAGAGTTCAAGAAATTAGCAAAGTATTCAGGAGTGTTTTGAAGCCAACAGAAAGTGATTAACAATACATTCTCCACATTCTGATGCCAGAATACTACTCCTTAGGTTTCACAACTGTCACTTTCTTGTATACTTTGCCTAGATCTTGAAAAATTCTGTCAGGATCACCAGTATGTAAGAAAACAGAAATCTGCTTTCATGTACTGTTCTGATAGCCCATGTCAGAGAACATATCATACACCAGCAGGCAAATATGTGATTGTGCAAACAAAAACAAAACAAAGCAGCAACATGGGTTTTGTGTTTAAATGAAGAAAGCAAACAACAATAAAACAAAAGTCCTGAAAATGTTAAGCCTTACTTACAGCACCAAATAATTTGCATACTCCTACCAATACTAGGATTTGGGTTCTTAAGTGCAAGTACATTATGTTGGCTTTATAATGATACATTTCTATTTCTTAATTTGCAAACTGCTGGCTATGCTGCTCCATCTGCATGCTAAACGAGGCACTCTTCACTTTAATTGTATAGCATTTCTCTCTGTTCTAATTGTATTATGAACATACCTCTTCCTGGATCTTTCACTCTCTCATACACAAATTATTTTGCCTTTTCATCTACAACAAATAACTCAGAAAAAAAAGACTGATGGATTTTCATTTTATTTCATCTCTCAAGAATATTTGATGAAAATGCAATGGGACCTCATTGGTTTCCATCAGACCCTGTGCGTAGATTGCTTATTTTTTGCCAAGTTTATCATAATCAAAATCAGGTATCTTAGAACTACTAATAACATCACTGATGAAGGTGACTCATAAAATCAACCAATAACCCAACTATTATTTAACAAGTGCTTACTACATCCAATGAACCATCTACACTTTTCAACTTTCCTCTGCATTTCTCATGAAGGAATGGAGGAAACCCTGACAAGAGTGATTATACATAGTTCTCTTTCCCAGAATAACACAACTCAAGAGAGTTTCACCTGACAAATCACATGGTCTAGGACAAAAGCTTCCAGCCTGTGTAATTATAGAGAAACCTCCAAGGGATATTATATGTCATGGACACTACAGACTCAGATGCAGTAACTAAAAGAGCCAACTTCCTCAAAAAACAATTAGAAAATGAGTGCTGGGGGCAGGGTAGCTAGGT
>CM053624.1:100245167-100261622 GCA_028646595.1 Phalanger gymnotis | reverse complement strand
AGACCTTTATTAGAAAAATTTGTTGCAATAACTTGTAGTAGGAAGGACGAATTTATGATCTCAAAAAGGATCATATAAATATCTGAATGGTTCGAAATCATTGGGTATACAGAATTCTCCAAGCAGAAGGCATCAAAAAATTTATTCAGGGCCCAGAGCAACAAATTAGCGAACCAACCTCCCCATTCCAGTATTGTAAACACAAGCCTCCAGGCCCAGTAGGCCCGCCTCACAAAAGTAGCCAGGAGGCCACAGAAAAATAAGATGGCATAAATCATATTCACTGGCCTCCAGACCTCGCTCGACCTCCTGGGTCCACACAGGGGTCGGCTCTGCTTCGGATTTTTTTCCAGCTGTAGTTTCTCCCCCCTCCTCGAAGCCAAGCCTCTGGCGTTCTCAAGCCCCGCCTCAACGACGAGAGACCAGAGTCCAGAGACCCATTGGTTCCTGAGTTGGCCCCTCTTAAGTGATTAATCTACGCCCACACAGGTTTCACACCTGATGGGGCTTTGGGCCTGGGGTTTAGCATTTAACAGGTGAAAGTACTTTCACCATAAACAAAAGCCAAACTCCTCAAGGGCACCCGTTAAACTAAGCCCATTTTGCCTTACTGGCACATAACTTTTCCTAGTTTTCTGTTTTGCTTGTAATTTCAGCTGCATTAGCATTGTTTGTGGAAAAGCTTCTTAATTTCATGTAATTAGAATTATCTATTTTACTTCCCACAATATCCTCTATCTCTTGTTCAGTCATAAACTCTTTGCTTATCCATAGATGTGACTGGCACATTTTACCATGCTTCCATGGTTTATTTATATCATCCTTTATGTATTTATCCATTTTGACCTTATCTTGTAAGATATTGTTTTTGATATCTATTTTGACCTGATCTTGTGAGATATCTTTGATCTTATTCCTTTGATATTTTTTTTCTTGTCTCATGGCTATAGCTAACATTTCTAGTACAATATTTAATAATAGTGATAAGGAACACCCTTGTTTCACTCCTGATCTCATTGGAAAAGATTCCAATTTATCCCCATTACAAATAATGCTTGCTCTTGGTTTTACATAGATACTACTTATCATTTTAATTGATTCATTGGCTTTCTAGTGTCTTTAATTAAAATGAGTGTTGCATTTTGTCAAAGGCTTTTTCAGCATCTTTTGATATAATCATGATTTTGCTGTTTTTCTAAATTTCCTAATATTGAACCAGCCCTGCATTCCTGGTATAAATCCCACCTGGTCAAAGTGTGTGATCTTTGTAATATGTTCCTGTAATTTCCATGCTAGTATTTAATTTTTTTCAATATTCATTAAGGAACTTGGTCTGTAGTTTTCATTCTCTGTTTTTGCTCTCTCTGGTTGAGGTATCAAAACGATATTTGTGTGATAAAAGAAATTTGGTAGGACCCTTTCTGTCTATTTCATACTGTAATTTGTAACTTTGCCTTTAAAGATTTGAATGTTGTACCATTTGGTTACATATATGTCCAGTATTCACATTACTTCATTGTCGATGGTTCCTTTCAGAAAGATGTAGTTGCTGTTCTTATCCTTTTTTAATTAGGCCTATTTTTGTTTTTGCTTTATCTGAGATCATGATTGCTACCTTTGCCTTTTTTTACTTTAGTTGATGCATGGTAGTTTTTACTCCATCCTATTTTAACTCTCTGCATCTCTCTCTGTTTCAAGTGTGCTTTTTGTAAACAACATATTGTTGGATTCTGTTTTCTAAATGATTATGCTATCTGCTTCCATTTTAGGGGTGAGTTTATTTCATTTACATTCACAGATATGATTGCTAACTATTTACCTTCACTTTTTGATTTGTTCATGACCACAGAGTTAGTGAGTGTCTCAGGTCATCAGTGTTCTCACCATATGACTCTTTACTAGGATGATACCAGAACAGGAAAAGAGCTATATTATACCCTTTATGCCAGACAAAAGAGTAAGCATTTTATCCTAAAGACAACAAGGAAATACTGGAGATTCTGCAACTAGTGTCATGGTCAGATCTTTGATAATTCTGAGATTTTATGTGTAATATACACATCAACCATTATGTACTTTACTGTCACCGATCATGGTCAACTCAAAAGGTCATTTTTTTCTTTTTGGTTTACTGCTCCTATTTGATGCTAGTCCAAGAAAAATCTCCAAAATTAAGCTTAGATTTAGTTTGTGTCTATGTTTCTACAAACGTGGGTAAAGAAGGAACCCAGCTCCTACACAAGCACTTAGGATAATTAATGCAGATCAGGTATAGGATAGCATTTGTTTCACCTCACTGAAAACACAAAAGATGTAGAGACCTCACAAGAACTCATAGAGAGAAATAGAAGCCACATAAAATACTCATAAGACTAACATGAACTTGTAAGCAGTTGTAGAAATCACATAAGGCACTCCTGTAGCCTATAATATCCCCTCATTGTCTAGAATATGCTCATGTAAATGAACTTAGGATAGACATCTGGACAATCCTTTCACATCCTGGCGAATTTCTTGATCCGATAAAGTCTTAATGAATTACATAATTCAATCAAGATTCATAGTGATATTGTGGGATTTATACTCTCCCCTACCCTGCCCCACCCCAAAGATAAATAGACTTTGGGAACTACTAACATAACAACCTATTCTCATTGGACCTGCATTTTGTGAATAACACCCTGCAGTATTCTCATAGTACTACCAATGTTCAAGGTTACCTTTCTGGAGATAAATATATTTTGGGACATGCCCAACAGGTGATCTCCATCATAGCAGATCTTCACTGTTGGAATGACTCACTGAAGTTAGGAAGAAGAGTAGGACAAAGGAATTTCCTAACTTTTATATTTTCAAGGCCTCATTCATTTAAAATTTCTACAAATAACCTTGAATGTTGTGCAGAAGAACAAGATTTGAATATAGACTCAGAAGATGTAAGTGTAAATTAGGTTCTGCATTATTTTTTCTGTAACATTAGGCAAATTGCTTAACTCGGAGCTTTATTTTCCTCACATATAAAATGAAGGCATTAAACTAGATGAACTCTTAACTCCCTGTGATCTCTAAATATATGACCCTATAAGTTGGACAGAAAGCATTTTTGATCTTAACATTTCATCTCAATTCCTTAATATGTAAAAGATTGCAAAAGAGCTAGTTCCTTAGCTTACCACACTTTAAAAAATATGGTCATTAATTCGAAGTTGTTTATAGTTATACAGTTGTTTAGAGAGTTGTTTAATTTAGACCCCAAAATATCTTTTTTTCTGCCAACTGTATGCCTCAGATATTTTTCCCTTTTGTGTGTATTCTCATCTGCCAATTTAGCAAGCTGTCATCAAATGACAAGAAATTATTTTATAGGAATTCACATATTGTGAAAAAATTCTTGAATTCAAATCAATTAGCCATGCTTAAAAACAACGGTTCATTATTATTTGGCATTCTAAGGCTATTTTGAAGTGTGAATGAATGCTATCCGTTCAGTACTATCAGTGACCTTTCTTCCATAGAAAAGTTGAGTATGATTGCATCATCATTTGAAAACATTACAAGTTAAAAAATACTCAGCATTTGAGAGAAAAAGAATGTTATTTTTATAACTAAAGTACAGATCCATGCAAGGTATCACATATAGAACAAATTATAAGACCATACATTATCCACAGTACTTTGACTCCCCATACATTCTTGTGTGTCTCTTTAAATAATGAAAAGCATTCTTAGAATCACAGATTTTAGAATTGAAAGGGATTTCAGAAGTCAACTAATCTAACTCAAATCTGGTGGGGAAGCCTTCCCCCTCTTTCTCATATCAACCAATCAAACAATAAGCATTTATCAAGTTTCTAGTATGAGCCAAGCAAAAAGATAGGTGAATAACAAAATAAAAATGAAACGGGCAGTTTTCATCCAGACAATTCTTGAAGATCTTTAGTTTGGGGTCCGTACAACACACATGGTCAGTGCATTCCAGTTTTGGATAGCTCTCATGGTTAGGAAGTGTTTTGATATGCTGAGTCAAACTCTGCCACTGGAACCCCTAGCCACTGCTTCTAGTTCTTCCTTCTGGGACCAAGTAAAAGAAGTCTAATTCCTTTCAGCATGACAACCCTTCAAATACTTAAGGGCGGTTGTCATGTTCTGCTTAAGTTTTCTCTTCTATAGGGTCAATGTCACTTGTGATATTAATCATTCCATATGTGGAATAGTTTCCAGTTTCTTCATCAACCAGCATACTCTCTTCTGGACATTATCCAGTTTTTCAATGTTCTTCCTAAAATGTTGCAGGCAGAACTGAACACCATATTCCAGATGTCTTCTGACTATGGCAAAGCACATTGGAGCTATTCCCCACTCTGGCTATTCTGGACAGATTAATTTTATTAATGCATCCTATTATGTTGGCTTTTTTTGGTGATCATATTAACTTTTTGATTATTTATATTAAACTTTTGGTCTACTATAGCTAACCAGTCTTTTTTGTACAAACTCTTTTATGCATACCTCCATTCTTTACTTGTATAGCTTATTTTAACCCAAGGGTAATATTTCACACTTATTTCTACTAAATTGAATCTTACTAGATTTAGCTCCACATTGTAGCCCATGGGTGGGGAACCTGTGGCCTCAGGATCCCATGTGGCCTTCTAAGCCCTTAAATGTGGCCCTTTGACTGCATCCAAATTTCACAGAACAAGTCTCCTAAACAAAAAGATTTCTTCTGTAAAAGTTGGATTCAGTCAAAAGGTCGCACCCAAGGACCTAGAGGGCCTCATGAGGCCACAGGCTCCCCGCCCCTGTCCTAGACCATCATGGTGTTTGTTGGCTCTTCATTGCCATGTCTTATCCTTTCAAGCTTTGCATCATCAGTAAATCTGACAAATATACCATCTATGCCCTTAACCAAATTAATGACAAAAACAAATGAAACAGTACAGGGCAAAGCACTGATTCCTCTGTGGCTCCACAGCAGACCTCCTTCCATATTAATGTTTACCCACTGGAAACCTATGTAACCTGTGCCAAATCCACATTTCATCATCATTTTTCATAAAAACAAAGTAATATAAGATGCTTTGTCAAGGGGCCTTCGTATAAGCCAGGTAAGTTTATATCAACAGAATTTTCTTACCCAACTTTCTAGTAAAAAGGAAATTCCTGTCAGAATAGGATATGAAGTTAATTTGGCATGACATCTTATTGATAAAGTCATTCTGTAACTGTGTGATCACCAGTTCTTTGTATATGTTCATGCATCATCCCTTTAGTATGTTCTGGAATTTTTCTAGAAATCATAACCTTGTATATTGCCTTTCGGTTTGGGGACTCCATTCTCTTCCCTTTTTTGAAAATCAGTCAATGAACATTTATTAACTGCCTACTATGTAGGCTTTGTGTTAAGTGCTGGTAATACAAAAAGAGGTAAAAAATATTTCCTGTCCTCAAGGAGCTCACAATCTAATGGGGATAACAAGGTAACACTTATTCTTTTTTTAAAAAAAAAAGCTTTCTGTTTCTTATCTTATCATTGTATTTTATGCATCCTTCTCCTTTCTGAAGAGCCATCCCATAGGACAAATATTATTTTTTAGAGAGGGAAAAAAGTCAGCCCAATTGATTGACGTGCAATGTGTAATACCTGTGGACATCCCACCTACATGAAGGAGTAGGTTGGGAGTATCTTCTCATTTCTCTTAATTTGAGTACGACTTGATTTTTATAATTTTCTTACACATGCTTTTAATTTTTTGGCATCTCATAGTTCTTTCTTTTTAAGTTGTTGTAGTTACTGTGGATATTATTTTCTTGGCTCTCTTACTTCACTTTCATCAGTTAATATAGATCTTTCTATGCTTTTCTGTACTGATCATGTGCATTATTTCTTATAGCACAGTAGTATGCATTATATTTATATACCACAATTTGTTTAGCCATTTCCCAACAGATGGACATTTACTTTATTTCTAATTCTTAGCTGTCACAAAAAAAGGATTGTTGTAAATATTTGGAGTATGTGGGGACTCCTTTCTTATCAATGGATTCCTTGGGGCATAAGAATACTTCTTCTCATTTACATTTATTCCAAACCATATTGCTCACTTTCCTCCTAGCTTTCTGATTGGTTGCATCTTTAGAAAAGCTGCCTTGTTCCTGCATGGGTGCCTCCCCCTTTTCACCTCCCATTTCTGTGCTGTCAGACAAAGAGGGAAAGTCCAAAAATAATAGCATCTTGAAGTACCAGGGAAAGAAGAATACCTAGGAAACAATCAGAGTCAAATGCTATAGAGTATTTTTTTTTAAAGGATGAGAACTGAAAAAAAAAAACAGCACACCAGAATCAGACTCATTAGCTGAGAGAGTGTTGGTGATTTGGAGAGGGTTTCAAATGAGTGATGGGATTGGAGGTCATACTGCAAGTAAATGAGAACTGGATGAGTAGAGAAGTGGAAGAAATGAGTGAATGACTTTTATTTCTTGGAGTATGGCAGTGAAATGATGGTGAGATATAGGATGGTAGTCTGAAAAATCATTAGGCCGTGTGAAGGATTTTATTTAACAAAGTTGACCAGTACCTTGATGAAATTCTCTTCTTCTCTGTTTTCTACATCTTTATTCCACACTGTTTTCAGTTCCACACAGCATTCCTTTGCTGTTTACTATTCTATCTCCTTTCTAGATCATCTTGCTCCTCTTGCCCTCAAATGTAAGCATTCCCCAAAGTTCCGTCCTTGGCCTCTGTGCTCACATCTCCATATATATTCTGTCCCTTGAAACTTCATTCACTATCATCTCAATGTTTATAACTTTCCTCGGTTCATTATTTAATCTTCTACCTATGCCCCCAAACTGGCTGCCTTTTGCCTTTGAGGATGACTCAAACCTGGAACCAAATTGATAATTGTTGAATCCTTGCCTGAAACCAACACACCACCGAAAGTTCAAGCCATTCTATTTACTCTCCTTCTAGCTTACCTTCTGATCTGTTCTACCTTCACAAAAGCTGTCTTGCCCCTGCATTAGTGCCTTCCCCTGTTTCTCTCCCTCTCGCTCTCCCTCCCCACCTCTCTCACCTATTTCACTTGGAATAGTGTCTTGTGCCTTCATCCTAAATTCTTCAATTTCTGGCTAAACATTTCCCCTTGGTTGTTTCACTATGACCTCAACACTTCCTACTCCTGGATTGCTTTTTTACTGCCCTATGGATTGTCTTAAATGGAGGTTGCTGGAAGTTTTTATGAAAAGGATTGTTTATCTTTTGTCGAAACACAAATTAGAGATCTTCTCTGTGCATAACATAATGGCTTTCACATAACAAGTGCCCAAGAAATATCTAATTGACGATTGTACCTCACATATCTTGGATGATAAAGAAAGAAATTTAGTTGTAGATAATAAGACAGACAATAGAAATCAACCTACTGGAATTTGTACTATTAAAATGAGGGTAATTTTGATTCCCCTGAATTTGCTTCTACTGTTTGGATTATCCTTTGGATAATTATATTTACATGAAGAATAAGCCAACCATCTACCTAAATATCAATGTCATTGGCAAACTCATTATTCTAATATTGGTGCCATATTGCATAAAACTTCAGTGTAACAGGGGACTAGATGATAGACTTCTTCAGAGCACAGGCAGTTGGCTCTGCCTTATGTAATCTTCCATGTGGACTTTAGAACCTGTGCAGGTGTTCCGTGACCATTCCCCATCTACACACTCTGGTGAAGGAGAGCCTTTTGATTGGCTGCTGAAGTAGAAATGAGAATGCCTACAAAAGATACATTCAAAGAGAAGGAGGGCATTTGGTTGTAAATATGGCACAGCTATTTTTGTGTTTCTATTGTGTTATTCTTTCCTTCTCTTACATGAAGTTTTGGAGACAGAACAGCCTCATGAGATGTGAAAGGACCAGAAGTTCTAGGATGGGAGTCCATAATCTAGTCTAGTGAAGTGTCAGTGAGGTCTTGAAGAATGACCTGTAGGATTCAGTTCATCAAGGGATCAATATGGTAGCCAAGGCAAAGTTCTAGAAGTAAATGACTGACTCTGTCCAGTTGATATTCTCCATTCAGAAGTTTACTTGGGTAAATGCTTTTTAGCAACTTTGTTTTGAGCCCACTATGCCCAAGGACTTAGGTGATGAATAGGGAAATGGGTTATTTTACTTCTTGTTTTAAAAATCTTCTCAGTAAACACTCCTATGTAATAGTTACATTAATTGGTTAATTGAAACTGAAGTAGGACTTAGTTGAAGGCATGATATAAGGTAGTTACTAACTGTAACTGGCAATTGATTTCAGGAAAGAAAACACCAGAGATAGGGCACACACTGAAATGACTCAGTTGAACAAAAATTAAAGAAGGTCCCAGTTACATCCTAGAACTCTGAGGAGAAGATGTAGCTAGTCTTGTGCTGGAAGATCTAACTCGTCACTACGAGTGGGAGCTGGAATAAGGATGCACTACAGTGTATAAGGGCTGTATATCATTGTTGCAGTGGGTAACTCCTGAAAGAAAGAAAAAGAGGAGTTGGAGAAGAGAAACAGGCCCTAAAGTTAGGAGAGACTCTTCAGATGCTTATGTTAAATCTAGATCTGTGGCACCAGATGGCAAGAAAATATTCATGTTGATGAAACACACTGGGTGTTATTCTAAACAGAAGTGCCCATGTAATTATGATTAGCATGTAGTTCCCAAGTGAAATAAGGCCATGTGCCTGGCTGCCCTGTGCCTGGAGAGTGTCAGTATTGTTGCAATGGTTTTCTTAGATAATTAAAGTGAGGAATAGATAATCCTGTTGTCTACTGCCCTCTCCTACACTCCCAACTTAGGTAATTTTTCACTACAGGAAGCCTTCACTGTGGAATGATATTCTATTCAATTAATATTTGTTAAGCCCCATCAGATTCATAGTGCACACTGAATGATTACTTGAAGAGACAATAGAACACGTGAGGCAAATTCAGAGGAAAAGTTCTCTCTGTCACATTCATGACATTGTATTTTTCCCAGTTCTAGAGGTATACCAAGCCTACCAAGACCACCATCATCCACATTCCAGCCTCTAAATGCCAATAGGCAGGATCAAAATGATGGAGATTCCACTTTGGTTCTTAGAAAGGAAATACAAGGTAAAGGAGTATCCCTATCTTTACTTTTCCACCATTTTCTTCCTTGGTATAGTTTCTTATGAATGTTGACAAATATCCATATATTCCTCCTATGCAATGTATCATAAGGTCTCAATGAAAATCATTTCTTGTTTATTGATCAGGTGAGTAGGTCCAGACTCCAAAGAAGAAAGAACTATAATTTTTGTTCACATGCTCTCTTTTAAGAAAGCAAATGACTGAGGCTAATAACTTAGCTTTTATTAACTCTGAGGAGCCCTAGCCACATACCTAGAGAGATTAAAGGATGAATCTAGGACTTTCAAGTCTCTCCCCACCCCAATGCACATACAACTCAGGCTCACTACTTCCTCACTTCCCATAAAGTCTCTCAATGTATATAATCTGAGACTAACAAAGAGTTGCTATGTTGTCCTGGGAATCTTCAAAGCATGGTGTAATAAAAATTTTGTGATTACAAATAATGAAAGCTCCACCTATCCAAAATACACCTCCTTGATGTACCCAAAGAACATGAAATTTATTCTATTTATATTCACGTTAGTATTATTAGACAGAATTGCAGGTGGATGAGGGCCTAAGGACCATTAGTTAAGATTTACATTGAAATTTGGTTTTCATAAATTTATATATTGTCTCTCCAACTAGTTTGCAGTGAAACAGGTGCAGTAGATATATTTTTACATCGATCCCTTTTCATCTCTAGCAAAGTACTTCGTGCTCATGAGAGGTATTCAATCAGTATTTTTTCGGTATACCACCTGGAGCACCCCTCCACTCATGCATTGGTGCCCAGAAAAGTTATCTCAGGTTCAGAATTGCAATCACTCAAAACCATAGCTAAATGGCTCCACCAATGTGTTTTCTTTCACCAGCCAGCCATATTTTTAAAAAAGCTATTTCATCAAATAACACAACAAACAAAAATACAAACAAAAATTCCCACCTCTACCCATGGACACCTAAAATAATGTCATATGATGGAGGTTACATATGCAGAGAACACATACGCACACACATATGACTTTGAATGGAGATTTGCAAATAGAGAGCTATGTGTCCAGAAATCGCACATAGTGAGGCATATGTCATGAAACCCATTTGGCCAAGGTGCACATGTGGAGGGCACACTAATAGGAGGTGCACATGCCTAGGGAATTTATACTTCTGTCACTTCAAGCTAGCAAAGTCTTTTGGTCATGTCATCACACTCTTCACTGTTGCCATCTACTGGAGGCATTATCCCTCTGATTTCTGATGAGCATCATGTTTTCTGCACCAGGCTGGTTTTATGATCTTCTGTGATCTACAGACTTAGCTGCTGTCTGCTGAGAGACAGACTAATAAGGCCAGGAAAGCTGAAGGAAGATGAGACAAAGTGTTTCTGGTTAAAAATAAGACAATTCTTTGGAATTTTGTGTCTGGTGGTGAACTAAAGTCTATTGTCCCAGATAATTATCTGACTGGGTGGGTCAGAAAATCCTTGTTGTTTTTTTTCCCCCATTTAAACCACATAGCAGTTCTGTGCTGCCAAAAACCATTTCAGGGGACTCTGACAAAAAAAAACTATAACAGGCCTAAAGGGAGAGAAATGGTAGGATGCCTATATCACCCCTATATTTTCCTCTGAACTGGCATGCAAATTAATTTAAGCAAAAACACGAGCTAAGAAGTTAAGGTAAAAATATTGTCCTTTGTTCTAGTGGTCTGCATTCATACTACACATATCTGTCAACAGTAAAACCCAAAGTAAAATGAAATGGCTTTCATGCTGCACCCTGAACTGTGTAAAACCTTCTTTTCTCCTTATATCTCGCTTGATTTAAAACTTCCAGAGAACATTCCATAACCTGGTTAAATATGTGATCTGTAAAGTTCTCCTTACTGTTGGACAATTCTCACTTAAACCCAAATCTTAAATTTAAGCACATTTCTTCTTCTATTTCTAGTGGCCTAATCCTAACCCTAATCCTTCCAGGGCATTAGGGTTAAGGTTAGAACAGAGTCCTTCCCAACCTTCAGAATGCTTAAAATCACCTCCAAACTACCTTTCTCCAGGCCGGATAGTTGACATATTTTTACAATCCTTTAAATCATCTTGGTACTACTCTGCAAACTTCTCTGATTTTCTACATCCCTCTTTGGGGATAGGTAGATTACTGCAGCCAAAGTATAATTAGCACAGAGTTCAGGTTGAAGTTTACATGTATTCATGTAATTTACACGTATTCATGTAATTTACACGTATTCATATTTACAATGTATTCATACCTTGTGGTTAGGGGCTGACTAAGCTAGATGTCTCCTTCAATGGTGGTATAAATAAAAAAAAGTACAACAGATTTTTTTTTAAAAAATGGGTAGAAATAAATTTGTTCTGTAAAATATTGTAGCCAGAAGATAAAGTCCATTGTAATAATAACAATAATAAATTCACAAACATTTATTAAGCATCTACTATATGCCAGGTATTATGCGAAAAAGTAGAGGTACAAAAAAATAGGCAAAAGATAGTCTCCCTCTTCAGGAAACTTACAATCTAATGGAGGACACCACATGCCAACAAATACATACAAAGCAAGCTAAATATAAGATAATAATAAATAATTAACAGAGAAAAGACAGCAAAATTAAATGGAGTTGGGGCAAGCTTCTTGTAGAAGGTGAGATTTTTTAGTTGGGACTTGACAACAACAACAAATTTTGCTTCCAATCAGACCCCTCTCATGTTCTCATTCTTTCTTGAAAATAATCCTCATTTCTGTCCTTATTAGGTAACCACTCCTGTGCCCTCCTGCTACTCTAATAGGACCAGCTGTGTGAACAATAACAGGATTGTTGCCATTTCATGGAAGAGTTCCCACTGCTGCCCGCACTGTAGGAATTAATGTTAATTAATTAGCATGAAGATAATCCTACATGAAACCTTAAGGACATAGCAAATTTTAGTATCATTATCCCAGGATTGTATGATAAGGGCATTGCCTCTGAGGAGTATGCAATTAACAACACTGGCATTATTTGTAATCTTTGCACTAGATCCAGATGCTGCTTTGGAAATGGCATAACTAATTACTGTGTTTCAGTTTATGATCTCAAGTTCGACTTGCAGGTTAGTGAAGTAATTCTGAAAATAAGGCAGGGCAAACCAGGAATACCAGGCACCTCAAAACTAGACTTATGTAGATCAGAATGAAGATGACAGAATAGAGAAAGCACCATCATAAAGTTCTCCCAAAATTCCCTGTGAAAGAATTTTAAAATAACACCTCAAATCAAATACTGGAGTGGCAGAGTCAACAAAATATCTAGGCCAAGACAACTTAGGAAGTGAGAAGGAGAGATCTGTGAGAAAGGAGTGGAGGTTTGCCTAGAGCCCACATGGATGCAACATCAGAGGTGGGATGGTGATGGTGAAAGCAACAATAAAAAGTTCAGAAGTTCTAAAGACAGAGAAAGTAGGGAGATTGGGCAAATAGAATGAGATCCCTGTGCTAGCACTGGTCACAAGACTAGACACTGTTTGGCAAAGATATTGTCCACCCCACTTCCTGGTCATGATTAAAAGATAGATATGGGCACTTTGAATTACAAGGGAGCAGGGGCCCTGAGGAACAGTATTGCTTGAGGCTATAAAGGATCATGGCCCTTCTTGGTAAGGACCAGACCAAAACAGTGACCATACATCTCCCTGGATTACACCAACTTAGAAACACTAAAAACTTCTAAACCCTAGAGCAAGCTATGAAAATAGCAGTGCAAAATCGTTTGAAGCTTGGGAAAGTAGCCCTCCCTGACCAAGACCAAGAACCAAGCCCAACAAATATACAGGAAAAATGAGCCAACAAGAACAGAAAAGAACTTGACCATAAAAATCTACTATAGTGACAGGAAAGATCAAGACGCCAACTCAGAAGAAGACGATGTCAAACAGCTATAAGCAAAGCCTCAAAAGAGGAAAAATGTAAGTTGGGCATAAGCCAAATAAGAATTCCTGCAAGAGCTAAAAAATTACTGTCAAAATCAAATAAGAGTGGTAGAGGAAAAATTGGGTAAAGAAATGAAAGCAAAGGAAAGAAATTAGGAAAAGACAATTAATAGCTTGGTAAAAAGGCACAAAATACTAAAGAAAATAATACTTTCAAAATCAGAATTGGCCAAATGAAAAAGTTGTTTTCGAAAAAGCTCACCAAAGAAAATAATTCCTTGCTTGGTAAATACTACAGATGTTTTCCCCATTTTGGGGATACCTAAAAGAAGTAAAATGACTTTGTTCATGATCACATAGCTAAGGTCAAAGGTAAGATCTGAACCCAAGTCTTCTTGATTAAACACAGTTCACTGGCTTCTGTAAGGGAAAAAAGAGAAAGCTGTGCCACATTCAACTTTCAACCTTACTGTCTCCTATAGCACCTAGTTTAGGTCTTCAATATGAGGAGTGTACAAAAATGATGAGTGTATGTGTGTGTGTGCGTGTGTGTTTAATAAATTGAATGAGGTATCTTCTCTAACTTCACTTAGCTTTGAGGGAATATTGGAGTATTCTTTCACATAAAGTTATGGAGCTGCTAAACTTTCCTCCCTCTCCCTGGCCTTATCACATTTATACCAGTGTTCAAAATCTCAATGCACTTTAAAAGCTCAAAGCTGCAATAACACTGTATTTTAAGTACATTCAAATCCATCCCTGTGTTCTCTGCAAGAACATAATTTTTAATTAATCGCAGGTATTCCATACATGTTAAGCATAACAGGATCTGTATAGCACAATCCCTCCCTTATGAATAAGCACACAATCAAACACTCCAGTACTCTATAGCCCTTGCCCTTGCTGGTGACTACATCCAAGTTCTCTAAAGCAATACCAGTAATTTCTCATCTTGAACAAAAGTATCATGGAAAATCCTAGCATGTTATGTAACCAGTTAAACATCGAAAAGAGTCAGATGTTCTCTTTGAAAACCAGTTGTTCTTGCATATCCAGTCAAAATGAACATGGTGGATGGGGATCAGTAAAAGACATCACTCGTGTGCATATGGAAGCTTTCCCAGGCACGCCAACTGTGCCGTCAGTTTCTCACAGAACAGCATGAGTTCACTTCCCTTAATCTTACTTTACTCTCTCTAAAAATCATGTGGAGGAGGTCTGCATTATACACTTAAAGATATACCATCTGTTTTCCTCCCCTGCCAAGAGTGGAATTCCTTAATAAAATGAAAGCCTTAGGTCATCATGAGAAGCTAAAAGTGAAGGAACAGAAAGCACAAGAACAGAATATGTGTTTCCCATGACCATTTAGTGAAACAGGTGTGTAAGCTTTTGTGTAAAGGCCATAGCTAACTGCATAGCCAGATCTACCATATCTGAACTTTTTTCCCTCTTTTTCACTAGAATTTCAGACTTCTTCATTACAACCATCAGTATAAGAAAGTAACATGTTTCATTCACGAAATAATGCATTATAGCAATAATAGGTTACTCAGACAAGAAGTCTAAATAACTTAAAGGGATTTAATTTCACGGTGGAAAAAACCTCAACCCACACTCTTCTCAGCAATTTATTCATTTTCATGTTAGATGCATGTCTCATATCTTTTCAGATCTCAAAAATTGAACCAAGATGATAGGTGTTTGAAAACAAACTAGAGGTTTTATTTTTTCATCATCCCCAAATGCCTCAACTTTAAAAAAAAAAAACAACCCTAGAAATGGTTTAAGAAAAAGTTGCTCTCCTTCCCAAACTAATCCAAACCAGCAAACACAGGAAATCTACTGAAAAAAAATCAAGTCCTTATAGTATTTCCAGTCCAAGAATCCTAATGGCTGGGGACTTCCTGGTCCCCTGAATCATTCAGTTTCATCTCTGCTTATAATGTATTCTTCTCAAATATAAACTCATGAATGAGGCCAACTTACTGCAAGATTATCATGTGTATCAGCCAAATTATCCCCTCCCATCCACTGAAAAGACGTCTAAATTCTTATCAGTTTGGATCGGCAAATCAGATTCAAATCTTCTCACCATCTGTAGAGCTCTTTAAGTTCAAATTTTATGCAAAAAAGGAAAACATTGTTTGCTAGCTCACTTTAAACTCAGTGAAAGCTGTGCTCTTAATTTGAGCCTTTAAATTGGAGAATGATTTGGCTTTTGTACCATCTGACTCAAAATGTTCCTTGTTGGGTGAGACTTGGAATCCTAAAACATTTTAGGGTCTCTTTGTTCAGAAAGCAGGACATCTTTGTTCAATTTTGCCTTTGGCTCAGAGACAACTCTTATGTGTCACATTGGGTGAAACATTGTCTTGGACACGTGTGCAAGGATATGCGCACACACACATGCTCCCATTCAAGGCTTGGCTCTTAAGAAATCTGGCCCACATGCTAAAGGAAGAATGATCTCTGCTATATGATCCACTGAGAGCAAGAGAAGAATATTTGAGCAGAATTGGCACTTGCTAATAGGGGAAGACTCTTTTTCTTTTCTCTCACCCAATAGATATATTAGGTTTCAGAAAAGTACCATCAAAACTCAAAACAGTAAAAGGGAACTATTTGAGGAGATTCATAAATTCAGCTTTACCAGCTCACCTAGCCTTCGCCTAGATGCTTCACAAATTGGAATCTTGGAGAAATGAAAAAAATGCCTGCTCTGAACTGGAAGTGCTCCTGGCCCAACTGATGAAGATTTATTGTAATTACTCTCATAAATTCTCCTCTTCCCTTCAAATCTCTCCTGGGGTCAACTGAAACCTAGCACCTGCCAAAATGTTATTGTTTTGTCAGTTCATTTGATAAAGAGCCAAATCATTCCCTCCTGATGAAGATGAGAGAAGAGAGGCAAGGTCTGAGGTATTAGAGGGCCAGACTGAAGTTAGAAAATCCTGGGTTCAAAGGCCTGACTGAAAATAACTGTGTGAATTGTCAAGTCAATTGTGTTTGCATAGGGGAATGGGCTAAGATTACAAACTGCAAAAGAGTTTTTGATCTGCATTGGTGGACATAGTTGTCACCTGGGAGTGTCCACATGAGATTAAAACATAGATATGGGAGGCGGAGCCAAGATGGCAACTGGAAAGCAGGGACTAGCTTGAGCTCCCTGCCAAGTCCCTCCAAAAACCTATAAAAAATGGCTTTGAACCAATTCTAGAACTGCAGACCCCACAGGGTGGCGGAGGGAGGTAGGGCTCTAGCCCAGGACAACCTGGATGGTCTCTTGGTGGGGTCTGTCCCTCACAGAGCTGGGAGCAGAGGGGAGCAGAGCTGAGTGGGGCAGAGCTCAGCATGGGCCGCACAGAAAAACCAGACCAGGAGCC
>CM053624.1:100222380-100238602 GCA_028646595.1 Phalanger gymnotis | reverse complement strand
GCTGAAGTTGTCTCCCGGCTCACCCCTCCTCACAGCCGAGCTTCTGGGGTTCTCAAGCCCAGCCTCAATGACCAGAGACCATTGGTTCCCGAGCTGGCCCCTCCTAAGTCACCAATCCACACCCACACAGGTTTCACACCTGACAGGGCCCTGGGCCTGGGGCTTAGCACTTAACAGCTGAAAGTACTTCCACTCAAAAGAAACAAAAGCCATGCTAATGAGACAATTTTGCTTAACAAAACACCCATTGACTGAATCCAAACTTCATTGAACAAATCCTTTTATTTGTTATTGTTGTATGTTCTTTGAAGTTTGGATTCAGTCAACAAGGGTCAGGGAGAGTGAGAATTGAGAAAAGGCCATTGGATTTAGCAACTAAGATATCATTAGTACCTTTATGTAGAGCTGTTTCTATGGAATGATAAGGTTGGAAGCCAGATTGTAAGGGGTCAAGAATAGTAAGAGGAGAGAAAGTGGAGGTATTTTTAGGCAGAAGAAGCAGAAGGTCAGAAGAGATATAGGAGTATAGTTAGAGGAAAGAAAAACATCAAGCGAGGGGTTTCTCAGGATAAGGAAGACATGGGCTTGTTTGTAGGCAGTAGGAAATAAGCTAAGAGAGGGAGAGAGATTGAAAACAAATGAAAGTATGAGGATGACAGAGGGAGAAAACTATTGGAAGACATGGGATGGAATGAGATCGCTTGAACAAGTAGAGGAGTTAACACGTGTGAGGAGTAAGCCCATTTTATCATGTGAGACAGGGGTGAAGTAAAAGAGAGTGACAAAAGGCAGCTGAGTGATAGGACATGAGAAAGAGAAGAAGGAATTCATGGCCAATGACCTTAATTATTATATAAAATATGAGTCAAGGTTCTTAAGTAAGAAAGTGGAGGAAAAGAGAGCCATGGAAAGTTTGAGAAGGAATGAAAAGGTTCAGAAGAGCTTCTATGGAGAGTAGGATAATGAGTTGATAAGGGAAGGATAGTAGAATTGCCTAGCAGCAGTGAGGGCCCAATTGAAGTTATGCGACATCAATATATAGCAGACCCAGTCAGAATGTTTGCATGATTTTCTCCTCTTTTGTTCAGCAACATGTGTGTAGCAGTCAAAGTGATAAAATGGTGGGAGTCATCCAAGACTAAGGCATCACTGGGCACAATTGGTGGTATGATAAAGAGGGCTGGAGCATGCTAGGGATTTGAGTTAGAACAGAATAAAATGAATTGGTTCACCAAGAAATCAATATGAGGAGAAGAAGAGAGAGCAGTTAATACAGATGACCTGGGAGAGAACTGAGGGGGTAAAGGAATTGAAAGTCATCATGAGGATTAAGAGAAGGGTTATGTAAAGGAATGCAGAGGAATAGGTGAAAAGACAATAATTTTGTTTGGATAAAGGAATTTCAAATTCTTGAACATGGAGGTAGTAATTTATGGTTGATGGCATGGTCAAAAGTGTAGCTGAGGTGGGGTGGAAGAGTAGCTCAAGGGAGGTGAGTAGGTTGAGTAACCAAGTGGTTAGTGTATCCAAGGAAGAATCAACATGTATGATAAAATCTCCTATGACAAGGGTAGGAGTTTTGGAGAAGAGAAAAATTATAATCCAGGTATCAAACTCATTGAGGAAGGAAGGGGAAGTTCTTGTGGGTCTATTGATAACTACTAGGATTTTGATTGGGTGGTAGAAATGAATAGTATGAACCTCAAAGGAAGAGAGGTTACTGAGTGATGGAAGAAGGAAAGAATCTGGAAGTATCAATGGGATACAAGGAATATTCTAACTCCCCCACCTCAACCAGTGAACCAAAGAGACTGAGTAAAGGTGCAACTATTTTGAGAAAGTGTGGCCAGGAAGGCTGTGTCATTGGGGGAAGCCAGGTTTTAGGAAGAACTAGTATATAGAAGAAAGGGGAGAGGAAAAGATTTAAAATGAAGGGAAGTTTGTTGCCAATGGAACAGGCATTCCAGAGCCAACCCAGTAAAAGGACTGGGATGAAATAAGATAAAACTCTGAGATGGGAGGAATAAGAATCAGGAATAGAGTGGTAGGAGGTAAGAAATGGGATATGGACGATAACCTATAGGAGTTCAGAGTAACTTGGAGGTGAAGAGTATGATCAGGTATGAGAATGTACATCACTATGCAGAGGCCTGAAATCAAAGGGAAGGTTGTACTTCTTTGTACTGGAGGTTCTCCACATCCCAGTTGGGAAATTGTGTTCGAAGCGGTAGGTAGAAGATGTTTCATGATGGTATGAATGGAAGAAGCCCAGCATAGCCCCTTGTAGCCTTTCCTCAAGGGACGTGCTATGCTCAGCAAAAGATGGAAGGGTCAGGGCATTACTATTTGTTGTGATATATGATATTTATTCACTTCATTTTCTCTCTCCTACTAACTCACCCCCAAGTCTTTCCATTCTCAAGTGGGGAAGCAGAAGTAAATCAATTTGTTGTCATTCAGTCATTTTCATTCATGTCTGACTCTTCATGACCCTATTTGGGTTTTTTTTTTAACAAAGATACTGGAGTGGTTTGCCATTTCCTTCTCCAGTTCATTTTACAGTTGAGGAAATCAAGGCAAACAGGATTAAGTGATGCACTCAAGGTCACAAAGCTAGTAAGTGTCTGAGGTCACATTTGAATTCAGGTCTTCCTGACTCCAGGCCTGGTGCCCAATCAACTGCGCCACCTAGCTGCCCCAAATTAATTAAAAACATTTATTAAAGACCACCTCCTTGACCACCATCTTGATTTATCTCTTGCTATTGGACCAGATGGCCCTGGAAGAGAAAGTGAGATTGGTGAGCCCTCTTCACTTAAATCCAATTCATTTCCATGTCATGGCATCACCTTCCTAATGCCAGAGTCCTCTTCAAGAACAAAGGACAAACAACAATAGTAGAGCAGAAGAGAGAGAGAACATGTCAGATATGGAAGACAAAGAGTAAAAAGGCAGTGAGCCTGCAGAGATATCTGTGTAAGAAACAACAAGTGTGTCAAAGTCATTGGACATTGTAGGTTGGCTGGTTGGATGTTGTATGGAGAGAGGGAAGGTGTAGTAACACCAGAAAGTCAGGAAGTTGCCACCTTCAGAAGAGCTTTAAATGTCAAAGAACTTTCTAGAAAGCCACTGGAACTTGTTAAATGAGGTTTGGGGAATTCATCGTCAGACCTGAGTTTAACTGAAATCACTTTGGCTGCTGAGTAGAGGATGGATTGAAGTGGGAAAGAAAGTGAAGTAGGAAGGCCAATTTGAATATTACCTCAAGAAACCAAGTGAGAGGTGTTGAGGGCCTGACCTGGGACGGTGGCTGTGTGAAGAGGAGCTAAGGGGATATAGAGAAGAGATGTTGTGAAGGCTCATCTTGTGATAATGACACAAATGAAAGGTCAAAGAGAAATTTATTTAAAAAAAAAAACAAAATTTTCTTCCGTTTACTTTCCTCTTCTATAGAAGAGAAGAGGTCAATTAGGGGAATAAGTTTTAGCTCCACACTCACAGTTTTATACAAACAGAACACATTTTTTCTCCAATTTAATCAGAATAGCACATAATGAAAGTAGGGATGATGACCATCCCTACCTCTAACAGCCCTATTTTACCCAGCAAGACCCTCAAAGAATGGCTGTCTGCATTATTCATTAGGTCTGGTGGGGATATAATCATCCATTTTGGATTTAATGCCTTGTAGACAGTTACTTTTGATAAGACCATTTAACATCACCTAGAAAGGGGGGAGCAAAGTCTGACATGACAGGACTAAAAAGTAGATTGGAGTTGACTTTTTATAGCTAGGAACCTGGAGCTGGAAGTGTTCCCCTTCTCTCCTCCTATCTCTTCTAGGCCTCACAGAGCCACTATTCTCCCTTCTTTCCTCCACCCCCTGCACTGTACTGTTTAAGGAAGAAGACCTGGCTGTCAGGCAGCAGAGAGTGCCTAGAGGTGAATGACTTGGATGGAACCATTCCAAGAAAAAGGTTCACATTTAGATCACACTTTTAAGATTTAAAAGCACTAACCCTATAGCACAGGAATTACCATCTCTATTTTTATAGAACAGAAAGTTTCAGCTCATAGGGATGAAATGACTTGCCTAAGATCACTCAGACAGACAATAACCATAAAAGTCAAGATTCCAAAGCAACTCTGTTGACTCTTTTCACTACACCAAGTTGCTGAGTCATCTACTTAAGGGTAGCAGAAGAGTTAGATTATCACAAAGTGCTATTACCAGAAAGGACCCAGATCTATTCAATATTCGACCGATTAGAGACCACCCTCCTTAAGCTTCTGGAACATACATCTTTTATATATTTATATACATGTATACGTATTATCTTTGTATATGTTTCCTAATATATTTATATTTTAATGTTTATATCTTTAATCTTAATGTATTTTATTATATATAGATATTCCTTTGTTTAATATAAATTAACATAACAATAAATATAATAATATATTTATATCTTTTGAATCCTTCCTTCCCCAAATGGTACCTAATACAGTTACATAGTATATAATACATAGTAGGCAGTCATTAAAGTTGCCTGAAGGTCACCTTGATATGGAAGGGTTCAGTTAAATGCTTAGCCTCATCTGTAGCACAAAAAGCCTATAGAATGTGAAGGGTTACTGAAGGCTATGGTCACAGAGTACAAACCCTACTTTGTTTTCTCAAGCTGAAAAGGCTTTTAGAATAGGCCTGACCACAGGCTGGATGTCTGCTATCTGAGAACCAACATTTACAGAGAATCATCACCAGGTTGGCTGCAAGGTGAAGAATTTCAGCCACTAGGACTTTCAAACACAATCCACTAAGTCATGCACACAGTGCCCAGGGGAAACTGGTGGTTAGAGGGAGAGGGGGAATACCTGGGCTGATGAACTCAAATAGATCACTGAATTATTGAAATACCAAAGTGAGGGAAGAGTACCTTGAGAAAGGGTGGACAATTTTTTTCACGGCTTTGTTCCATAAAGGTAGAGGGAAAGATGTCATCAGAGTATAGTCTAAATCAGTTGTAACTCAGTCTTATTATCATATATTTAGATCTGGAAAAGGCCTCAGAGGTCATCTAGCCCATGCCCTTCATTTTATAGTTGAGGATACTAAGGTCAGAGGAGTTACATGATTTGCCACAGGTCACACAGGTAGAAAATAGCAGTTAGGGTGAATTTATGCCCCCTTCTTCTAAATCTCAAGCTCTTTTTTTTCCACAGTCCTACTCAGAAATTCCTATTCTGACATTGTGTTGAGGGTTATCATGTGGAATGAGGTTAAAACAATTCCACTCCTACATAAAAATATCCCCCATGCCATTCTTTTTCCTCCCCTTTCCCTTCTGATAACTACAACCTCTGGAACTTACTTTAAAGTGATCATTGGTAGTGGCAAAGAGAGAAAGAACTGGAAGAGGCCTTGAGGCTAGAAATCATTGCTTTTAAATAGTTAAGACTGGGTAGAGACCTTCTGGGACTTCTTGGTCCAATAATTACATGTCAGCTCTCCATGGTGAAGAGGAGACTTAGTGATTGGTTAATGAATATGGGTATTATAGTAAGTTAAGACTACTTTGGGTTCATTCAAGCCCTAATCTGTTGGCCTATAGGATGGTCTGTAATTTTCCGGGAGTTCATGGAGAGAAGAAAAGATAGCCATCTATTGAATTCTCTCCTCTGCCCTTCCCTAACATCATCACAAAACAATTCTCCAATATGAGTAATGCCCAACCATGAAGAATTCTATCCAGTTACTTGGCATTGTGGGAATTTCCCTAACACGTGGGACTGTAGTAGTCTGTGACTATAGTGCCAGTCTGGAAAACTCGGGCCCCAAAACTTACCTTCACCCTAGGCAGGTCAAGCAAAAACAGGTTCAGAGTCTATATGATTCAGATAATTGCAGTAATAATGACTTAGTGACAGATGCTGATGGAAACAGAAGGACCCCTAGAGATAACCCAAGGAAGGCCTAGACAGCTAAGATTATAGGATTTATATCCATTTGCTTAATCACTATGCATGAAAGGCCAAAAACCTCATTTCAGTCACAAACCTATTTATATTAACTACTCTATCATCTCACTCTCCTTTGAACTCTCCTATATTCCAATGTGTATCTTCTAGCACAGTGTGCTATAAAAGCTCTCTCTCCTCTTTCTCCTTCCCTACACCCCCAGATCATTTATCAAATGAATGAAATAAAAAAGCCACAGCTCACCCTAATAATTCACATTTTCCTCTTTCTGATTCTATAAACTTATTGGTGATTTTTTTAAAGCAGCTTGATCTGCTATTTCATAGCAGGTTATTTTATAGTCTAGTAAAAATTCTGGTCAGATAATATTGCTAGCTACTCAGTTTGCTAAGGAGAAGCAATTTCTGGGCCTTGAGAGATTTATTTTTATCTGATAAGCATTATGTTTAGAGTTTCTGAAGTGACAGACTGTGTTCCAGGTTTGGATTTCACTAAATATATTAAGGATAGACTTCATGTTACTGCCAGGACAAAATTCTGTGGATGAAAGTATCTATTTTGATGAACAAAGACGGAGAGTAAAAAGATACAAACTTATTTTCAGTTTTTACGGGAGAAAAAACGAGTTTGAGCTCTTTGGATGTAATATATTAAACCCAGTAAAACAGCATTAATAACTGATTCTTAGCTCATAACCTGGGTTTATACCTTGATGGGTCTGTGATGATATCAATGTGGATACTCCCTCTAAAGATACAATTCATCAATGCTGTCTCATTCTGTGGCTCTAACCCTAAATCCTTCACCATGCTATGGGCTTTCCTCTAGTTATTTTGACATTGCATAGATACCAATAGCAAATGTAAGCTGTCCACACCACCTCTCCCTCCATCTCACCACATGACCTGCCCACTTTTTTTTTTCGTAAGGATCTAATAAGATCCTTTACTGTGATCCTCACACGACCATTGGTTGGGAATGCGTTGCAACTTCTTCAGCCCCATGATTTGTCTCTCAGTCGCCTACAGGGAGAACCTGAGCTTTACCTCTTTAAAGACTGCACCATTCAAAGACAGAATCAATCAATAGAAGAATATTGTTGTTAAATTTTTATTTTTTATTTTTTTATTTTTAAGTTTTTTTTATTTTAAGTTTTATTTCAGGGAGAAACTGAGGTCATTAAAAGTAATACGTGTTTCCTCAAAGGCCATTGAGCCTACTTGATAAAGAACATATACAAAACAATATATATATAAGATATGATAGCTAGATACAAGATATACAAGATACAATATATACTACATACAAGAGATGCTAGATAACAAGATATTATAAACGAGATGATATAATAGTCATAAGACCCACTCGAGAAGATGGACTAACCAATAGGATGATTATTCAACTGCATATCAAAGCTGATCAAGAGGCCTAGATTGGACTATTCTTCAGGGCATAGCATATTTTTAGTGTTATGCTGAATTTATTTCACAATAACATACATACAGACAAACATTTAAGTAATCCATGGTCCAAAAATCACTGATGGAAATACCATACAGTAGCAATGTCTTATTAAGGGACAACATTCTGATTCTATAATTTATAAATAAAGTTTTTTCCTAGTCTTTGGATTCCATGGCTAATAAAGGCAAAAGAAGGTTTCAAGCTCCATGTGCCACTCAGTACATTTGTGCTTGGAGAAATCATTTAACTTCACTGGCTTTCAATTTATTTACTTTTAAAATAAGAGGTTTATACTAGACGAATCCTAAGATCTCTTATACCTCTAAATTTATGATCATATGCCTTATAAAGTCTCCAATCTGTGGTGCAAACAAGCATTCTAGATTCTTTTCTAATTGTGTTGAGTCTGTAGGAACAGAATTTGAAGTTTAGGCAAATAATCTCATTAATCATTTTGTCGAATGGACTTTTCTACTTTCACCATTACTGTATGGGCTTTTGATTCACTCTTTTAACAGTGCTGAGAAGCCCATATTACCAAGGAATCTTCAAGGTTTCCCCTTCATGGCCTAGAACAAATCTAGACACTTTCTTCCTCAAATTTAGTCCCAATTCAACAACAGCACATTTTCACAAAACTGCTTTATTACAGGTGTGACCATCAAACATTCAAAGCTATATGTAATTAGGTAATTATGCCTACAAAGAGTGGGTTTAGAACCAAATTTAGGAAATTTCTTACTGAAAAGTCCCTGATTCCAAATACCTCTAGTTAGCTACACTTAAGCCCTCCCCAAGACAAACCTTTCTATATCTTATTATCTCAAAAAGATGCTTTCTTTTCCTAGTTCCTCTTAGACTGGAGTTTTTCCTTAATTAAATTCTCTTAGATGCAGAAGAATCAGGTAAATCTTGTGTTCTCCAAGATGTATTATTAATTCAGTAGAGATTTCATCCATAGTAACCTATAAATGTTCATTAAATGCTTACAATATGTGCTGAGTACTTGGATAGGCCCAGTGGGGGAATCAAAAGACCGTGCCCAGGCATGGTCTATGTCCTTATGGAGTTTATAATGTATTTAGAATATTAGGCACAAATACAAGAAAAATTAAAACAATAAAATAACAATATGACAAAAATATAAGAAATGTCACCAGGCTAAGTGACTAATGAGTAGCATAAGAAAGCAGTGCTAAGACTTTAGGGCTTAGGGCTATCTCCAGTTCCAACTTCTAGAGAATAATAATTTTAAGTCTCTTATTAGCCCTTCCTGCTTTTACTCATTCATGTCTTTTCCATTTAGAGGCCCAGAAGCCCATTAATATATTGTTCAGCTAGGACCTGGTAACCTTCAGTTTAAGTGCTTGTTTATTTGTTTTATTTTATTGTCCAACATATAATAGCTCTTAGATTTAATGTATATATAAAGTATGTAAATGTTTTACATAAAAGAATAAATGCATAAAAGATGGTAATAATGACATGTAATTTTGGCCTGATATTTACAGTTTACATGTTATCTAATACTCACAACTGCTCCATAAAAGAGGCAGCACAAATTTTATTATCCCTATCTCACTAAATGGGAACCTAGGTGGCCCAGTGGATAGAGCACCAGGCCAGGAATCAGGAAGACCTGAATTCAAATCTGATCTCAAACACTTACTAACTGTATGACCCTGGGAAAGTCACTTAACCCTGTTTGCCTCAGTGTCTCCATCTATAAAATGAACTGGAGAAGGGAATGGCAAACCACTCCACTGTCTATAAATAGGGTCACAAGGAGTCAGACAAGACTGAAATGACTGAACAACATTTTACTCAACAGGAATAAAAGTCTCAAAGAAGTCATCCTCCAGATATTGTCCCCAAGGTCACATAGCTACCAAATGATAGAACAGGAATTAGAATTTGGTTCTTTATGTTTTTAGAGCAGTCTTCCCATTAAACCATGACAATTAGCCCTTCAATTAACAGGTGTCTACAAAGTGCTTACTCTCTTCTAGGAACAGGGCTAAGCACTAAAGATAGAAAAGAAGGTAAAAACAGTCTCTGGCCCGAAGGAACTGTATAATGGAGGTGATAACAGGCAAACAATTATGCGCAAATAAATTATATATAGGGTATATTAGAGATAATGTCTATCAGATGGAGATCAACCAGCAAGCTGTTGCAATGATCCATGTATGAAGTATGAGGGTTATATCTGGGTAATGGCAGTCAAAGGAGGGAAGGTGGCCCAGAACTTTGTTATTATTTAGACCTTTGGTATGGGTGATCAACTCTGGATTCAGGAAGATTTAGGAGTCTAGATATTGGAGGGACCTTAAAGATCACACGGCTCAAGTCCTTAAATTTAAAAATGTGGAAACTGAGACTTATTAGGTGAAATGACTTTCCTAAAGTCACATAGACTGTAAATAAGAGATCCAGCATCTGAACCCAGGCTACTTCTTCCAAATCCTGTGTTCTTTCCACCTTAACACAGCAGCAAGTTTTTAATACTATGCAACCAGTAACTCTATAGGAGACAGCATATATAGAAAAGAGTTTGAATTGTGGGAGACTTCACTTATTCTTTCAAAAATATTAAATAATTGTTGTTAAACATGTTACAGCATATGAGGGGGATACGTAAACTCTCTTGAGTTCAATAAGAATAGGATGGACAAAATTTCAGAAAAAAAAAAAACCTATCTAGGGGTAGGAGTCTACCTCCTGAGAAGTCTTCCGGTGCTCAAGATTCTCACAAATGTAACTCAGTAATGAACATTTATTAAGTACCTACTTTTAGCACAGTCTCTGACCTCAAGGAACTCATACCTTATTTGGAGAATAAAATATATACATAGTAGTAGTGGAATGCAAGCTAATTCAAGGTGGAGTAGAGCACTAAATGGGAGCTGGAAGAAGTGTAGAGCATATTAGGAAAGGCTTCAGAGAGGAGGTCATACCTGAGCTGAGCTTTGAAGGAAGACAAAGATTATAAGAGAAAAGTTGAGGAGAGAGTACATTCCAGGCCTGAGAGATAGCCTTTGTAAATATACAGAGGAAGAAGGGGGAACATTGAGATTGTAGAATATTTATGCAGTCATCCAGTTGAAACAGTGAAAGCAAGGCAAAGGAGACAATTGAGAGATAAATAAAACATTGCTAGAAGTGAAACTGTAAGAACTAAAGGATCACATTTTACTTTCCCATCCAGTTCTAAGGCAATTAAAGTCTATGGTTTTTATAGTTTTTCTGAATCATTTAAAATCCAATAGCTTTTGTATTTCTCAAGGAAATTATTTCATCAACCAGCTGGGCACCATGGCCTTGCACTTTCTTAGACAGACCTGCCGTACTTTCATTTATTTTTTAATTTAATTTTTATTCTTTTTAATTTATGGAATTAAGCATTTCTGTAACACAGTATAATTTTAAAAAATGATTGTACATGAGAGAAAGTGCAAATCTAGTATGTACAAATTGTTATTCTTTTTAAATTTAAAATAAAATTATGCAAATTTCTTTTTTTTCTTCTTTTCCCCCAACTTTCCCCACCTTAAAGACGGCCATCTTTAGACACAAATAGGTATATATATATATATATATTAGAGATAATGTCTATCAGATGGAGATCAACCAGCAAGCTGTTGCAATTATCCATGTATGAAGTATGAGGGCTATATCTGGGTAATGGCAGTCAAAGGAGGGAAGGTGGCCCTACATATATATATATGTATATATATGTAAAATTATCCTAGACCTACTTATATTTATCAGTTTTTTCTTCAGATACAGATAGTGACTTTCTTCATCTGTCCTTTATAGTTAATTTATAATAGTCAAAATAACTCATTCACTCAAAGTCATTCTTAATATAATATTGCTGTCACTGTATACAGTGTTCTCTTGGTTCTGCTCATTTCACTCGTCATTATTTCATGCAAGTCTTTCCATGTTTTTCTAAGATCATTGAGCTCATCATTCTTATAGCACAGTAGTATTCCATCACAATCATATACCACAACTTGTTCAGCCATTACATTTAGAGAAAACCTTCATCATAATTTTCATAATGAAAGATAAAAACCATTGTCATATATCATGCAGTAGGAATAACTAATCCCTTTGCCTACCACCTCCAATTAAAGCAAATACTGGATTTCTCTTCAGGTAGGATACTTATTTGAGAGTATTTCTATAACTAAATATAAACATCAACAGCTATAAAAGATGAATTTCAAAAGCCCTACCATCTAAGCAAATGAAACAGAAGAATGGCTCAAACATCCCTAAATTTATAGACTCTTTGAGAAACAGACATGAGCTCAGACTTTGCCTGTAATGAATAGGTGCAGGGGCACAATCGGTAGCTATTTATATGAGGCTGGTGTCTTCCAAATGATTCCATTGTCTTTGGGTCAAGCTGTCTACCAGCTGATGTAAGCTCTTTTGCATTTTATCAGGAATGTGACCACTTTAAGGTGGGAAAAAATCTATAAGAAACACCCTAGTATTTACTGCTTCTGAAACATGCAAAAGAAAAAAATTAATAGTTTCTTGCCCTTTACATAACAGACCTAGTGTGGGATGATGTAATTCTAGTCATAAACCTTTTTCTGAAATGCAATGTAGGTCACCATCAAATCAGACCTACTAAAAGTCAAAAGTCATAGAATATAGGAAATACTATGTTGTAAAAGCTTGGGTCAGAGGTGTTAGGGTAACAAACAGTTTAACTCTGAGAGCTGGATAAAGAATGCCTATATTCATGGCCAATTTCAGGTTTTTTTTTTTCCACAGAAGCTTCATGGAGGCTTTTTCTTCTCAGTAGTCCTTTGCAATTAGAAAAAGTTAATTCTTTTCTTCAAACCAATGTACCAAGTACTCTACGTTAACAACACTGTGGACAGGGCAAGAGCACAAAGGATATGTCTACACAGCCTCAGTTTAACCAGTTTATAAATGAGTTTAATCAATATGCATTTATTATAGCTAATCATGTGTCAGGTACTATATTGGGCATTGGGAATACAAGAAGGAAAAAAATGAAAGTATCCCTGATCTTAAGAATCTAATAATACTCTGTAGAAGGAGATAAACCAGTTCTTTAGTTTATATACCACTAGGTAACAGGTACTATTGAAAAGGAGAGAGAGACTTTTGTTATTGTTTTTGATTTTTTTGGTTTTGTTTCTTCTTTCTCATGATTCATTCCATTGGTCATAATTGTTCTTTACAACTTGACTATTGTGTAAATAAGTTTAATGAGAAGTTATATGTAGAAGATATACTGGATTCCATGCCATCTTGGGGAGGGAGGGGAAAGGGGGTAAAGAAAATCTGGAACTCAAAATCATGCGGAACTGAGTGTTATAAACTAAAACTAAAAAAAAATTAATTTAAAAAAAGAAAAGGAGAGAGAGAGAGAGAGAGAGAGAGAGAGAGAGAGAGAGAGAGAGAGAACAGTTGTCCTTGAAATCCCTCCTACTTGAAACCCCCCCCCCCCCAAAAAAAAGTGCCTGAAAGGACCAGTTGTTTTTAGTATTTTATCTGTATGGTGTTAAGAAGTAGAAATGGTCGGTGCTGTTTGGGAGCTCCAGAGGTGCAAAAGTTTCAAAGAAAATTTCTTTAAATTGATCAAAAGATAATAGTGGTTTTGCCTTCAAGAAGAGGAAACCCTTACCCAAAGAGTCAAGAGGCAAAGAAATAACTTTTAAAAATATTGTTCACATTTCCAAAAGGCAAAATTTGCTGCAGTTTATTTTAAGATCACTCTTTTAACTCAAAATAAAACATTAGGAAATAAGAAATTAGACAAAAGAAAAAAGAAAATCCCAAGCCCTTTTGGAATTGACCATTTTAGATAGATTTAGATTTGGAAAAGTAGCCTGAATAAATGCTGACATTGTTACTTTGTGCTATGCCAATTCATTGTGCATGCAATGAGATGTGTGTGGCTTTAGGGATTGCAACTGACATACACTGAGTTATACTGATCAATAAATCTGAGCTGAGGGAGGAATTTTCCTAAGGGTTTCTTGGCAGGGCTCTTGTATTCTTTTCACGTTTCCCTGGGGGCACTAAACAGGGATGATCCATATGTGTTCAAGTCTACCAATTTACTGTGTTTGGCTTGAAAACTAGACTGACAGTCTCCCACCTGCTTCTTTTCTTAGTTTTCTGCTGCCTGTAAGCATGCTCTGTTGTTGTCCTTAAATTAAAGAGAAATGCATCAAAAAGCGAGAAAGTTCAAATTAAGGAGGGAGGTGGGAAAGGAAGATTTTAGACAAAAATTAAGATAAATCCTAGGTCATTAAAAATATCTTGGGTATCTGAGAACAGCTAAAGCCATTTCTCTTCCTTCCTTGGCACTTGATTTATGTATTTAAGGCTAGATGTACAAATGAATATACACAGAGCATCCTTCAAAGGCCACAACGAACCTTATGAACAACATTGTACATATGCAAAGAATTTAAGTAGATTTAAGAAAGCACGTTGATTTCACAAGTATTTACCTTTATGTATCAGTTGTGTGATAAATTTGACAGAAGATAGTAACCTCTCTAGTGGCATCAGGTTGACACACCAGCACTTTCAAAAGAATACAATCCAAAGCCAGGGCTTGTCCCCAGAGGAGGTAGCAGATATCAGTCAAAGGCACACTGCTGCTGAGAGAATGAGATACGCAATGTCATCTGGCATGCACTCCTACAACTGACTATATTCAGGACCAAAACAAGAGAAGCGAACCTCAAAGGCTGAGATCTGTCTGTGCTCAAAGCGAAAGCTAATGTCAACTCCAAAGGAGCAGCTAGAAAATGTGGAAGGTCTTTGCAGTGTTGTATCATCCATATCTTCTCTGTGAATTTCCAAAAGATATGTAAGCAGAGATGCCACTGGTAGAAGTTTGAATTCTGTACTTCAATTCTGAAACCATAGAAAAAAGCTGTACTGCCTTCCTTATTTAATCTATAGGTCTCCAATAGGAAAGAGTCATTTCTACCACCCCAGTAACATTGAACTTCCACCTGCAAAAAACAGAAAGTAGACTTGTCCACTTGAGGTTATTATATTCAACTAGATAATTTTAAGGCTCAAGTGACCTATAAGTGGCAATTTATTCCTATGTAAGAATAGCTTTGTTTTTAAAGATTCTTATGTCCCTTGGACCATTACAGTACAGTTTGTCCTTTGAATCTATGATTAAATAAGCTCATGTTAAATCTCACAATAATTCTCTCACATATTTAATATTTATGATTAATTATATAAAACATAATCTGCTGCCTTTGACGCACAATTCCCAAATCTTTCCTTTCCCCTTTGGCTTGGCTACTTTGGCAAGCATCCTAATTCATTGGCCTTTTGTCCTTACCTATAAAATAATGGGTAACAGGAAGGAAACAGAAATGCTGACCCATACTCCTACATTTAATTTAATAGGCAAAAGTAATGGGAACTTATCAGTGCAGGCATTCTATTTACTAAAAGCCTCAAACGGTTACTTTTATCCATTTTTCTACTTTTAAGAGTTATTAAAATGACTTGTTTTCCCTGCCCTCTTAGCAATAACTTGATTGCCCACATTATAGCCAAGTACATGCGTGAGTTGAGGCTAATCTAGCAGAAGCATCAGCTTTCCAATCTAATAGATTCTGTCATTCATATGTCTCCTTGCTCTCCTCATTGGAATGTCATGTCCTCTGCAACTTATATAATCTTCCCTTTCTCAACTCCTTGTCCAAACCATTGCACCCTGTTCTTGAGAGAAAAATGCAATTGCACTGACCAAACAACCAATTAATTATTATGTTATCTGTTTACAAGCAAGGTCAGGGGGAGTATTGTTCTTAAAGTTGTTTTTTTTTAATTATCAAGATTCTGTCCAAGAATATAAAGTAGATCAAAAGAATATAAAGTAGATCCCAAACAGCACCAAGACATATTGAATTAGAAAGCTATCAAAGAAGAGTTGATTTCCCCCTTTTTTCTCCATACACACTAGCTATCACCCACACCTTCCACTTTCCCCAAGGCAATGTGGTCTACTTGGGATACACTTGACCTTAATTAAGATGGCTGGAAAATATTTCCCAAGATAGTCTTAAATTTTTTAATGGTGAAAATAAACATGAATGTGGTATCTTATTTCATTGACTTAATCTCAACATTGCTGTTTGTCTCCCATATTCTTCCTTAGTTGCAAGCAGATGATATAATATAATGTAATAACTAATTAGCATGTAAATAAGAACTGTCCTCAGATTTATGATGAATTCTTGAGATAATTGGTTGTTGGTCAGAAAGATGAGTTTCCCTAAGTTCAAATCTGGCCTCAGATACTTACTAGCTGTGTGACCCTGGACAAGTCGCTTAACCCTGTTTGTCTTAATTTCTTCATCTGTAAAATGAGCTGGAGAAGGAAATGGCAAACCACTTTGATATCTTTGCCAAGAAAACCCCAAATGGTGTCACAGAGTCAAATACAACTAAAAATGACTGAACAACAAAGAACGTATGTTGGACAGTGACAATGAATTGCCCTTCTACCTCTCCACAAGGATGTAAAAAAGAGGAAGAAGTAAGGGACAGGACAGGGGATGGCCAAGGGAAGGCTAAAAGTCTTGTCACTGGATGGGTATTAATATGCAGGAAGAAAGAAAGGAAGGAAAGAAGAGAGAGGGGGGGAGAAGAGAGGGAAGAAGGGAAGGAGGGAAGGAGGGAGGGAGAGAGGGAGGGAGGGAGAGAGGGAGGAAGGGAGGAAGAGAGGAAGGAAGGAAG
>CM053624.1:100201033-100221880 GCA_028646595.1 Phalanger gymnotis | reverse complement strand
GGGGGGAGGGGGAAATGGGGAGAAAATTTGTAATTCAAACGCCTGTGAAAATCAATGCTGAAAACCAAATATGTCAAAAATAAATTAAAATTAAAAAAAAATAAAATAAAAAAAGAAACTATGACTTAATAAAGAAACATTTAATCTCTAAGAACATAAGAAAATAAAAATTTAATTAACATATAAAAACAAATCAAAATCACATAAGGCACATTATTTCAACTCACATTGCAGTAATAACTTGCATGTGCAAAACTCACGAATTACAACATGTTTAAAAAGCCAATAGCAACTCTTTAGTTTTTCACTATAATGTTAACTTCATAATTTTACATGAGATTCTTGCTTCTCTGGAAATAAGCAAAAGTAGTCAAAATATTTTAAAAATAAATATTTTTAAATATTAGTCCATTTAACCTTTAAAATTATAAATAGAAGCTGGAGCTCCACAGCGGCTCCACGCAGAGCGAGTCTCGGGAGCCAGACCTATAGCCAAGACAGGCGCGCAGCGGCAGCGGCGGTATGACCGGCCACCACGGCTGGGGCTACCGCCAGGAGGACGGTCCCTCTGAATGGCACAAGTTATTCCCCATTGCCCAAGGGGACTGCCAGTCTCCTATCGACATTGTCTCCAGTCGGGCCGTCTATGACCCTACTCTGAAGCCCCTGGTCCTGGCCTGTGAGTTCTGCATGTCGCTAAGCATCTCCAATAATGGACATTCCGTCATGGTGGAGTTTGATGATGTGGATGACAGGACAGTGGTGCATGGGGGCCCCCTGGATGGGCCCTACCGGCTGAAGCAGTTCCATTTTCACTGGGGGAAAAACACAGCTTAGGTTCAGAACACACAGTGGATGGGAAGTCCTTCTCCAGTGAGCTCCATTTGGTCCACTGGAATGGAAAAAATACAAGACCTTTGCAGAAGCAGCTGCAAACCCGGATGCCCTGGCTGTGGTCGGCATCTTCTTGGAGACTGGAGATGAGCATGCCAGCATGAACAGACTGACAGATGCACTGTACATAGTCAGATTCAAAGGAACCAAAGCCCAATTCAATAGCTTCAATCCCAAATGCCTCCTACCCATGAATCTCCACTACTGGACCTACTCGGGGTCTCTGACAACACCATCCCTGAGTGAGAGCGTGACGTGGATAGTGCTCAAGGAGCCCATCACAATTTCAGAGAAACAGATGGAAAAATTCCGGAGCCTCCTTTTCACTGCAGAGGATGATGAGAAGATCCGAATGGTGAGCAATTTCCAGCCCCTTCAGCCACTGAAGGGAAGAGTAGTTCCAGCCCCTTTCCAATCCTGAGTGGGGTCATGCTGTCAACGGTAACAGCAATGATGTCCAAAGTGCTTCCATATCAGCTAAGAACAAACCAGGTGTGGGACCCCTTGGTCATGGACTGACTCCTCAGAGCCATTTGGGGTATGGGGGCAGAGTAGAAGAGGAATCGCCATTTTGGCTGCATTATTAGTTCCCTCCAGTCCATTTCTATTTACTTTGGGAGTCTTTCTTACCAAAGCAACACCTGACTTAAATGCTAAGAAACCTCCACCACTCTGCTATTCCATGGTCTTTTGACAGCTTTGAAACTGGCCAGGCTTTTAAAAAGTACAAGACTGGGGGAGATTATAAAATCTACCTGGGCTAGAGCCACCAGGAAGAGCAAGAAATAGGAATATGAGAGGGTGGCTTCCTGGTGCCTGGTTAACGGAGAAGGGAGGTAGATATTAACAACTGTCAGAAATGACTCTTGGCATTTGACCAGCTTGCCTCTTCCTAGGGGTGTACTTTCCCCTCTGTATCATCTACAATGCAAACTCCTTTCCCTGGAAAAAAAATCACTTTGCTCTGGCCCCTTCTTGAACCCTCTACTGTGACAAGGCCCTGTGCTTCAAAGCCATGGGCAGCTGTTGGCAAGACAAAAGCAATAATTATAGCAGGTGGGAGATCTCTTACCAGTGTTACTTACCTCGAATACTGAAACTAAGCACTAGAAATGAAACTGCAGAAGGCTATGGGGTTTTTTTGTTTGTTTGTTTTTTGTTTGGTTTGTTTTTTGCCATTTCACTGCCAGCCATTAAAAACATTGATGTGAAAAAAAATAAAATAAAATTATAAATAAATTTCTAAAAATGCTAAATATAGTAAATATATAAAATACTAAAAATAAAAATTATTGTAATAAAAGGAAAATATACTATTAATTCAAAAATTGTAACCTTATAAAATACATATTTTACAATAATTGATTCAAGAAAGCTGTTCATAATAAGGTGGGATTTCACTGTCATACAAAAGTACAGAAGCAAATATTCATAGTCGGAAATGCAAGACACATGTCACAAGTTCACATGCCATTCAGAATTATGTATTAGACATCATATGCATATATATGCCTATATATATTAAAATTGCATCGACAACTAATTATAGTCTATTCTTGATAAGTAGCTAATACCTTTTTGACTGCTGAAAGTTTATGTTGGTAAACTGCCACAATCGTGTACATCTTATTGCTATTTTTAACGAATTCACCCATTTTACAATGGATGTCAAAATAATTAACAAATGATACTATTTACCAATCAAAACACTCGTTGTGTGCCTACTATGCATCAGACACTATCCTAAGCACTGAGGGTACAAGAAGAAGCGAAGGACAGTCTCTTTCGGCAAGAAGCTTACCATCTGCTGCAGGAAACAATATGCAAACATGTGTGTGTGTGTGTGTGTGCATATTTGTATGTGTGCATGTATACATACATACATACAAAGCAAGATATAAACAGGATAGATAGGAAATAATTAAGAGAGAAAAATAATTAAGAGCGCCTGGGGAAGACAAACATGCATTCAACATAATTGGGTCTAGGCCCCTTTCTGGATCTCAGAGTCCTCTAATTCACACTTCCCCCTGTCTTGGCCCAGTGAGCAATGCATTGTACTATGTAACAGGGTTCTGAAGAGAAAGAAAAAATGGTCTTTTAGAAACCTGGCAGCAGAACAATCAGGTCTGGGTTTGAATCTTGCACTCTAGTACTTATTACCATTTAATAACCTCTCTGGACCTCAATTTACTCATCTGTAAAATGAAGGGGTTGGATTAGATGACCTTTAAAGTCCCTTCCAGTTCTGAATTGTAAGAACTTACAATTTTAGAACAAACAGGCAGACAGAGAAATATACTACAAATTATGAGTCCGTAAAAATGGCAAATATTCCAAGATTAGCCCTGGAGGGAACAGACCCCCACAGGGGCAGGGGTAGGGATGTAGGTCAACAACGGGCACAGCCTGTTCATAAGTCTGCTTGCTTTTTCTCTCTCCTCTGCAATCTCTCCTTCACACAGCTACCATATTTATATTCCTAAAGCACAGATCTGAATATTTTACTTCTTGTTGTTGTTTCCCCTTCATTCTCAAAGAGAACCATAGCATCAGGAAGGTGATGCCATTAACTTGCAAGTGAATCGGTAATTAAGTAAGGGAATTAAGTAACAGAGGGCTATGCAAAGTCACCGGCCCCACTTTCTCCTCCTGAGCCATCCGGATCCAGTGGCAAGATATAGATCAGGACCACTGGAGATGGCCCAGGTTGCAGTGGGAGACCTTGGCCTTTTTAAGCTAAGGTCTTTCCCAGGTCTCAGTTTAACTGAGGCAATGCCCATTCAGTGATTAAAGCTAGGTAAGAAATGAGACAAAGAATGGCCTCTTTTTTTAATGGCAAAAATGTTTGCTATTTACTAAAATATTGAAACTAATGTTACACTATATATTATAATGATGTATTATGTGTAATACAATAAATCTTATTGGTATTATTTCAGAAAAAGCAATATGATTGATTAGGCTTCGATACTAATAATAACCTTGGTTTAATAATTTTTGATAAAGCAATTTGAAAGTCTGTTTCTAACTTCAATTTATTTCCATACTCAGATTAATGACTGTCAGGATGGAGGGATAACTCCCAAAGGTACAAAGATTCAAGTGGAAAAGGTTTATCCTTTGATGATTTAGTAATCATGATAATCATTTTTCAGTCCTAACCACCAATTATATGAAGTTGTTTGGTTGAAATTTGGCTAGCCAATTTATATCATCTCTAATGCCAACAAATTGTTGCTATGAAAGAATTGAAATCAGGCCCAAGGACTCACAGATTTTATTGGTGACCTTTCACCTTATCTTACCCAGAACTAGACAGCATCCCCTTCCTGGCCATTTCCAAACCATGCTATTTCATCAATCCATCCATCTAAATGGATGCAAACTCCACTGAAACCCTTAGGAAGGTTTTAAAAGCAATTAGGAAATTCTCCTTCCAAATTTATTTGTGCAGAAATTCAAGTTTTTACAGGTGACATGCAAATTTCAGCCACAAAAGTTTAGTTTTGTAAGTCTCTTGGGATGGCTAGATATTGTTAAGTGTGTATGTATGTGTATATATACACACACATACATACATCTGTATGTGTATGTGTGTATATATACACATATACATATGTGTGTATTACCTTTATGTGTGTGTGCATGCATGCATGTGTATGTATGTTTGTGTATGTCATGGCCTACAATATACTCAGAGAGAGACTCCTCAATAAGGAGAGTAGATGTAAATCTGTATTTCAAATAATCTTTATCTTTGTGAACTTTTCTGGCAAACTTCTCTGAACAACCTGATATACTAGTCAGTTGTTATTGTTTTTATGCTTAATGTGGATGACAAAAAGCTTGTACTAGAAGTAGGAAAAAATTTAGGTCTTCCATTTTCTTATTATTCACTTGTATCATTAGAGTTATGTATAGTTTCTTTGCAGGAATCTTTATAGGGTACTTTTCCATTTTATGAGGATTAGCCCCTTAAACTAGCTAATACAATGCATCAATTCACTTAACAGGGCACATGTAAACTGCAACACACTGAAAATGAACAAAGCAGTGAAGAGGGCCATTGTCAATTCTTCTGCATTGTGGAACTCTTGCTCTTCCCTCAGGCTCTCCCATGCACCATCTGCCACACACGACTGTGTGACATATGGACTGATTGAAGGCACAAGTGTCAAAGTGAATATTAAATATTGGTGAAGCTCAAATTAATATTTAAATACAAAAATACGTAAAGGGAAATTCTAATAAATTTTTTCCACCACCCAATAATTCATCTTGTGGACTCTCTGGGTTTCCAGCAGGCTGCTTTGGAAACCACTGCTAGGGGAGGACCAAAGGTAGAGACAAGACTAGTGGTAGGTAGGTAAAGGCACAACATTAAGAGAGATTTATCTATCAGAAGTGCCACTTCTTCCACAGAGTAACAGATGAAAATTCACATTCTACAAATATCAACCTTAAAATATCCTGAAGAATGCAGCTAATACCTAACTATGCCATAACTATACCATTACCGAAGACCAAACAGGTACACATAGTCACCTGGACATAATATCAGTTATGTAAACTTAACATTTTAATAGATATCATCCTTCAAACTTTTCATTATCTTCAAGTTACATGAAAAAGAATAGAGATGTGGCCAAGGAAATCAAAAAAGGCGAGGAGGGGTGGATAGAATGAGGGCTATCATTGCTGTAGTTCTGTCTGCTTCCAGAGTTATGCTAAAGATTCTCTCACGGTGCTTATATCCTAACACTTTAATTCAACCAAGAATGTCAGTTGTTGTGTACGTCTGTGCAATAAATAACTTGCAGGACGTTGAATATGAAGGAATCCTAGCAGGATAGTGACTCGCCCAAAGATCATTTCTATTAAATCCAAAATGAAGAGAAAACTGAAAAACAACTTAATATAACAAAGAAGGGAAATGCGAGACAACAACAACAAATAATAACAAGCCACATAAGTGTGATGATTTGGACAAAAGCATGCACCTTGTTCCTAGTGTTTATGCTCCTACCCCTGTTGTGGTTAATAGCTCTTAGCTCAGGAGGTAGTCAGCACTGTACTCTGTCAGCCTGACAATTCCTCTAACCACTCCAATTAATGCATTCATACCTCCCCCCCACACACATTACTTACTCTCCTTTCCCTCCCAAAACAATTTTTAGCATCCTCAGGGGAACACTGAATGAATCTTTGCCACCCCCAAGTGATGCATTACAGCTTAGTAGACAAACAGGCAGTTTCAGTCAAAAAATTCTTGTTCAGTTATTTCAGTCATATCTGACTCTTTGTGACCCCATTTGGGGTTTTCTTGGCAAAAACACTGGAGTGGTTAGCCATTCCCTTCCCCGGCTAATTTTACAGATGAGGAAACTGAGGCAAACAGGGCTAAGTGACTTGCCTAGGGTCACATAGCTAGTAAGTGTCTGAGGCCAGATTTGAACTCATGAAGATGAGTCTTCCTGACTCCGGGTCCAGCATTCTATCCACTGGGCCACCTACCTGCCCAGTTAAGAACACCAGGGTTCAAATCAAGCTTCTAACGTGTACTAGCTGCGTACCTCTGGGTAACATAACTTAACCTCCCAAGTAATTATTTAAAATTAGAAGTTGTTGATTTGCCCTGAAAGAGAATTTCCTCATTGGAAATTTCTTATGCAGATGAAGCATGCCATGCTGGGTATAGCAGTAAACAGAGTTCGAAAGACCTAGGTTTGAAATCTTCTCAGACACTTTTTAGCTTTTTGGGCAAATCATTTAACCCCCCTAAGTCTCAGTTTCCTAGTCTTCAAAGAGGAGATACAGCAGTACCTATCTAACTAGTTTGTTCAGAAGATTAAATGAGAATATATCTGAAGTGCTTTGCAAATGTTAAAAGATCATGTAAATGTTGTTTTTTATCACGTAAATGAAATCACAAGCTAAGTCCAAAAAATAAGAACACCACCAGAAAGGCCCCACTCCTGGTAAGGAGACATATAACCTTAAATACTCTCAGAACAAATCTATAAAAATAGAAATGCCCCCCAACCAAATCAGGGACCCATACCCATATTTGACAGGAAAACCATGGCAATATCACTTGCCCCCTTCTCTATAGTATAGCCCTTCTCAAAATAGAGGAAATTTACATAGGCCAATAATAATTTCCCTTCCTTCATCTCTATTCTCCTTAAAAACTCATGCATTTGCCTAGGTTTTGGGGTTTTGTTTTGTTTTTTTAGACACGAGGTTAGGCAAGAATCTGCTGCAATGATTTAATAAGGCAAAGTCAGGGGTGGCTATCTCTATAGGCCCCTGAATCCTTTCCTTTCTAAATAAACTGAGAATGTCTGTAGCCTATTTATTAGCAATAGGACAGGAGCTATTTTGGTAGCTTATATTTAGATACCATTAACAAGAGTGATTTTCTCTCCAGAGTGCCCTTTCAGGAAATTGTTAGAGCTAAGTAAACCTCATAGATCACCTCGTGGCAAGAGTCATTCTCATAATTTTATTTCCTAAAATATTTCCTTCCTCAGTACTTGGTCACTCTATCAGCAATAATTGAAGTAGGAGAATTGATAAGATTTTTTATTCAAAGAAAATAAACTAATAAGAATAATGTTCTAAAATGCAAATCAAACAGGTATTAGATATGGATGAGGATTTTAAATTAAAGCAAGTATTTTCACACAGTATTATCAGAGCCAAGTTTCAATAATACCTAGCCTGAGGTTCTGAGGTTTTCAACTGTAGAGTCCCAGAGTCCAATCTGTATCTCGACTACCTTCTACAACATGCCCACCATGGATCAACTAGATTTTACTAAATAGCTCCAATACAAGGCAATCTACTAATTCTCCAAAAATATACTCTTCTACTCTGGGATAGCTCTATTTGTTATGAAGTGTTTTTTACAAAACTAAATTTCTGTCTTCACAATTTGTGGTCATTGTTCCTACTTCTGACCTTACCTCTGGGGGCAAGATGAAAAATAAAAAAAAAAACCACATGCACAATTCCCAATTCTACATTATAGTCCTTTGAATATTTAAAGACAGATCTCACCTCCTCCCAAGGTCTCCCCTTCTCTTGGTTAAACATCCCTAGTTCTTACATCTGATCTTTATGTGGCATGGACTTAAGGCCCATCACCATTCTGGTTGTGCTCTTCTGGATATTTTCCAGTTAATCAAAGTTCTTGCTAAAGGAGGTTTGGGACTGAATACAATCCTCTAGATGTGTTCTAACAGAGCAAAGTGCACTGAAACTGTCCTAATCTTTAGTTCTGAAAATTATAGCCCTCAATGCAGCCTACAACTACATTGATTAATCAACATATATCTATTAAGCAGTTACTATGTACCAGGTATTCAACTAAGTACAGATACAGAAAAAACAAAAACGGTCACTGCACTCAAGGACCATATAATCTAATGATGGAGGAGACAACCTATTTAAATCAGTATATATGAGGTGTCCCATAAGTCTTAGTGCATTAGTTAGCTTTTAATAGCTTGATATAGTCTTAGGCTGCTATAATGAGCCTCAATAGCTGAACACTAAGACTTTCAGAACAGCCTCCACAAGATCCAGAGTATATAGAAAGTTGCTGTAAAGGGGGAGGCATTAGCAGCTGTGGGGATGACAAAAGGCTTCCTGAAGAATGTGACATATGAGCTTAGTTTAAAAAGAAGGTAGAGGAGCTAAGATCTGAGGGTTGGGAAGGAAAATATTCTAAGCATGGTAGATATCCGTGGATGACATAGAGAAAGGAGATGTAGCATTGTGTGAGGAATAGCAAGTCACTATGGCCGGACCTTAAAGTGCACTGAGGCAAATAAGACTGGGAAGATAAGATACAATTTGGGAAGAACTTTAAATACCAAACAGAAGAGTTAGAATTTTATCTCAGAGATAATAGGAAGCCACTGGAATTTTTTAAATGGGAGAAGAAGATGACAGTGTCACACTAGCCCATTAGGATGATCACTTCGGGAGCAATACAGGAAATGGATTGGATGGGGAGAGACTTGAGGCAAGGAGTTCAATTAAAAAACTATTACAATAGTCCAGGATAAAAGTAATGAAGACTTCAACCAAGGTAGTAGCTATGTAAATAGAGAGAAGGGGACTAGGCAAAAATGTAGAGAAAGAAATTAAAAGATCATATTTAAAAGAGTATGATTAGGTAAAGAAAATTCAGAGTTCTTATATAAAGAAGTAGAACTCTCATTGATGATGGCAAGATCAAGGGTATGACTATTTCTGTGTACAGCTGAGGTGGACTGGAGCAGGTATGAGTTCATGGTCAATAAATCAAGGTTTGGGTGGGTTAGGGAATTTTAGGGACCATCACATTGTTTGTTGAATTCCCCTAGAAGGAGATCAGGTATTCTTATGGAGAGGAAGGGACTGTAACCAGTCACCAAACTAACTGAGGAAAAAGGGAGAATGCCCTAAAAGACCAATAGATAATGGCCAAGATCTGAAATAGATGTTAAATTTAGATGCTGTGAACCTCAAAAGAGGAGAGGTTGCAAACAGTTGCTATAAAAAGATAGAGAATCTAGAAGTGGCAAGGAGGAGCAAGGAGGATTCTGATTCCCTGACCATGACCAGCCAACTGGGACTATGATCAAAAATGCAACCAATATTGATTGCATAATATGGCAAGGGATGCAGTATTGTCAGAAGAGAAACAGGTCTCAGTGAGTTCCACAACTTAAAAGGAGCAAGAGGAAATGGAGTTTAAGGTGAGATACATTTGTTAAATTATGGAGCAGACTTTCCAGAAAGCATGATAAAAGATCATGGTCAAGTCTTGAGTAGGGCATTATAAGAAGTGTTAAGGGTGCTGGGAATGAGGAAGCATATAGCAGAGGTTAGATGGGGGGTGTGTTTTGTTTTGTTTTTCAGAAGCCATGCATTCAATATCACAAGGATGGGGAGAACATAATGGGTTGGGAATATGTTAACCATTGAGGAATGAGTCTAGTCAGAGGTCTGCTGATAAAGCAAGTGATTAGAAGTTCAACTTTAACCTTCTGGGTTTTAGCCATCTCTTGACTGTTGTGTGGCTGTGGCACAGGAGATCTCTGAAAGCCTGCCAGATGAACAGGAGGTGGCATATTTCTGGCTGTGTCTTAGAGATAATTTGGGGTAAGCCTGGTGGTATGGCCTTCAAAGGCATCTGGGTAGTGCGATAGAATGCCAAGCCTAAAGTCAAGGAGATTCATCTTTCTGAATTCAAATTTGGCCTCAGACACTTTCTACCTGTCACTTAACCCTGTTTGCCTCAGTTGCCTCATTTGTAAAATGAACTGGAGAAAGAAATGGCAAATCACTCCAGTATCCTTGCCAAGAAAACCCCAAATGGGATCAGGAAGTGTTGGACACAACTGAAACAACTGAACGGAATTGTAGTCCTCAAGTTTTCTGGAACTAAGGAGGAGGTAGAGGTGGCTGGTCCCATGAGAAGGCTTTCCATCTATCTTTCTAACTTCCATTTGGCAGCTGGTACCAGGTTATTCAAATTGCCTTGAGGGTTACAGAAGCCTCAAGGAGAGAAATAGAAGCCCTAGAGGGACAAAGCTGGTAACTGCCGACGACATTCTTGCAATCAGGCAGGGACTTGTGTAATGTACATGTAATTTCAGGGAATGGGTGTAGATGATTTCTAGTCTTTTCCCCTTTCCTCCTCAGGTCTAAAAATTCCTTCATATGGTTTCTCTCAATTACCCTGGAGTTTACAATTCTTACCATCTAGATCTAGTAAGCCATAAACTATAAAATTAGCTTCCAAAATCATTAGGCCCTTCTCCCAAATTATGCTGCTACCAAAAACAATTCATTGGTTTGGGCCATAATTACAGCACTATTCTTACCTTATACCATTAAGCTAAAAGATATATAAGCATTTGTTTTTGGAAAAAAAAAAACAATAACAACCAAAAAACCCTGCTGAGATCAACACAACATATCAATTATCCCCATACTTATGGCCCATGTAGAACTAAAGACTATTGGGCAGTGTGGCCAATGGACATTTAATGTTCTCTTAGTCTCCTTTTCTTTGCATTATTTTTTTAAAGAAACTGTTTGTAGAACCCTGGCACTTGGTTTAGATAAGTTAGATAATTAAGGTGAAAAAACATACTCTGTTGCACGCTCAATCATATCAGCAATGGAGATCAAAAATAGAATTACTTGGAATCAATTCTATGAGTAATTCAGATTTTAAATGCTTTCAGAAAGCTAGGGATTTTTTTCCAGTAATAAGAATATCTTGAGTTTATAGAGAATATGTATCTTAAAAGGACCCCAAAGTCTTCTCATTTTTACACTCATTTATCTTTTCAACCTTCTCATGCAGTGGCAGTTGCTAGAGTGTCTCTTAGAGGTCGGGTTAGAGGCCTAGGTGACTTACCTATGGGGACAGAGGAAAATGGAAGCCCTTTCTGAGCCAGGAGCCATACCTGCCAATCCTCAGTCAAATATCACTTTCACTAGAATAGTATTTACAGCTCTGGTAGATTGAGGGGGCCTTGCATGCCCTGACACCTGAGCCCTTGGTGTAGTGTGGTAATGGGCCTGAGTGTAGTTATTGCAAACTCTGTATGACCACCAGGACTGTCCTATCTTTCAAGGACCCTTCAGATGTGCCCTATATGGAAAAACCCATGGGTGCCAAGACACCCTACCTCCACTTTAAAAATTGATCCCCCAAGGCTCTGCCAACTGGCCATCCAAAGAATCATTGCTCATGCAGAGCTCCCAACATGCAGTCACCTCCAAGAAAGGAAATTCAAAACTGCAGGAGCAACTTGGAAAAGCAAAATAAAATTATCTGACATGAAATGTAGCCAGGGTGTTCTCATCCAACTGGCACCATCTCAAACAGCACAGGGCCAATTCACAGCAGGTTAAGAAACAGCTTTACTCTTCTTGTCCCATAAGGAGGTATACCGCCACCTGAACAAACTTTGGAGGGGAGGCTCCTAGAGAATTTACACAAACCTTTGCTAATTAGGGCTGCTACTCAAAGCTGAAGATAAATTCAATAGAGGTTTTCCAGATTTCAGTCAAGTGTCCCAAGCGTCCAGTCTTTTTGCACCTAATACTTGATCTTCTTCTTGAAGCTGACCCTCCCAGACCAGCTTTGTGACAGGGGTGAAAATTTCTCACAGCTCTCCCACTGAGTCTGACACCAGTGCCTTTCACACCTGGGTTTTCCTTTGGGGCCTCTTAACCAAGGACTGACTAAGTCTGACCTTACCTTAGTTTATGAGGTCTAATGAAATCACAGCCCCAGGTGTGATTGGGATATGTGCAGGTGCATTCCTCCTCTCCACACCTCTCCCCCAATCCCAATTCATAGCCTTGTTATTCTTGCAATTTGTCACACACAGGCTACTGCTGAGGGCTGCACTTTGCACCTTAATGAATACATTCTATTATGAAGACAAATCTTGTCCATGCCAAATCAATTAAGCCAAAGAAATTAGACTGGAAATTTTAGAGAAATGGACTCCAATATAAGTGTTATATTTCTGTTGTATCTTGTTGGATATGGCCTGGTTATGAAATCCATAAAGACATAATTCATGTCAAAAGAATAAGACCAGGAGTCCAAACTGAACCACTGACTAGGACCTCGGGCTATTTCTCTAACCTTTCTTCTTCAGGTGGCTCACATGAGTGATGGACTTTTCCCTAAGCAACAGATTATGGTTCTAGATAATAGCTGTATGTAGCTGGAGACCTAAGCTGATAATTATAGAGAGATTTTTTTTATTTTAATTAGTTGAAAATGTGTTTAATTAGGGTTTTTTACTACTTAAAGTTAATTTAACAACATATCACTTATTTAAAACATTTGTCCCTTTCTTTCCTCAAAGAATTTATCAGACTATATAATGTACACAGGACAGAATTCTGAGCACTTCTAAAACCAAGCTCAAGTAAAGACCAAATTAATCTCAACTATAATTGGAAGAAGAGGAGAAAGGAGGTGGAAGAAATGGGAGGAGGGAAAGGGGAAGGAGAGGAAAGGAAGGTAGGGGTGGATAAGAAGAAGAATTAAGAGAAAGAGGAGGGGAAGAGGAGACGTGTGGGACAAGGAGAAAGAGGTAGAGGCAGTATTTTCCTAATTACCTAAGTCCATTACCACAGTCGTGGCCTTGCTGTAATCAGTCAACTATCACAATATCACTACATATGGCCATCTTAAGGTTTCATCTGTGCTTGTGAAGCAAATTAGAGGTAAACTTTGATGCTCTAATTTAATTGAAGTTGTTTAGCAAACCCAGTACTTTTTGGTCATATTCTTAGTGAAAGGCAAAGTTTGCCTCTCATTTTTAAAAATAAAATCTGCAAGTGTAGATCCAACTTAAAAATGAGATTGAAAAAGCCTGATTCACGTAAGAGTGGGTAGCTTGAAATCTGACAGAAAGGCTAAGATGTGGAACGAAATTATTTTTTCATGAATTTAGTTCATATAGCTCGTTATCATTGCTCGTAGATAATGGAAATCAAATTCCTGGATTCCATCCTTACTGCTGTATTTGTTTATATGTTTGGAAAATTTAAATTTCTTTTACTTGAAGCAAAATAGCTGAAATATAATTTAGTCAGATTCATCCCATTAAGCTAAACAACTGGCTGGTAGAGTTAACTTCTCCCCATGGCCTAGAAAAGTCTCCTGAAAAAAGGAAGAGGGGAGAAATAAGGGGAGCTTGTGAAAATATAGCACGCAAATCTCCCTTCTATGATTTTTGCATTGTAATGTATTGGGAATACTGAGGGACCTTCTTTGCATTCCTTATATTCATTTCTTATGTTCTTTATTAAGAAAACACAATTGACAGGAATCTAAAACCCACTGAGTTTTAAACATCTTTAAAAGCAACAAAATAACAAGTGATTCCTTTATTTTTATTAATTCTGACTTTTTTCTGTAGAATTGGCATTAGTCATGAGTTATCACTAAATATTTTTTCCCAAAGTTGAGGCAGAATTTAGGTTCAATGTTTCATTTCTGAAAAGATTATTTTTTATTTCTGTTATTATGTTATTATAGTCATAGAGTAATGTAAGTTTTAATAGCAAAATAATTAAATTTTACGCACCAAAGTTCCCAAGAAATTAGGTGTCCTTCTAGAATTCATTCTTCTTCATGGCTTATGTCAATTGACTCATGGTTTTTTAGCATTAAAAGGTCAAAAAAGACTTCTGTGACCATCCAATTTGGTTCATTGCTGCTCTTTGGGAATATATGTGTTGATGAATCTGAATTTTGGCTGGGAATAATTTCAGATATTTTAAAAACCATGGTGTCACTTAGCTATTCTCCAAAACACACCATTAAAAACTGCTAGAGGCAAAGAGAATTTTCTCTGTGTAACAATCATAGAGACAAGATGCTTTTTTTAAAAAGGAACTTTCTCCAAAAAAAAATCTATTAGATTACATTATCCATACCCTTCCTGCTAGAGGCAAAAGGAATACATAAATACTAAGATTAACACATACAATCATTTTTATTGTGCATAATTTTGGCAGACAAGGACATGACAGATTGTTAAGACTAATCAAATTTGTCTCGAAATCATTAAAGAGACAAGCAAAAGAGAACTATCATCATCCATAATATTCATAACATTTTCTACTATGTTTTCAGACTAGTCTCTGAAAAGTTGTGTGTAAATCAAATTGTTATGAATAGCTTTTGTGTCTCCACCACCTGGCATTGCACCTTGTGCAAAGGACGATCATAAGAAAACTTTATTTTCAACTGAATCACTTTCCCCCTTGATTTATGACACTTTTTAGCAGTGTTCCCATTTGGAGGGGGTGGGGGCATTTGGCCTTAACAAAAAATCATTAGTAATGCAACAATCTATTAAATCATTTAACAGAAAACAGTAACTTTCTAATAAAACATGTACAATAGTTCATTATTTTAAAACTTTAGCCTCTCTATTCTCTTGACGACTATCTAAAGCTTTAAGTTGCAGGGAAAATGTTGACTTCCATTGGTGGAGAGTTTTCTCACTTGGAAATTGCCTATGCCAATGAAATCCCAGGTCTGCTCTTTATCCCTAGCCTATGTGAACAACTAAGCTGATACCCCTCATTAGCTCTTTTCCCACTATTACTACATAGCCAATTTTATTTTTCCTGGTGTTGTCCAAAGCTTGCCATATCTAGAATCTCCCAACTCCTTCCTGGAAAAAAAATACTCAGGATGTACAGTCATGATACTTCTGAGTAATCCACCAGTTTCTGATCTTATTCATTTTTCATTTGTATTTTCCAGCATATTTTTGGCCACCGTCCTCTATGGCCACTATTGCCCTGGAGTCTCTAAGTACCGAGGCCTATGTTGATTTAATTTGGATAATCTTGTCCTTTATGTAACTCCTCTGCTTCTTCCTTGTCTGTGGCAGATGTCATAAGTTGAAAATGTTTTTATCAGCAATATGAATTATCAGGAAGGCCACAATGGACTGTGGGGGGATGACTACTAACAAACAGTCTGGGTGCTGCACTGACATCCATGAAATATTAAGAAACCTAGGCCTCCATCATATTGGGAAGACGCTCTATGGAAAATTTTAATGAAAATTTATGAAAAAGAATCACCTAGGATGAAATATTATGAATAGGTTTCAATCTGTGTTAGTGGAGAGAAAACACAACAGTGAGATGAAAGAGCTAAGAAGTATTAAAAACAACCCAATTAAATTTAGTGAATATTCATTGAACGTTAACTATGTGCATGACACTGTGCAACATGCTCTAGAGGGACACAAGATGAGTAAGAAACAGCATTTAACTCAAGGAATTTACAATACCATAGCAAAGATAAGACAGATATACAAAGAACTATACTAAAAGGTATAATGCAACAAGAACCATAGGAAAGATTTTTTTTTAAGTTTTCTTGTGGTTCAGAGGAAGGAGAGATCATATTTGGGTGAGGGGGTAATGGTTTAGAAATACATCATAGACAATATAACACTGGAATAAGACAAAGCCTCTTGCTCCAAGGAATGTTTACACATTTTTGAAGCAAAGATAAGACAGATACACAAAGTGTGTCATATGGTGATAAAGATAGAAATAAGATGTTGTGGGATTTCAGTGGAAGGACATATCATATATAGGTGGAGGGAGATTTTTAAAAAAGGAATTCTTGGAGAAAATGGCATTTGAGATGGTCTTTGAAAATGGGTGGGATTTTGATGGAGGATATATAGAAAATTTATTCCAGATAAAAGGAACAGAATTAAAAAAGGCTTAGAAACAGGAGAATATGGGTCATTCTAAAGAACAATAAATGATGTAGTTTGTTGTGTTGAATAGTGTGAAGAGGAAGACAGAAGCATGAAGTTAAGCTACAAAGATTCGTGATAGGGAGAAGTAGACTTATAGGCATATAACCAAAATTAACTCATGCCCTAAAAGTTGTATAAAAATAATAATAATAGTGATAAGAATAATAACTAGCATTTATATAGTTCCTACTATATGCTAGGTACTGTGCTAAGTTTTTTTTTACAAATATTATGGCATTTTATCTTCACAATAACCCTAGGAGGTAGGTGCTATTATTAGCCCCAATTTACAGTTGAGAAAACTGAGGCAGAGGTGCAGTGACTTGCCCAGGGTCTCAAAGGCAGTAAATGCTTGAGGCCATATTTGAACTCAGATCATGCTGGCTTGAGATCCAGTGTTCTATCCAGTGCATATGGGTGCCAAGTCACTAATATAATTAATTTCATGTGCTAAATTAAATTTGTGTGTGTCAAACATGTACTATCTCTGGCCAATGCATTCATCTAAAAATATCTATGTAACATTTCAGAATCTAAAGTCTCCATTTCAGAAAGGAAAACAGCAAGTACTGAGAAGACCTATGCTCACATTCTAGCTCTTAGACTTAGACTATATCTGGGACCATAGGCAAGTCACCTCTTCTCTACAGATAGGCCTCAACTTCTTCATCTAATTGTAAACAGCACAGGGCCTGGAACATAATGGGTGCTTGACAAATGTTTAATGATTTGACTAATCTGCAGAATGAGGACCATAAAAGCAACGGATCATAGGTGTAGCTGGAAGAGATTACAGAGGCTATCACATCCATCCCCTTCATTTTCCTATGACAAGATATGGAATATAAGACACTGGTTATTCCGACCTGATGCCAAAATAAACCAATGATTAAATTAATTCAGTCTACTAGCTATTACATTCTAAGAAAAAACAGTCAAATGTACAATCTAGCATCAAGGTAGATCAAAAAGCCTGTCTGTTTCAGATATATTTTTCTCTCTTTTTTTGCCTTCTTTTCTTCTTTCTTTCCTCTCTCCCTCCCATCACCTTACATTTCTTCCTCCTTTCTTTCTTTCTTTCTTTCTTTCTTTCTTTCTTTCTTTCTTTCTTTCTTTCTTTCTTTCTTCCTTTCTTTCTTTCTTTCTTTTTTTCATCCTTCTTTCCTTTCTTCCTTCTCTTTCCTTCCTTCCTTCTTTCCTTCCTTCCTTTCTTTTTTCTTTTCCTCAAGACTACAGTTTGTGTGTCACCATACCTGGCCCGAATATTTATTTTTTTAAATGTTTGTGCTGTATCAATTAAGCATAGCCTTTAAAAGTCTAGTGAAATTGCAAGGGGTCAAACAGCAAGCCAAGTACCAAACTTATTTACTGTAACTACAGGGTGTTCCTAAAGTCTGGATACATAGGGAATGTGGAGTTACTGCATCGAGTTCATGCGAATCTTGCAAAGCGCATCAATCTTTGCATCACAAATGATAGAAATCCTATTGAAGATGTTATTTGTTAATATTCCAATAAAATAAAATGTTGAAAATTTCATTCACTTCATTTCTTGAAAATATGCATTTTTGCCTATGTGTCCAGACGTTAGGAACATCCTGTATATTTACAGATTGAGCCTAGGCTCACTCAACCATAATCTTCCTTATTGTAGCTACTATAAACAGGGCCTTTATTTCATAAAGTCCAAAGTGTTTTCATTAAGCTTTTAAAGTTAATGACTTCAGGTTGTTGCTTAAGTTTCTGGTCACCATACGTGAGGAAATAGACAATCTCTCATGCATGACAAAAGGTTATCCCAAATAGTTTAAAAAATATTTTCTTCCTTAGGAAGAAAGAACCCAACTTTTCCCTCCTTCTTAGCAAAATAGATCAGGAGATTGTACTAAGGTCAATTAGTCTTCCTGAGACATTCTGATAGATGATCTGATATGAATATCATTCCAGGGCCTAATTTCAGTCAAATAATAAATTCTGTATTTCCAATCATTAAAGTTGAAATTATAATAGATAGTATTCTCTTCTACTGTTCATGTGACTTAACTCTTTGAAGGTCATAATAGATACACTATTAAATAATGCAGACCAGACAGCGCTAACTTAATAAAACTGAAATGTCACTTTGGTGTGAATTGATTTTCCTACCTAAGGGTCACTTTAGCTTGCAAATCAAAAATGCCTTGTGTTCACACATGTTAAAGAAGGCTGACTTTTCCTGAGTTCTTTCAAAAGTGTAGATTGATGTGATTTGATTTGTATTGGGTCAGTATCTAATGGCCTCCTCCTTGGGACCTGAATTATTCATGAGCATCAGGGTGTTTTATGTGATCTAAGGCTCCTGAGAGGAGAGGATGACCAAGAAAATGCCACCAGCTGCAAAGTCAAGCCTTTTTCTTAACAATAGTTTCATGGAAAGAAATACTAAAACATCACAAAAAGAAACATAGGGAGACATATGAAGTGATGCAGAAAGAAAGCAGAACCAGATGAACTGTATACTTGTCTATAATAATTTAAATGAAAACCACTCAAAAACAACTGAATTCAGAGGAAAAACAATGATAATCAATGTTGGTTCCAAAGGACAGATATTAAAAAAAGAATTCCTTTCTCTCATTAGAGATGTGGGGTTCCATAGAAAAGAATGTTTCATACAGTCAGATGCTATCATTTTGTCAGGTAGTTCTGCTTAACTTTTTCTCTTTGTTAATGTATGTTGGGAAGGTTAGGGGGAAATTAATGGATAGTGGCTGAATTAGAGTCAGGGAGACCTGAATTGAAATTCTGACTAAGACACTTAGAAGCTGGTGACTCTGGGCAAGTTCCCTACCTTCTCAGTCTTAGTTTCCTTATCCATAAAATGGGGGTGATGATAGTACGCATTTCATATAAGTTTTGTGAAGCTATACATATATAAAATGTTTGACAAACTTTAAAACACTATATAAATGCTAGCCATTATTATTAGGAAGAGTTCTGCTTGTGCGTGGGTGTATTGGGGAGTTAATGTAGCATTAAGATAAAGGCATCAATAAAACTTTTTTTAGTGTCTAAGGATTGTCTGTATAATTTTGTTGTACAAGAATATGGTTGTAACAACAATGCTTAAAAAGTGAGCTATGACATGAAATTTGGCTGAATTTTTAAAATTTGTTTTGTTTTGTTCTGATTTTTGCTTTTTATACAGAGATTTTGTTTTAAGTGAACTTGTAAGCTTTTGTAATAGGACTTCACAAGGAATTATTCTCTTAAATTAATATATTGTTTGGATGTGAGATTTTGCTTGCCTCTTCATATCTGGAATTAGTATATCTGCTACTAATAATTCAGTAGCTAATGACATTGTTTTTCACTACTTCTTGTGTGATGATTTCAAGCTAGGAAGTATCAAGTATCTCCTCTCTAAAATGGCTAAAAATGTATTCTTATTCTGGGAATCATCTTTCTCTCTCTCTCTCTCTCTCTCTCTCTCTCTGTCTATAAGTGTGTGTGTGTGTGTGTGTGTGTGTGTGTGTGTATCCAATCAGATGCCAAATCTCTTGTAAACTCTTGGCCCCATTCACAAAGCCACCACCCTAGTTCAAGTCTTCATAATTTTGAACTTGGATTATTATGATACCCTTCAAGTTTTTTTTTTTTTTGGTTTGTTTTTCTTTCCTCAACTCATGTATCTCTCTGTTCCAATCATCTTCCATTTGGCCATTAAGAAAATGACTTTCCTAAAGTAAAGATCTGACCTCTCTATCTCTCCCTAATCACTGCACAGTAGACTCTAAAGGCTGCCTATTGACTCTAGAATCAAACATAATGTTCTTTGGTATTTAGTGCTTAATGCAACTTGGTCCCTTCCTACTGTCCCAATCTTCTTACATGGTCGACTGGCTGTTCCTTGAACATATATATGAATATATATACATATATTCATATATATATATACATATATATTATATATATGATATGTGTATATGTATATATGTATGTATGTATACATGCATATATACATATATATATATATGTATATGCAATATACATATATATGAACATATTCTTTTCCTCATTAGACTTCAAGCTCCTTGAGGGGGTTTGGTACATATCAAGCATTTAGCATAATGCAAGGCACATAGTTAGCATTTAACTAATACTTGTTTGATCTATTGAAAAGGGGAAATGGAAATGAAATCACAAATGGCAATGCTCTAGGTCTACCCACAAAAGAAAGGAACTTATAAGAGCTTAGTTGTTCCTTCTTCATTCTTCTTTTCATGTGTGATGACTCTTTGCTCTGGCTTCTCCTCCCTAAGCTCAAACCATTTCTTCTTTTTTTTTTTTTCTAAAATGCTATGTGACAATAGAGACCTAGAATGAATACCAAGGGAAGGCTGGCCTTCCATGTTAATTAAAAAGTTGAGTACAGGAGACAGCCTTGTGTTCTAGGTGTGGAGTTATAAATACCTGAGTTCATACCCCACCTGGCAGGTTTGCTTTAAGCAGTATCTAATCTACTAAATAACAGATGAACTATGATCTACTGCAGTAGAGACTTTTCATAATATGAGTTTCTTTTTTTTTAATTTATTTTTAATATGTTTAGTTTTCAGCATTGATTTTCACAGGC
>CM053624.1:100162498-100200533 GCA_028646595.1 Phalanger gymnotis | reverse complement strand
CCCTAAAAGAAAGTAAGGGAAAAGTGCATGGCGGGGAGTGGGGTGACAGAAGGGAGGGCAGATTGGCGAACAGGTCAATCAGTATATATGCCATCTTGGAGTGAGGGGAGGGTAGAAATGGGGAGAAAATTTGTAATTCAAACTCTTGTGAAAATCAATGCTAAAAACTAAAATATTAAATCAATTTTTAAAAAGAGACATGTTTTAAAACATAAAAAAAACTGTATCGAGGAACGATTCTCAGAAGTAATGACTCCTACAAAATAATTTGGTGATATCTTATTAAGGAGAGAGTGTTTTCCTACGTGCCATCAGGAACTTATAACCTTACTGTGTAAGTTGAAAAATAGTCTGAAAGCTGTTGAAACCAGTTATGAAAAGACAATATGATATAATGCAGAGGTCCTCCAAGAGTGGTTCAGGGAGTCCTGAGGGTCCCTTAGGCCCTTTCAGAGGGTCCACAAGATCAAAACTATTTTCATATTAATATTGTCATTTTAATTTTTAATGTGGTAAGTTCTAATAGGCATAATCTACAAAAATGAAAGTGTTGGGAGGGGAGAAAGTCTTCAATATTTTTTAAAAGTGTAAGGAGTCCCTGAGATCAAAGAGTTTGAGACCTGCTAGCATGGTGGAACAAATAAGTTTGGAGTTATGTGACCTGGGTTCAGATTCTACTTCTGCTATTTAGCATTAACTGTGTGACCTTGGAGTGACAAGTCATTTAACCTCAGTGGGCCTCAGTTTGTGTGTGTGTGTGTGTGTGTGTGTGTGTGTGTGTGTGTGTGTGTGTGTGAGTTTTGCTTTGGATTAATGGAGAGATTCTTAACATTTTTGCATATTATAAACTCCTCAGAATGTTTTTAAATTATTGAAATGATATGCATACAATTAAAGAGAAACCGATTCCATTGGAATGTTTTTTAAATACATATTAAAAGGTCTTAAACAGTAGGTTAAGAACTCCTGCACATTACAGTGAATCTCTAAAGCTTTTTCAAGCTCTAAATCCCATGGAGATAGGTAAATATATAATGATAGCTGCTAACAGAAGTGTTTCTTCACATCTGGAAAAAAATTGCAGAGTAAAAGAGGACTACAAAATGAATGCACCATTAAAAAATAGACCACCAACAGATAAACAAACATAGTAACTCCTTTTCTCGATGCTCTTTTTCTAGCTTAATCATAAAATGCTCTACTCCTTTTCCTCTCTTTCCTTCCCTTCATCATTGTACCACGTAGAACCCTAGCTTGATTTCTAATAAACTTCCCTTCATTCTGAATCAGTTGTCATCACAACTGTTTTCTTATACTTTTGGAAACCTGACTCTCTCCAGAATAAACTATCCCTAGCCTAAGGTCCTTAGCCATCTTCTCCAGTGCTACTTTCTCCTTCTCTCATATCCCTTGACGGGTTGGACCTAGAGAAGGATTTGGCATACTCCTTGTTCTCTACTGCCACTTCAAAACCTTTTCAATGCTATCATCACTTTCAGATTCATTCCATCTGCCTCTCTCATGCTGTCCAAATCCTCATTGCTCATACCAAGAAGTCAATGTGGCTTAATGGACAGCCAATCTTTATAGCAACTAGGAGAGCTATTTACTGCTATCCTCTTTCCTGGAATAATTTGTGTGTCTTATTTTTAGGAGTAGTATTAAAACTTCTATGTTCATTATACATTAGCTATTTTGGACAGATGTGCATTTTTATGCTAAGCTATTAATTTCCTCCAATATTCATTTGCTTCATAATTCCCATTATACATCTCTCAAGAAAAATTGTGTCCTTGGTTTTGTGAGATTCGCTCTCTATGTGTTCTAATGTTCAATGCCTAGATACCAAGAATACTGGTCTCTGAAAGATTTGGGGTATAAGAAGACATGCTAGGAATTCCATAGGAGGCAGATAGCATCTCCTCCAAAGGGTCTTCTCATAGGCTTTAATAACAATTCTTTGTCATAAGATGTAGAATCAGGTCAGTTGAATTCTTGGCTATTCCCTAAACTCAATATTTCATGGATCATGTCCATGCTTTCACACAGGCTAACCCCTAAGACTAGAATTCATTTCCTCCAAATCTCAGAATCTTATCTGGCTTCAAGGATCATCTTAGGTACTATACCCTCTGTGAATCTCTCCCGGATGCCCCTAGTGACTAGGAATCTCCTCTCCCTTCCTAAGATTTTCTTTAATTATAGTTATCTTTAAATGTGCTATATCCATATCCCATCCCTACTTCCTGGTAGAAAAAGAGTATTCATCTCTTTATTTGTATCTACAGTGCCTGGCATATGGTAGATATTTAATTTGTTTCATTTAATTGTTTAATTTTTCTTTCCCTTTTTTGTATACCAGTAAAATACCTAAAATATACTTGGAGGATGTGACATGCTTCAATTATATATTTATAGTACTCCTCCGAGTCACCTACCCCCTACTCCTACAATTTGGACCCAAAATTTGATGGCACACTGTGAGACAACTACTCCATATTCAAGATATTCTCTGTGTCTGAACTTCTGAAACTTGCAGCATTATGGGATTCTTCATCAGTTTAGATCCACTAATGTGTTTTCCTTCAACAAACAGCCAGAGGAGATAGTTAGGTCAAAGCAAAGGCATTTATTAGAATAGCATAGTAACAAAAAATCTTCTCCACAAACCTGAGGTGAACTCTTCCACAAATACACCCAGCATCAGCAGGAAGAATAGATATATGTATAGAGGTCACAAGTAGAATGGCACACACATAAGACACACATTTAGCCATGACGTGTAAAGAATTTCAAATCACACTTCCAATTCTGCAGAGCCACAGGGTTAAAGAGCTGTCGATGTCCTCATACTGCCCCTATTAGATTTGGTCTCACCATCTCTTCTAGATGTTGTTCCACTGAGTTGTTGTTCAAATACCCAGCTTCTACTGTACCCAATTTGAGACTCAAATGAAATCCTGAACTAGGGTAGTGCTATGAACTTTTAGAAAGCTAGGACTAGAAACGGTCCTGACTCTTGGGCCACCTGTCTCCTAAACAGGATCTCAGTTCTAGGCACCAGCCTCTGGGAGCCTTGCTAGCCTATATGAACACTTTAAATGGATCCCCTTGAATCCCCTTAGCTGGATCTTCCTGAGTTGATTCAGGAGCCTATGTCCTTATATTTTCCTCTCAGGTTGCCTATAAGCACATGTTTTCTGGTTCTGTGTTTATGCAGCAATAGTCCATTGTGATGTGCTTTGGGTAGGGGTGGGGAGAGAGAAAAAGAAGTCCCCTGACACTCATTATGTTTTTTTCTTCCAAAGCTAATTCCTAAAAATGCCTTTTAAAGTCACTAGGAGCATGGCTGACCCTTAGCCAGTCACCTTCATCTAGTGGCCAATTCCTTGTAATATGCATAGACCATTTATACTCTGTTAGGTTGTTTAAGAAAACTCTTTAATTTGATCAGAGACTGCCTTGGTCTCTCTTGTTTATATTTTCGAATAATCAAATATCCATAATCACTCAAGTGGTTCCTAATAAACGAGATATGGAAACACTGAATAAGTGTAATGGGGATCTGGTTTCTCTAAACTGATGAAGAATCCCATAATGCTGCAAACTCCCTATTCCTCTCCTCTGAGACGCTAGGTTTTTGACCCAAATTGTTGAGATAATGGCACCATCCACTTTGAGCACTCTGAGCAGAACAATGTAGGGGAGAGGTTAGTGGTCTATCAATTAATCTGAATAATCCTAATAATATCAGCAACACCAGGAGCTAGGCAGCAGCTGCAGAAACGCAGCATCCAAGCAAAGGATGTGGTCGCCCTCCACATGCCCTTGAACAGCTGATCTTAATCATTTCCAATCAGAGGAATCAACAAAGTCCATCACTTGGAGATTTAATTATCTTTTCTTTACTCAACTCTCATAATGAATGATTCTAGGAGCTTATTAATTTTTCATTACTAGAAGCAGCATACAAAGTCTACCTGCAATGAAATTCAGATGCCTATTAGAAATTCCTTTCATTCCTTGTGTTTGGGCAATGAATGAGCAGCACAGGCTCATGTTTAGCATGTAAAATCTTGCTGAAATGGTGTGATAGACGGGTCACATATTCATGCACCTAAGTGCTGTATCTCTGTTAACCCTTATATTGCCAGTGGTACTTGAGCTACATCTAACAGCTGGACAGACTTCACATCATCTCTTGCTTGTGACAGTCACAGAATCTTGAGGAACTTCTAGAATCTCAGGAATTTTGTTTTCTGCAATTCTTGTCTGCACCTTGTTTTCTTTGTCTAAATGCCAACAGGTCAACAGCTGTAGGATGTAAAAAAAATCATGGGATTCTCCCTCTCTACTAAAAGAAAAACCTTTCAAAATGGTTGCTTGGTATAATGTAGCCTAAACTAGACAGAAGCATATACTTTTCATGGGGCTATTTCAATATTACGTGGATGTAATTTGAATCATCCTTTATCTTAATGGAGAGAGAACTATCCTAAGGCTTGATGGAGGCTCATAAAAATCACAGACCTACAGAATTAGAAGGAGCCTCAGAGCTCATGTTTCTTCAACCCTTACCCAAGTCATGAATCTTAAGATAACCCTGGCAAGGATTCATATACCTTCTACCTAAACACATCTAATGAGAAGTGACCCGTAACGCCCCCAGTGAAGCCGATCACTGTAACTTTCACACACTGGTCTAGTTCTGACCTCTGAGGCCAAGCAGAATAAGTCCAATCAGTTTTCCACCTAACGGTATATCAACCATCTGAACACAGTCATCTTGTTAAGGTGTCTTAAATCTTCAAGCTGAACAGCCTCAGTTAATTTAATGGCGTCTTGAATTGCTCGATCCACCCTGATTGCCCTACTCTTTACATGTTAATGTTTGTCAATGTCCCTTTTAAAATGTGGCCTCCCTATGCCCAGAAAATGGTTTCTCTTTATCTCTGTCCCACAGCAACCCTCGCTTCCTTCAAGACTCTGACTGGGTGTAACCTTCTGCTTAGGATCATAAGAGCCAAAGTTCAAGAAACATCTCATCCAGCCCCTTCATTTGACACTTTAGGAATCTGAGCTGCAGGGAGGTTAGGTGACTTTCTATGTTCATATATTCATTCGTTGGTTCAATAAATATTTATTATACTCGCTCTTCTTCACATAATCATGCATTTATCTGTCTTGGCACACGTTTTATCTCCATTCCTCCTCCCACCCCAAGTAAAATATAAATTCCTTGAGGATAGGGACTGCTGTGTTCCTTTAAGGATAGTGCTTAGCAATTAGTAGGTATCTAATAAATATTGACTGATTTCAAATGACTATAATCTCATCAAGGTGACTTGCAGGGCGAATGCTTCTTCCATTGCTCTAAATGCTATACTTCTTTCTAATGTGTACCAAGATGATATTAACTTTTTGTTTGCTACATCCCATTATTGATTCATACTGAACTTACAGTCACTAAAGCCTCTAGGTAATAGGAACTTTCTCCCTAGCCACATCCCATATTTGCACAATTGATTCTTTGAACATAAATTCAAGGCTTAACATTTAGCCCTATTCATTTCCATCTCACATATTTCAATCCACCATCTGAGGCTTCTGAGATATGTTAAAAATCCTCAACCAGTCATCCAAAATATATCCAAAATCTTTCCTGCCAGTTTCATGTTATCCATCCTCCAAGTTGATAGCCATGCTGACCTCTAAGTAATAGATAAAACTGATGAACAGAAGAGAATGAGGATAGCAAGATGGCTATGCAGAATAACCTTCATTTCCAGCACAGGGCTAAATCTATGAATGGTATAGCTGGAAACCAAGATTATGACTTTTTTCATTAGGCTTTGCTTCCACCGGGTAAATCTCATACCTATCAAAGCTATTTCTGTGGGTCTTGCTAATAATGCATTTGAAGGCAGTATCAAAGGGTTGCTGCTAGTGCACCACATATTACAGTAAGCCCTTGATAACAGCTGTTAATGCACTTTATGATTGGGAATGTTGTCTCAAGATAAAAACAGGCCGTCTGTGGGAATCAGAAAAATCAACTTAATTTCACACATGTACAGCCACTGACGTGTGTATATAATAAGATTAGGCAATGCCCTTGTCGGTAAACTGATAACTTTCTCCAAATATCAATTCTCTAATTAGTTTATAGTGTAGCTTCAGCTGCAACTAAGCAGAGCCAGGAAAGGGCAAATAATAACTGGTTTCAAAGGAACCCACTTGCTTAAAAGAGACTTAGTCATTAAGAAGGCAGATACTGTGTAGAAAAGTACCTCGCCAAAGTATTTACAATTCTGTTGTTTTAATGCAGTTAGAAGTATGAAGATAAAGAATGATTTGAAAACTGCTGGCAGCCCACCCCCTTAATGACTAAAAAAACCCATAAAGTTCTTATAGACTGTCTATTAAACTATAACTTGTGTTTCCTGCACAATGTTAAAGCCTTTAGCTTATTACTTCAGTGCATTTCTCTGAAATGAATGTGTATGCGTGTATGCTCTGGACAAGAAGTAGAGTATAAAAACAGACACTTCATATATATGGTATCTGTGATGATAATGTGCCCAAGTCATAATACGGTGTGATTTGGAGCAGAAAGTGCATATCCTTATAGAAGGCAACAGGATGCAGATGAAAGCAAGATCATCATCATCTTCTTTATTATTTATACATTATATGACACATTACGCAATACTTTACTACTATAAAGCACTTACAAATATTGTCTGATTTGGTCCTTGCTATAATCCAGGGATTCCAAGTCTATTTAACCCTATATTACCCATGAGGTAAACAAAGTTTATAAAATTTTACATGATTTTGGGGATCCTAGCTTTAGAGCTAGAAAAGGCCTTAGAGGCCATTGAGTACAACTTCCTCATTTTACTGCTCAGGAAACTGAGACCCAGAGAGGTTAAGTGATTGACCTAAGGGTACTTATTTTGTCACTGGCAGAACCAGGATTCCAACCAGTGTCCTCCAACCCTAAATCCAATACAGTTTGCACTATACCAAAGTATTGGAGCTAGAAATAAAACCGTAGGACTTTGGTCTCCAGTGCTCTTTCCACGGCACAACACTGTCTCTCACAGATAAAAAATAATGATAGTCATTAGATCTGGAGTGTCAATTGCGATATTGATAGGAGCTCCTAGCCTGTAACAGTGACCCGGGCATCTAGGTTAGACATCTACCCCTGGCCAGAAGAGATAGAGGAGGTTTAAGTTGCTTCTCAAATGAGATCTTCAGATGCTTATTTCCTGAGAGGCTGATAAGCTTTTTGATTCAGAGGATTATGGGGTCCAAAACTTAGACTAGCTCAGTTCAGTAACTAATGGACAGATAATCCTGAACACCAAAGTACTGGTTTATATCCTTGCCTTTGCTGCTCTGTTTTGAAATGTGTTTTCTTTGATATGAGAGTATAGCAGGTAGGGAATAACCCCTCTTATTAAACATTTATGCAGGAGTTTCTATTGCATTTACTATCAGTATGCTCTGGCACAACGAAATGCACAGATAATCATGGCAGGCTCCCAGATTGAATCAAAGGGAGCTATGTGCAGGAAAGTGAAAGATAGCAAAAGAGACTTTGACTTCTCTATAAGGTGTCCAGGTATTTTCTTTCTGAATCCTATAACCATTAAGATCATTCCGATGCAGTTCTGAGGCTTTTCTAGAAAAACCTTTGCAATTTTCTAATGACAGATGTACTAAAGAACCCCAACATATTATTATCATGTTTTATAGCTGCGTTTACTAATAGTAGAGAGAAGGCTTTCAGCCATAGTTAATGGTCATCCATACATATCCTCAAAGGTTGGGTAATCTCCAAGGGGCTTATTTCCCATTAACATTTCTAGGAATAGCTTAGTTCACATTAATAAAGTGCTGCACCTGGTTTTCTTGCAAATGATTCCTAAGCTAATTATTAGAAAAGATGATTACCAAAAGAGATTTTTCCCCTTTAAATTGTACCTTTAAGTGGTGTGCAGTAAATGGAGAGATAGAGCTGTATCATATTGGACTATTCTCTACATGTTATATAGCCAATTGCTATTAACTCAGTCTCTAGTGTACTCTAAAACACTGTTTTATTACAAGTTATGGTGCTAAGAACCATGGGAAATGATATGCAAATTAGCAGCAGTAAGCGTGACAGTTAAAACCAGCCAGACTAATCTAATGAGGGTGATCCAGCAACTTACAGGGCTATGTTTTCCTTTTTTAAGGTTAATTAGGGCTGCTTAATTATCCCAGCCAGAGAGAGTATCATTCTCTTGGAAAGCAAGCATAATTAAGTCAGAGTGACTTCCCCAAAAAGTGATATAAGTTAATAGAAAAGCTGCAATACAAAGTAGTTCTGTGCATTTGAGACCCTAATAATGACTTGATGCTTATGCAAATAAGAGGGAAAATAATAACAGTTATTTGCAGTAATAATAGAAGACCTGAAAATTAGGGTATATAGAGGGGGGCTAGCAGTACATAAGTGCCCCCATGTTTCTCAATTAATACTAAAGGCTCCAAAAGAGTACCATGCCAATCTTTCTCTAGGAAGATGTTAACTTCAGTATAAATAAACTTGTGACTGCAAATTTTTCATCTTGCTGCCCTGTGGATAGCTTATTAGAGAGGGTTTATGTCTCTGTGCTATTATCAACCCCATTACCTGCCAACACATTTCCCAATTCACCTTTCCTCCTCAAAAGTATTCTTATGAATTCAGGACAAATTCTTCACATTCAAAAGTGCTGCAGTTTCCTTAACGGGGGTGCACACTCCACCAGTGCTGTCCACACAGCCTTGGCAGGAGGTCTTCATGAGTTACTCTGACGAAAAAAAAAATAATCATAGTGGTCAGTGGTGGCTAGCTTTCTGGAGATGAGCTTCTTATGGTACCAAGCAGTACTATACCTAAATTATTCTAGCTTGGAGATAACTACCAGAGCTCATTCCCAGAAATTATAGATTTTGAGAACTTAAACCTACTTCTTTGGCATGAAGATGTACTATAGTAGATTTTAATATAGGATAACTACATTGACACTTCGCTAACAAATTATACCTATCCCTCCATTGGAGATAGACTTTGGGAGCTGCCTCGGACTCATGGTTTTTCACTTGTGGTAAATTTAGTGATGATATTCTCCACAATGGCCTATGCTGGTTTTCAGATGACAGACATATAGTCTGACCAGAACTGTATTGAAAGCCTATCCACCTAGGCGGGCCTTGCCAGAAATGGTATTCCAATGACATGGACTTTAAGAACCACATCACTATGGCAGCAGAGTAAGATTTTAGTGAAAGAAAAAGAAATCACTGTAAATATTTTAGATACATTAATTAATTGCACATATATACACATATATATTTCATTAAACTATATAAAGCAATTACATGACTCCAAGCTCAATTTTCTGGTATTTGATGATATAATCACAAGAGGTACTTGTGATTAATTACTAAAAATGATGAGCAAAGCAAAACTCTTCATTGTTAAATGGGACCTTGGTTTCAAGGCATACTGGAGAACATCTGCAAATATCCAATGATTTGAATAAAATTGGAGGGGAAAATAAGATGCAAGCAATTAGGTTGCAAAATACATAAAGCCTAGAGTCAGTAAAACCTGAATTCAAACCCAACCTCAGATACCTATTAGCTGTATAACCCTGGGGAAGTCACTTAACCTCTACTTGCCCCAATTTCCTAATCTAAAAAACAGGAATAACAATACACCTATCTCCCAGTGTTGTTGTGAGAGTCAAATGAAATAATAATTGCAAATAATAATTTTGCCTGGCACACAAAAATATTAGCCACCACCACCACCACCACCACCACCATCATCATCATCATTTGCGACTAACTCTGGGCTTCAGTCAGCTTATCTACAAAGTGAGCACAGTTGAGAAGAAAGCTTGCATCATCAGCTAGGATTCAGCCAGCATGTTTTCTGAAGAGGCAGAATAATGCCTTGCTTGTTACAATACACAGGCACTTTACATTGCCTCCATACCTGAATACAACCCCTAAAGCATGTCCAGAAAAGAATCAGTTCCTGTTACTATAAGCCTCTCTAGGATGCCCTCACTAATTCCCTTCCTTTCTAGAGCAAAATGCTTCTTTTACTCTTTAGTTTGTCTAAGACTGAAATCTAGGAGATTGAAGAAAGGAAAATTCCTCTCCTTTACTCTACTGCTCTCTAGGCTACAATGTCCCAGCCACCCCCAACCCCACTCCCACCTCCTTTGACACCTTGGCTCCACAACCTCAATTTATTTACCTTACTTAAGTAGAGTTGGAATTAGAAACTGAAGGAGCCATATATTGTAAATAAAGATTGGTACAAAACCATTTTTATAAAAACCCAGCTAAATATTTGAACAAAGATTTAAAATGTAATTCATCCCCTTCACCAGGCATTGTACATTCCAACAAAATGAAAAACTGGCTTTCTTAACTGTCAGAGGTCAGAACCAATGAAGGCCAAATGTAAAAATGGCATTTGAGGGCAAGAAAAAGCCTTTTCTTTTTTAATATTTTTAAACCTCCTTTCAAATGCATTCATCCTATTAATATGTGTTGGCTGGTCCTACCTGTTTCGTAACTTCCTCCATCAGGACAGAATAGCAGAGCTCCTACTAGAATTAAATAGATACAGGCTATGTTAGCTCTAACATAACTCCTGCCTAGTAACAACAATGGCATATGAAATTATTCAAGCTATATATCTTGGAGCTTGCATCAGATGAGAGGTTGAGGAAATAATATTTCTGGATCATATCCAAGTCTAGAAACAATTTCTCGGTGATTTTTGAATAAGGCAAATTCAATGAGAAAGGAAATCAACAGGCAGGAAATAGAGAGACGTTATGATATTGCCTTCCTTATCTTATACCTGATCCACACCAAACAAATGAGTCCATTTCAAAGAAGGTGAAAAATTCTCAATTAGCATATCTGCAGGCAAGGAACATGGCTAGAATATTTTATTGGTTAAACAGTCTTATCAGCTGGACACTGGAAGTCCAGTTGGTGAAAGGCCTGTAATTATTTTTTATCCACTGAGAAGACAACAGACTGGTGAGAATGAGAACTAAATTGATTTGTGAACAATGTTTACCCCCTTTTCTTGTAATTGTGCAGACAGCCAATTAATGGCATTAAAGATTAATTAACATGGAAGCACAGGCACTACCTGCCAAAGAGATGATTAAACTTGGTATTATATGTTTTCTCGATAGCCAGGCAAGGAAACACTCAGTAATTAAATACTCTGCAGAAGCTTTCAGAGTGGGCATTCCTAGTGCCACTGAGTCATTCCAAGTTATGATGAGAAAGAGCTCCTACAGATGAACATAAATGAGGAATCTTGGGGCAGCAAGTGTTTTGGCCCCACTGTGGCACCAATCAGTGTGAGTTATGGGAGTCACAGAGGGATGTTGAACAATCCCTTTGTTGTCAGACAAGCCATATATTGTTGACTTTCTTAAATCCATAAGAAACTGAGATGAGCAACTGGCCCAGATCCTAAATGATCACCATTCTGTTAATTGCTTTTTGTTGCACTGATTTTTTTTTTCATCTGAAATCATCTCCCCTCAGAAGAGTATGTAGGGACTATTCAGGTTTTTTCTCAGAAAAAAATGGTGTCCAAAAACTAAGTATTTCTAATACAAATTATTCCTAATGTGAGTTGTTTTTCTTTTTTCCCTTTTCCTTCTCTCCTTTTTCTCTTTTTTATTCTTTTTTCTAGTGTATTCTCATCAGACCGATTACCGAAAGAGTTTGATCTGTTCTTCCTTCATAGTCCTTTTTGCTATAATAAAATACCAGAACTGAAGCAGTATAGCATAATAGAAATACATTCTTGGACTGGGAGTCTGGACACCTAGTGTTTATCCCCACCTCTGCTACCAAGTCAGTATGATATCTGGCTGGTTACATCCCCTTAAAAGACTTCAGTTTCATCTTCGGTAAAATTAGGAGGTTTGAAGACATTGTTTTTAATGTCCTTACCAGTTCTAAGTCTATGATTTTATCATCTAGGCAGTAAAGTTTCCTTTAATATAAAAGTGATGAATCAAAATCATCTAAGACTGAATTGTTTGGGCTATTCAAATATCAACATCAAACCTATTTGTTCACAGCAATATTGCTATGTAACACAGGCCAATTATTAAAGAATAATAGCCCTGGGGAAAGAAAATGGATGGTGATTTTTTAAAAAGTTTCTTCCTGAAAAGATTGCAGAAGAAGGAAAGAGAAGAAGATGATAAGTCTCCTACCTTCAGTTACTCCTCTTTGATTGGAATGATCACACATGATGGCACAGAATTTCCCATACATTACCAACAGCTTGGCTGGCCCTAAACCCATCAGCTTAAGTGAGTCAGATATGTGAAGCTTGCCCATCCTCAAACAGTAACTTTCTCTTTCTTGCCCAAGAACAAATGAACACAAATTCTACAGAAGCTTATTAAAGCACCATGTCATCTTGTTCAGCATGGATAATTATAGGAAGAAGTTAAATATTTATGATGTTCCATTTTATTGCTCAAATGATAAAATTTGCTTTAAGTTCTTTTCAGCATAAGAATTATAATGATGATTTAAAAGGCCACTGGCAGCCAGGCTTGATATTTTTGATGTAATTATTATTAAGGTACTGAGCCATTAGAAGAAGCTACAGATAAAAATGGGCTAGAATTTGAAATAGTCTGCAACCTATTGCCATAGCACAGGAAACAGACTAAAAACAAAGGGGTTACATACAAAAGCCTTGCTCAAATCGATAGATGCCAACTCTTTTCTGGTTCCATAAAAAAAGAGATCATATTCAAAATCCTTTTGACAATTACAGCTTATGGCTGATGTAGATATATGCTTTGCCTGATTTCACATGCATAATTGATATCAAGTTGCTTGACTTCTCAATGAGTGGGGAAGGGGCAGGAGGGAGGGAGAGAATTTGGAACTCAAAGCTGTTTTTAAATGAATGTTAAAGATAATTATAGCTTATAAACTTTGTTGGTTTGTCACATTTGCAATCTGCCTATTTATGATTATTGCTATGATGTTATTGCAAATGAAACTTTAGAATTTTCTCCATTATGGGAGGGAATACCCATAGCCCTTTTGGAGTCCATTGCTGGATCTTAGAGGATACTTCAAAAGATCTATACCAAAGATTGAAGCACTTCCTCACCAGCATGTATAGGTGAATGAGTTACTATGGTCAAAACATTCATTGTCAGCTTCTCCATGTTTAGTTAGTTGGTCTTCAGAAGATAGTTCATCTCCACAACTCCTATGCAAACCCCTTCCAACTCAGTAGAACCTACAAGATCTTGTGCTTTTCTGAAATACTCCTCAAGGAATCTTGGTCTCCTCTGCCATCATGAGAATTCAGAAGAACACTTGGTGAAGGTGACTAGAGAGGGTGAAGGATGAAGAATCTTATGCTGGAGCTGTAAAGAAGGCAAAGAATTGAAATTTTTCATTAATTCAAGACATGTAAAGAGATAGTGTCCTGTTTCTAAGTGGGTAGATTCAGATTCTCCTAAAAAGTAATATGAAATCTTACCTTATCCCTTTCTCCCTATATTTGATCCATAAATCAATTTTCAGGGGCTTCCTCTGCCCTGGCTTGATATCCCAACTAATTAATTTCAATTAATTGTCCCCGTACATTTAATAGAAACAATAGTGGTTGGCTCTCTCCAGTCCACTACCATAAATTATTTGCCCCCAAGGATCCCATTAATAATAAACAGAAAATAGTGATGGGCTTTCTGTGTACAAAGTATATGGTAAAACGTCACGATGATGAATAAGATCTCAAAGCAGAGAAAATATATCAAAACTACAATGAAAGGCAGAATATTGTAAAGGATATAAATGATATAAATGTTGCACTTTGTTTAGGGTCCTTTAGTATTGTACTTTGCTCACTGTACCATGTGAACAAAGCAAAAGGAAAGATTGTTACTTGCTAGGGAATCAGAGAAGTCTCCATAGACAAATGGTGTTCAAATAGATCATGGAAGGATGAATGGGATTTCAATAAATAGATAGGAAGTGGAAGTTATTCCAGAAAAAGCAAACATGATCAAAGCATGAAAATGTACATAGCATGTTTAGAGAATAGCAAGTAGGTCAACTGGTTAAAATGCTAAATGCATGAAAGGGAGCAACAAAGGAAATAAGCAAAAAGGGAGCAAAAGGGAAAGAAAAACAGAAAGTAATAGGAGGTCCTTGAACATCATGCTAAGAAACAGAATGACAGACAATTCCATACATTTTTAAATCTGTAATATTCAGAGACTTTATTCTATAGCCAAGAGAGATACATTTGGCTAGTGAATTCTCTTTTTCTATTCAAACATAGTGGGAAGTGAAAGAGATTGTAGTATAGAAAAGAAATGTTGGTGGTAGTCATATATAATCCAGCTAGCTCTCTCTTCCCAAAAGGCAGGAATTCAGGGTGGGCTGATCTCTTCCCTTTGAAGAGGAGAGTGTATCAACAGCAACCTGACACACCAAGACAGAAAACTGAAAGCAAAACTGGTGGAATTTTAAACTAAATATGGAAGAGAGGTAATAGCACATATAAATAAGGAATTGAGAAAGGGAATCGAATCAAGAAAGGGAATTGTGTCAATAAGTAGGAAGAAAAAAAGTAAAAAAGAAAAGTAGGTATTAGAATACAGAAAAAAATAAATACAATAATTGAGGAATGCAGTGTCAGATAACAAAGGTGCTCTAACACCCAAACTACTAGATACCCTTTTGTGCTAAAAATCTACAGTAAAATTAAAATATAGTTTTTACCTTCAGTGTCTTACAGCATGACAATGCTCATACCTACACCAATCTAATTCAACTCAAGAAACATTTGTTAAGCACCTATTGTGTGCAAAGCACTGTGCTAGGTGCTGTGGTATACAGAGACAGATAAAACAAGGTCCCTGTTCTCATAGAGCTTACAATGTAGGCAAAGTCAAGGAGCAATATAAACATGCACAAAAAAACACTAATTCAAGATGTTATAATAAGTACAAAAGAGAGACATAAGCAAAGTGTTATTTCGTTTCTGAGGATGGAAAATATTATCCAGCTGGCATCATTGGAGAGAATTAAAAAGCATATATGAAGCTCCCTGTGAGAAAGAGGGCTTGAAATTTCCCATCTCCATAAAGGATCACAAAGAAAAAAATTATGTATACCTTTTGTCAGAGATTTCTTCCCAAAGTAAAGGGCCTGAATACATTCTGGAGGACTTCTCTGGCTCATTGCCCTACCTGGATGACTAGGAATTTAAGCATTTGACAACTGTATAACCCTCACAAGGGTAGCAACAAACTCCCTTTGCATAGGCCCACAAGGATCAACAGTTCAATAATAAAATTTTACTTAAAGTTAACATAAACAGATAGAATTAGGAGTAAAGAGAGTAATGACAATCATATTGGGCAACCCTCTGCCCAGGGACTTTTGTAATTTCAGTGTCTTGCATTACTGTCTGCAGTACTGTCTAGCAATGGATGGTCAGGTATGCTCTTTCACACCCTTGGACCCCTTCAGTGGGCCCTGTGCCCATCTGCACAGTGATATCTCATAGATAGAATTGGAGGGGCCCTAAGAGATCACCTACTCCATCCCTCTCATTTTCAGATAAAGAAATTGAAGCTAAAAGATGGCTTGCTGAATTGCCCAAGATCACACAGATAGTACAAAGCCAAAGTCATTAGACTCTACTCCCAAAGCTCCATGAACTTGGACCTTAGGTTCCCAAAGTGGGTGTTATCATCCCATGGAGGGGCACTGGAATGATCCAGGGGGACAGTAGTAACCTCAGGTGCAAGTGGGGAGCATTGAATAAAAATAAGTGGGTGGTGGAAGCATAACGAAAGTGGAAAAGATGAGAAAATTTTGAAAAACCATTCATACATGTTTCATCTGTTGCATAAGTTAAAGTCATAGTGATTACATTATTTTCCAAATAAACACATAAATTGCAAGTTATAACTGATCAGTGGTCAAGTCTCCTGACAGGTTTTAACAAGCAAGTGTTGGTAGGTAAGCACATCACACATGGTCCATCATGTATCAGCAGGAAGATGTGGGTGTAATGACTTATTTATAATATGATGTTATCTGCTTACATGATTCGATATTGCATCATCAAAATTTCAATGCAAGAAAAAAACACAAATTTACAATAAATTATTTAATTTAAGATGTCATTTTAAAAAAATTTATATTGTTCAAATGATGCAAATTTCGAAAAAAAAACTTAAAGGGGTTAAAGAAAGTAGATTTCCAGGGGGGCACTAAGTAATTTATTTTTGAACAGATGGCAGTAGGCCAAACAAGTTTGAGAACCTCTGATCCAGATTCGATTTGGAGTTTTTGTTTTGTTTTTAGAATGAATTCCACCTGGGGATATAACGAGCCCAAGAGAGAAAAACAATTACCCTTTGAGGTTTAGCTCTCAATATTGGATCTGGTCTGTGTAAACCATCTTGGGATGTCTTATACCTCAAATCACAAATACATTACCAATGAAAGAGAACAAAATCAATATTTTCCATAATGTTTCCTAACTGCCTATGCCAAATTATTACTTTGCAAAGTGATTATCATGCAAAAACCAACAGTTTATCAAATTATGGGACCATCATTCCTTTTTATTAAAAATAGTAATATTCCTTCAAGATTTAAGCAAGGGGATTCCGCATTCACTTTAGGGGATAGCACAGACATTTACCTAAGGTTAAAAAGCTTTGCTTAATTTTTAAGCCAGTCAGTTAAGCTAAGTAAAATCACTTTTTAAAAGAGTTAACCTCCTTCTGGCTATCCTCCACATACTGCAATTTTCTCCATGCAGTAACATTTTTCCCTGCTAAAAAATCAGCTACTTGTTCAAGAGCTGTCCTCTGGCATGGTAATCCCCAATGAAATCTCCTTTTGCATGCCTTTTTCCATGAAAAAAAATCTTTTTCCAGTCCACTGAGAAAATTTCAAAGAACTCAAGTCATTTGAATGGAATGAAAAAGTAATTTTAACAAAGGTCATGATTTTCAGTGGAATATTTCATAAAACATGAATTAATTAGACCATACAATATTACTAAATATTAGTAAAATTTCCCTCTACCCCCAAAGAGTTTCAAATTCAAAGAGATAATGCCACTGTGAGGACTATATTAAAATGCTCTTTTTAAAAAAAAGCCACGTTATAGGGAGGTTATGATAATGGAAAGCCATGGAGATATTCTAGAATACTATTGTTTATTTTAAAACTCAATTGGGGGAACCTTTAAGAGAGAATCTATAACTGACCTAGAGGAAGGAATCACTCCTAACTGACTCTAGTAAGTAGATTACCCACAGGAACAACATTGGAAAGAGTTTGTGTACATGAATATAGCAGTCATACTGAGTGGGGTCAGATACTCTCCCTGCTCCCTTTAAAGCACTTATTTGAACTAATACTGTTCTTTTTCCTATGTTTTATCTTCTTTTCCTGCTATTTCATCAATGACTAAATCGTGTCTGTGTTTGGCTATATAATCCAAAAATAGTCTTTTTCCATTACTATGTTATATGTACCGAAATGAATTATAGATTTCTATGAGGGAAAATATCTCAAATTTGCTTTCTCCCATAAATGCCTCTTTCTAAATTATGAAATGTTTATTAAAAACTCGAGTGCTTAAATTGGGATAAACTGTCTATTCCCAGAGTTTTTACTGAGCAATATTTGTCCCACTTTCTTAATTTTTCCATTGCAAATCAGCTACTCATGCTTTTCTCCTTCTTAGACCTTAGGAATTCCTCTCTCCCCCTAATCTGTTCTGGGATGATCATGTTGGCTATGTCTAATGAAAGGTTCACAAATGTCTATCAGCACCTGTAGGTGTGTATAATCAGCATCAGGTGCTTAGTCTTCTTTAATTATTCCCTTTTCCATCTATTCAGTACCTTACTCGTCATCTATCATCATCAAGAAATTGATCCCAGACTTAGATGAATTTCTCCAACCTCTTCCCCATGACTGGCAGAAACAGAACAACTAGTTGCCTGTCTGGTATTTGTTTAATTGTCTTTTCATAGCATGAATGCTGTGCTCTTTTTTAACCAAATTGAATATAATAATAATTTCGGTTTTAAATAACAAGGAAATGAAATTACCCACAAATGATTGCTTAGGGGAGCTATTGTATGTCTATTACTCTATAGATTGTGCTAGTGAAAACAGCAGTGGAACCATTTGAGAATCATAAGGTCTAGCCAAAAGAAGGAGCCAGTCTTAAGAAACTTAACTTGGCCACAATTCTCCTGATTTGTGCAATAAGGAGAGGTGGCAAAGGAAAGTCATGCCTAGTCATGAACAAGAAGCATGTGATATTTTTTAAATTTGTATTTGAGGGAGGGGCAGGGATTACTATAGATTGATTACTATAGAACTAATTCTGGGGTATAATAAGGATTCATTATTACATTTACCAATATATTGTCCTTAGAAGAAAGGAGTATGAGTAGACCCATTGTGATGCCTACCCCATGTGGTAGAGCAAAAGGCAGACATGGTAGGTGGGGAGCATACTGGTCTAGGAATGCAAAAGTTGCTTAAGACAAATTATAATTTCACCATCAATCACTGCTCTCTTCATAGGCTATTTCCCTAATCTCTTTTGTATTAACCTTCCCCATTCTTATGAACTCCTTTTCACTTACTCCAAATAAAGCAGTCCCTTGACTGCCACAGCCTGTCTCTATTATGTATCATACTATACGGTTCACAGGATCATAGGACCAAAGACCTAGAACTGGATAGGACTTAGAAGTCATCTAGCCCAATATCCTCATTTTACAGAAGAAGAAACTGAGGACTACAGAGGTTTAATGACTTGTCAAAGGTCATAGAGGTGGAAAACAGCTCAGCCAGGATTCACTCACACTTCTCTTGACTCCAAATAAAAAAGAAATTTCTACTACTGTATAGTTCATTAAAAAACAATCCTTGTATATGTAAAGCTCACTAAAGTTGATCAACTTCAGGATTCCATTCTTGGCAAAAAATCAGCCAAGAAGTAATTTCTTATCATCTCTAGTAGATGATTCAAGTAGAGTAAATGTTGTGGTTGTGCACCTTTATTTTTGATCCTCAAATTATGCAAATACATGTAAATTAGTTGTTGCCTCTAGGCTTCTGGCACACTGCCAATCTATAGCCTGCAGGGTTTCCATGCTTAGAGATACCACTAGCATAAACATTATAAAGGATGTGTATCAAATTACCTCAGCACAACCTGTTCTAAAACCAGTGTATCCTCATCAGAAGCTGCTAAAGCCCACCAGCAGCTCAATTTATATGCAGTGTCTAATAACTTGCAGAGAGACTTGGAAGTCAGGCCCATCATATCCATTCCCAAGCTAGTCAGTCTCTGGTAGGCTCTTACATCAGGAATGTGCTAATTCTTTGTGGTAAGTGGCAAGTCTCCTTTTCTGTAAAGTGAGAATAGTGTCTCCAAAACCTCAAGAGTATATAAGGGGTTTCATTTAGCATTCATAAAAGACTTTGAGATCCTTGAGGAAATAGTTTAAACAGCTTTAAAGTACCGATCTCCTTAACACTGAATATTTTACTTTTGTGATTATTAGCTATAAAAGACTTGGCAACTGCAGGGGTTTTACAGCTCTAAGATGTTTGTTTATTTTTAGTTAGAAAAAATATATTTTTCATTCTCACTACTGTTTTATTCTTGTGCGGTAATAAAATAAACTGGCATATTTCTGACTCATTGAGCATCTTTAAAGAAAACGGGAGAACAACATGTTTGGAGCTTCTCTGTTAAGGTTTTGTTTTCTTTGCTGGAGTCCTAATTTATCTGTTGGATAATTTATTAGGCAGTATCAACATCGTGCAATCCATGTTATCTCTTACGGGTAGAAATCAAATACTCTCTTGTCACTAGGAGGGATGATTTAATTAGAATTTATAACCTTTTAGCATGAGGGATCATAAATACCTGCCCTAACTGTAGACAATATTAAAAACAGATCAAGTTTAACCCAAATCACTGCAACCTGCTGCTATAATATCTGTGATTTCCATAAGCTTACAAAAATCTACTACTTTCTATTGTAAAATGAGGGAGTTGGGCAGGATGACCTCTGAGATCCTTTCCAGCTCTGGATCTCTTATCCTGGCATCCAATTTTTCAAAGATCACTAAGGTACCTTCCAGATGTCCTGTGTTGCTTGCCACTCTAATAATAACAACTCCCATTGGCAGTTTACAGCCATCGTTGTTAGAATGAATCTAGAAAGTGGCTCTTGACAACCATGTGAGATAGCTCCTTCATTCCCATTTTATAGAAGAAGTTTATTGGTGTAAATGACAAGAAAGAAAATGCACTAATATATACTTTGCTACTGCACCCTAAGAACCACTAGAACTTTTTATATACTTTGCTGTTGAATGAAACTTCTATATGTGCTGTCTCTACCTACTGGAATGTGAGCTCCTTGAGATCAAGAACTATTCTGATTTCTATTTGTATCACTAATGCTAAGCAAAATGTTTTGTATGAGGTGAATGGTCAACCCATTCTTTTTAATTCACTCACTCCTTCATTCATTCAAGATGATGACACCGAGGCTTAGGTGGGTTTAATGTCTTGCCCATGGTTACCCAACTAGTAGATGAAACACACAAGATTTGAATCCTTTCTCCTGGTCCAGTGCTATTCTAAAATCAGCTCAGCTATGTGAATGTGTTGGACATCACCATTAAAAACATTAAGGTCAAAAAGTTCTTTCCAAATAGCCAATCAATGCCCATTTATAAAAACAATTCTACCTTCCAGCCTTTGGGGAAGGGGAAGGAGGAATTAGAGCCAAACTGAAACTTCAGAGAATACTTTTCTAAACCTATAATTAAATGGCTCTGTAGAAGAGTTCTGTTAGCCTATTTTCCTTTAACCTTGGCTGGTTCACCCACTGCTTTTTCTGGGACTTCTCATTAATTGGCTATGTAATCTTTCAGGCCAAAGTCTTGATGACTGAAAAAAATTCGACACCCCAAAGGTTTCTCATAAAATTTCCCATGCATTGGCTCTGAATGGGTTATTGAATGGGCTGCCAAGAGGGCTAATCATTTGAATTTTTAAACTAAGCTATACAGTCACACTAAGATGATAATGGAGATGATCAAACATTCTCACCTGAAAAGTATTTTTTCTCTTGTTTTGTGTTTCATTCTATAAATGAATGAATGAATGAATGAATGAATGAATGAGTGTTTAATAAGTGCTACATACAAACCACTATGCTAAGTGCTAAGGAAATAAAAAGAAAAGCAAGACAGTACCTAATCCAAAAGACCTCACATTCTAATGGGTGTGTATGGTAGGGATGGGGAAAAATAATACAGAGCACAACATTCTAAGCAAAGATGCTGATTGTTCATATTTTAACAATGGGTGGCTTCACTAAGCCACTATAGCTGTTCAGTATCTAGTTAAGCTGTTATTATAAAATATCAGGGGGACCTAATCAGAGGGAAGAGGTAGGGCTTAGTGAGCTTTCATCCAAATATCTGGTTAGAGAAACTCTTGGTCCTATGGGTTTATTTTTAAGAAATTAGTATGCTGTTTGCAATTGCATCTGTATAGGAAAAGGGTAGAAGCATTTTCTTCTGTGTTGGGTTTGCGTTTAATAACAATGATCGAGTAAAGATAGAAGCAGGATCTTTAAAAGAGAAAAGCATACCTTTAAGAGAGAGAAAACGACAGCTGTTTCTAGATAGCAGAACAACAATCAAATATAAATGTCTTGAAGAGGAGTCTTCTACCACTCTCTTCATAGTACAGTGAAATCCAGATAAAAAGAAAATCTGCTAACTAAAAGGAAACCACTTATGAAAAAGCTTTATTTGAACCTTATCTGGCCAAGAACTCTATACTATCCCCTCAGTGGACTAAAAGGTTTAGAATAATTTGTTGTTGGTTTTATTGTTTAAACAGACCTGTAAGTGGATGGGTATATGGAAGGTGGAAACTCCCTCTGTTGCTATATATTGGAAACTCATTTGGTTTTCATCTTCTCACTGTTACTTGAGAAGTTAAATGACTTGTCCAAGGTCACACAGTTATTATGGATCAAATGACGGACTTGAATACAACATTGACTTTGAGTTGACCTCTAAGGTCCCTTCTTGCTCTAAGTCATTGATTTCATGAACCAGGGCTTTCTGACTCCAAGGCCAAACCTCTTTTCATTGCGTCATGCCACTTCTCTTACAGATTTTTTTAAAATGTCTAGTAGTGTTCCAAACCTCTCAACTGGAGCTTACCTCTTCTGATTCCAAATCTGGTATTCTTTCCAGCAGGACTTTGCATGGAAGAAGAGTACCAAGTTGTACAGTAAATTGGTATCATAGGTATGTGGATATGATCCCCCAGAGTAATATTCATGCCACTGACTGCTGGCTTTGGAGCCAGGAAGACTTGGTTTTAAATCTCACCTCAGACTTCATCTAGCTTTGAGACCCTGGGCAAGTCACTTAACCTCTCTGAAGTAGTTTCTTCATCTATAAAAGAGTAAGACAGTCAAGAAGCATATATTAAATGCCTACTATGTGCTAGGCTCTGTACTAAGCACTAAGAACACAAAGAAAATCAAGATATCTGCTGCCCTCATGGTGCTCACTATCTAATGGGGAAGATAACACATAAAAAGAAGCTGAAAAGTGGAACAAAGGGAGAGAGTGGAATTGAGTCCGGTTGGGTGGGAAATGATAAGGTGGCTGCTCTGGACACCCTCCTCACCGATGTCTACCTTTCACTGTCTCCAAACACATGGAGGGAGTGAAGGAGGGAGGGAAGGGCCCTAGAAGCAGGGACTACTGAGGGGGTATGAGTTATAGAGCAGATGTAATTAAGGAGGAATGGGAAAGTCTTCTTGAAGGAGGTAAGATTTTAAAAAGATTTGAACGAAGCATAGAAAAAGATAGCATTCCAAGCGTGGGGGATAGCCAGAGAGAATGCTTGGAATCAGATGGATCACGGAATATATGGTAATAAGTAAGGAATAAGAAAACTGGAAAGATAGGGGGGAGCCAGGTTAAGAAGGACTTTGTTCACCAAACTGCGAATTTTATGTTTAATCAGAAGGTGATAGACAGCCAGTGGAATTTATTGAAAGATGATGATATCATCAGACCTGAGCTTTAGCAGTTGGCTGTTGCAATGAGGTAATGAGGGCCTTGTCCCAAGGTAGTGGTGGTGTCAGAGGAGAGCAAGGCGCTAAAATGAAAGATGCTAGGAAGGTAAAATTGACAACACTTGGCAACTGATTAGATATATGGAAGGAGGTGAAAAAGAGTAAAAATTTTGAGTATGACTACTAGATTGGGAGCTCATGTGACTTGGAGGATGGAGGTACCCTTGACAATAATGGCTATGTTTAGAAGGAGGAGGAATGTTGGAGGGCAAAATGAGTTTCAGACATGTTGAATTTAAGATATTTATGGAACATTCAGTATAAGATGTCGAACAAACAATTAGATATGTGAATCTGGATGTTAGGAGAGAGGTTAGAAAATCTTGAACAAGCAAATCTGAGAATGATAAGCATAGAGATGATAGTTGAATCTGTAGGAGATGATGAAATGTAAATGTAGCTGACAGAAGAAGAAGTCATGTGAAATTAGAAAACTGAAGAACTGGGAAGTTAGAGTATTTGAGAGAATATCCTTGAATAAATTGAAGTCCCCTAATGTGAGGGAAGAAGGTATAGAGAAGAGAACCAGACTCCAAGCCAGACTGAAATCACTGGAGAAAGAAGAAGAGTATTTTGAAGGTAAATAGGCAGCAATTACTATAATTTTCATTGGATCATACATATGGATTGAGTGAACCTAAAACGAAAAGTTCCTGAATGATGGTGGTAGGGGGAGAATCTGTAAGTGCCAATGAGAAACAAGGAGTATTCCAATTTCTCCATGCAGACCAATGAGCCAAGGGAATGAGTGAAAGGGCACCCAGTGCTTGAATATGGAGTCCATAAAGTCTCTGTCATCAGGACGGAGCTAGATCTAAGAACCAGAAGTTGGAAGGAGTGAGAAAGGAAAAGGTTTAAGATGAAAGCAAGTTTGTTACCTATGGAACAGGCGTCCTAGAAAGCACAATGGAAAGAGTAGGCAGCTTTAGTACAGGACCCTGATAGGGGAGGGGGGAGGTTGAGGGAGGTGAAAGAGAATAAGGGATTAGCTAGTGGGTGACGAAGAACAGGGTTTGAATGATGATAGTGGGGTTCAGAATCACTGGATAGGGAAGTTATAACCAGGAGGAAATTTGCTAATCATTTAGGAATGAGTTCAGGTAGGTTATTAATATCTCTAGGGGTTTGGCCTCAGAGTAGAGACCTCTTAGGGAAGTAATAATCAGCTTAGGAGAGGGGATCAGTGAAGGAAGCTGATGAAATGTCATTTCTTCCCTTTCTCTGAAAGCAGGAAGCCAGACAAGAAGACCAGGCTGAAATGGAATGGGTAATGACTCCTACCTCACTGTGTTGGGAGCATCAAATGAGCTAACGTATGAAAAATATTCTGCAGTCCTTGAGGGACAATTTCACTGAAGATCGTCACCATCACAATCATCATTGTCGTCACTAACGTCTCAAGGGTTGTACAACCATGGGAACTGAAAAGCATTCTGTCATTTCGTAATTTATTTGATTTGATTTGATCATACATTTTTGCTTAATTTAGGTTGTATCTTAGTTTTTAACTCCTTTATAAAAATGATGGTGTATATCGTAACAGAATGAAGGATCCAAAGTTGATTTCTGAAATACATGGAAATGAGTTTGCTCAGAAACTAGAGATCACAAAGGTAGAAGGGATGATGATAGCCCCCAAAATGCCCTTTTTCTAGTTAGGATAACTGGTCCAAAGTGTTTTTAATCTAAATGCCAGAGTTAGCTTTATTTTTCTTCCATAATTGTCATATTTCTAAGTACACCATGATGTCTCACACACAAATAAAACAGGAAAATCAGGTCATAATTAAAGTGAATAGACTGAGAGAAAGCCTGTTAACTAAATTCCCATTTGCATACTATTATGCACGGCATTCAGGCTTGAGAAAGAACAATGGACATAATTGGAGGATTATACTAAGGCTTGAATTTCATATGGATCATTTGATATTCTATCTGGGCTGCTAGCAAGTCATGTTTCATCAGATCAAATCCTGATTTCATCCCTGAATTGCTAAAAAAAAAAAAAAAAGAACCTATTATGACTCCCTCTCCTCTTGCTTCTTCATTACAGGGATGTAATCTCTGGAAGTGGCCCCAAGAGCTTGATGCCTCACTGCCTATGTGCCTGTATTTTATATTGTTCTATTGTTGCAGAACAGTACCAGTTAATAGGAAAATAATGGAAATATGCAAATTAAATTTACCTGATGAGGAGGGAAAGACTATTTTCTCCCAGCTGCAGAATTACTAATAGACACACTGTGGAAATGGAAACATCTCCATTGAGGAAACTTATGAAACGTGCTCTTGAGACTACAGGAATTGTCCTTCTGCCCTGAGAAATAAGCATAACGGAATTTTTCTCACTGTTTACAGACATCTGAGTGTGGAGAGCTGAAAGGGCCAAGGGAGGGCCAAGCTGAAAAATGTGTAAATTAAACTATAAAATAAAACAGGCAGTACACTGTGAGGTGATTATAGAAAGCCCTGGTGGCATTATAAAAATGTGAGGGCAAAATCTGAACAACTTCAGATGTCCACAAAGGAGCGGAATGTTGCTGAAATTCACAGGGGGTAAGGGCTGAGGTGACTTAGTCCTGCAAGCAAATGGAATAAAGAGAAGAACTGGGTATTTTAAAACAGCATCTAATTCCTTAGATACGTTTCCCATCCTCTCTTGGGTTTTGCTAACAGAGTATGACATCATAGCAGGTTATCCAATTTACTGGGCTTTCTAAAGATTTTTTCACAAAAATCATCTAAAATTATATGAAGCTGAAAGTTCAAAAATAGGTTATAAAACTCCTTTTTTTTCTTCATGGTTAAGAAGATGAATTAAAGTAGCCAGGCAAATAGATTCATTCCCATTCCTCACACATCTCATTTTCTATGCAATCCTACCCCCACCATGCTATCAGCTGGTAAAAAAAATACGCACATTCAAATCTGGTACCCCATTTCAGTACCATCAACTCCTCTCCTAAGTACTCTCCTACTGTGTGCTCTTTCATTATCTCTGTCTTTCTCTGTCTCTCTGTCTTTCCATCTCTCTGTCTCTCCATCTGTCTGTCTCTCCCTCTGTCTGTCTCTATCTCTGTCTCTCTCTGTCTCTGTGTCTCTCTGTCTCTGTCTCTCTCTCCATCTCTGTCTCTCTATCTATCTCTCTCTCTCTCCCCACCTCTCGTATATGTATGTATACATATTTATGTATGTATATATGTAAGGTATGTATGTATACATATTTTTGTATGTATATATGTAAGGTATATATGTATGATTATGCCTACAGAATATACGCATCTGTCTGCCACTAACCACAGTAGAATTCATTAAGCATCATTTTTTTCCAGTCCTAGAAGTTCCTTTTATTTTTTTTGCACAACAGTCATTTCCCTGTATATCCCACAATATAGCCCTTCCTCGTAACGAAGAAAAACAATTAGACACAACGAACACAGTGAACTTGGCTGATGACGTATGTGATGCTCTGTATCTTTGGCCCTTAGTTCTCTACCTTTGTAGCGATTGTGTCTTTTAGCATCTGTGCTCCAAGACTAACAGAAAAGCTTAAATTTCCAGGATGTCTTCCTCCAAAAGGTGCACTAACAAGCACTGCTTTCTGGAGTTGTTTTAAGCCCTACAACCAATTTCTTGAAGGTCTTGAGTATGAATTTCTATGTGAATTTGTAAGGTTATATTGATGGCCAGTTCACAGAGAAGGGAATAATGCAGAATTGTTTCCATCAGCTTCACACTTAGACATTTGAAGGCTCTGTGGAGAGCTTTGTTTGTGTTGCAGGGAGGGGAGGTTGCCTTTTTTTAATACTAGGTCTCCCTATCTCACTCAGGCTGGAAATGCAACAATGAGTCATGGACACCATCCCACCGCTAATTTGCATTGTAATCATAATACTTACTCCATTTCTGACCTAGACAGGTTTACCCTCCTTTGCCTACCTGGTGACTCCTTTACTCCTAGAGTCTCACCATGTTGTTGTTGAATTTAGTGTGGACACTGAATCAACTTTGCCTATTACAGACCAAACCTCCGTAGTTCAAACAATCCACCAGCCTCAGCCTCCCTAGTACCTGGGATTATAAAAGTGTCACCAAGCTCAGCCAGGATCCATTGTTTAATTGGTACTTTTAATCCATCCACTGATGCAGATCACAAACCCTCTCTAGTTTCATATGGGCCCTTGTTGCTGAAAAAATCATCTTAAAGAGTCTCTTAGAATTAGGAAGTATGATCTTTGGAGGGCAGACGCACAGTCTGTGATCTGGTCTTTCCACTTTGGTAGGACTTCTGAGAATTTGTACTGCTGAAATAGCCTTGAGAACCTAGGTTTATTGCCATACTGAGATGAAGCATTGAGAATAATTTTAAAGGAAGAATCACAACCCATACCTCAAAAGAAAAAAAGTCTTCTCTTTCTTCGATGGCCTGCTTGATTTAGTCTGATTGCATAGGAGATATTCTCTTATATTCATTCAAATGCAGCAATGATAAACACAGAATAGTCATGCCTCACTTCTGAAATCAGAAAATTGAAAGCAAAAGAGAGAACAGGAATGAATGAACAAAAAAGCACTAATGCTAGGCACCTTGCTATGTGCCTAGCATTGTGTTATGCTCTGGGGGTACAAATAGAAAAAAAATGATACAATTCTTGTTGTCAAGGAGCTCATGCTGTAGTAGGGACATACAACAAATAAAAAGAAGTTGGTTGCAGAACCGCTGAAAGGCCCAAGGGTTATAGCTGCCAAGTGGATATGAGCTGAGGGCCTCTCGGTTATATAAGGAGATCCAAGGGTAGTGCTGAGAGTCTAGAAGATTCAGAGACAGGGCAAATGGTTAGGCCCGAAGACCTTAGCAGGAGATGCAGAGAAGGCAAAAAGTTGGAACTTCATAAAACCATTATGAATGAACGCTTTCTTCCAAAATGTAGGAGAAAAAAATATAAAAACATTCCTGAGCTTGAATATAAAATGTGATGGCCAATGGCATGGCCAAAAACTCTAAGGGGAAAGGTAAAGCTATCAAGTAAGACATTAAGCACCACCATGGCAGAAGTGACTTGCAAAAGACATCCAGGACCTGGGGAAAGTCAGTAACAGTAATAGTGGTGAGCATTTATATGAGGCCAGCTAGGTGGCACAGTGGACAGAGTACCTGGCCTGGAGTCAGGAAAACTCATCTTTTTAAGTTCAAATTTAGCCTCAGACACTTACTAGCTGTGTGATCCTGAACAAGTCACTTCACACGGTTTGCCTCAGTTTCTTCCTCTGTAAAATGAGCTAGAGAAGGAAATGGCAAACCACTCCAGTATCTTTGCCAAGAAAACCCCAAATGGGGTCACGAAGAGTCAGACACAACTAAAACAACTAAACAACAACAACAGCATTTATATACTGTGCACTATATGCCGGGAACTATGCTAAGTGCTTCCCTAATATTATCTCATTTGGTCCTCACAACAACCCTAGGAGCTAGGTGCTATTATTTTCCCCATTTCGCCAATGAAAAAACTGAGGCAAATAGAAGTTAAGTGACTTGCCCAGGGTCACAAATCTAGTAAGTGTCTGAGGCTGGGTTTGAACTTGGGTCTTCCTGAGTTAATACCTAATTAATAATAATAATGAAAATAAATAATAGTAGTAATAAATAGTAGAAAATAAATAATATAGTGTTTATTATGTGCCAGGGACTATGTTTAGCACTTTACAGTTACCTTTTCATTTGATCCTCACGATAACTCTGGGAGGTAGGTGCTATGATTATCCCCATTTTGTAGATGGGGACCTGAGACAAATGGAGATTAAGCGACTTTTCCAGCATCACACAGCTATCAAGTATTTGAGCATGCATTTGAACCCATGTCTTCCTGAGTTAATTCCTAATTAAGAGATTGAATCAGCATCTAGTTGGCATGAACAGTAGAAAACATGAAAGCCACATCACCCAATTAAAGGCAACAAAAAACAGACATATAGAACAAAATCCATAAGGGAAACAGTTTATTGGAAAAATTCATGTAAGGAAAGGACCTGCTCATCAAATCCCCAGATGTGATCTTTCCACCCATCTACCCTCCCACCCATTCTTCCGGCAGGCCATCTACAAAATTCCCACCACTACAACTGGTTCCTGTTCTTCTACTCACCCTCTACTTTCATATCAAATACAACTAACTAAAATGGGTATTTATTAAGCGCTTACTACATGCCAGGCTTTGTGTTGGGTACTGCCAATAGGAACCCAAAGAATAAACCAGTTCCTATTCTCAAGGAACTTATATCCTAAGCAGGGATGGGGAACCTGCAGCCTTATGGCCTTAAGGCTGCAGGTTCCCCGCCCTGTGACCTAAACCAAGAATTCATTCTTACTAGTGCTGCTTCTGCTTCCTGGCACATCACTCAGGAGAGCTTCAAGCCACTTTAAAAAACACATTATACTATCAATGCTTTGGCTATTTGTTGAAACTCCTAAATAGCCCCGCATAGAAGTACAGCCATTCACTGTACTTGACCAAGCATCCCTAACAATATCTGAGGTGAGTGGGGGGTGGTGGAAAGTTTCCCATGCAAGGAACAACGTCTAAATCTGTCCTCTCCTCTCAGTCCAGCAGAGTCCTAAGCATCCGACAAAATTTTCTTTCTGTCAATTTATGCTGTCTCTCACTCACAGACATGTTTCCACACCCCTTCACCCCTCTAGCAGTGCCACAGATTACCAGGATGTTGTAGAATTCTTCCACAGGCCAGTAGTACCTGGCTACCCTAAACCTTGTTATTCATACCTTTTCATTTTTCTTTGGATTCTACTTAGGATGTGCAGGAACATAATGGTACACAGATACCTAAATAGGCAGAAAGTACCTTGATAGCATGGAGATAGTGATATATAAGCCAGAATGGGCTGTTTCCCAGTTCCCCATCCCGGTGACATCCAAATTGGAGAGGCAGATCCAATAAAACTCTTCCCAAACACATCCCCGCTCATTTTCATTCTGTAAGGGTACAATTACCATAAAGGAGATAGCAAGAAGAAAGAAGAAATGCTTTTTCATGACCACAGGGGCCCTAAGCATGGATGTATCTTAATGACATCGATGGGTGTACCCTAGGCCTGCCAGATGATAGCATCTCCTTAAATAATTACATTTGTCTGAAGGAAAGTCTGATTTTGTGGATAATAATCATTCAAACAGCAAGCCTAAAGTCTTTAAGACTGGTTGCAATGATCAGCTCTTTTGTCATCTTTGGCTCCTGGGCTTCTCTCTGCAGAAACTAGAGAACAGCAGGATGAAAACAATAAGGACATGGACACTAATTACCTTCCTGATTTTAACTCGGAGATAAATGTTTGTGAAAGTTAATAGACTGAGTCTAGTCACTATCACAGAATCACAGAACCTCAAAGTCTGAAGGGACATCAGAAGCCATCTAGTGCCTCCCATAGTTGAAAAAAGATCTCCTTGACAACATACCAGGAGACTAATCATCCGGCCTTTTCATAAAGGCCTCCAAGAAGGAGAAATCTGCTACCTCCCAAGTCTGATCAATCAGACATTAGATGAGTTGAATGAGTTAAAAGTTTTGCCTTCCAACAAACTTAAATTTGACTCCTCATAATTTATGCCCATCCCCTGCAATGAGATCACAGATTCATTTAACCTTCATTCTTATTTATCAGCCCTTCATAAGTTGGTTTTGTTCTACTTTTTCCAATTCAAAGATCATTGTCTCTGGAAGGGAAGCATTCAACTACTTCAATCAATTTGTGTTCACTCCAATTGGTTATTCCCACCAAAGATGTGGCTCACAAGCCATCTGTGCATCCTGTGTGATTCTTGTTCATGTCCTCCAAGAATTCAAAAGAGGAAGTCCACCCAAAGTGCTAGGGGACCTCTGAGTTCTTAGGATATTTTGAAGATAACAATGGTGGCTCTCTTCCCTCTTGCTGCCTGCCTGTGTAGAGAACTGGTCCTGGAGGCAAAAAGGCTTGGTCAAAATTCTATCTCTGATACATCTAGGATATGTGATCCTGGGGAAGTAAGATAATTTATCTTTTGCCATCCCAAGCGACTCTTAAGTCTATTAATTTCAGACCAGCTGCTGATCTACAATGGTAGAAGTTCCTTCCACCAATAGTTCTCAGTTTTTTTTGTTCTCAGAACTCTTTTACACTCTGAAAAATTATTGAATTATCTCCTAAAGATCTTTTGTTTATGTGGCTTATAGCTATCAATTTTATCATATTTGAAATTAAAATGCCTAAATATTTTTGTGAAAATAATTTTGACCTTATGGTTTCTTTAAGGGAGTCTTTGATGATACTTTGAAAAGAACTGCTACCTTACACCATTGAAGTCAAGGGTTCACCTGCATGCACTCATGCACACACATACACACACACACACACACACACACACACACACACACACACACACTGATTCTATGATGTGTTTTCTTGAAAAGAATTGCTTCTACTCCTATTTTGTCACTATCTGAATGCCTAGTGTTCCTGCAATCAAATGTCAGTACAGGTGGTGGGATAGAGAACTGAATTTGGAATCAGAAAGACCTGGGTTCAAATCCTGCTTTAGGCGCTTACTAGCTGTGTGATGTTGGGAAAATCTTTTAACTTATCTCATTCTCAGTTTTCCCATTTGTATTTTATTTCTTTTGGAGGGGGGATGGCAGGGCAATTGGGGTTAAGTGACTTGCCCAAGGTCACACAGCTACTAAGTATGTCAAGTATCTGAGGCTGAATTTGAACTCAGGTCCTCCTGACTCCACAGCTGGTGTTCTACTCACTGTGCCACCTAGCTGCTCCTGGTTTCCCATGTGTAAAACAAGAATAAGAATAACTACATCATAGGATTGTTATAAGGAGATTGTGTGTGTGTGTATAACATACATACATATATATATATGTAAAATATATAACCTTGAATCATTAAATAACTGTTAGTTATTAGTATTGTCACTCTCATTAAATAAAAGAGGCTATTCTTCCATCAGCGGAATAAGTATGATTCAAATGTCATCAAAGAAGATAAAATAATTGTGTCTAATCATCCCCAGTCCTGGGTTATGCTCCTGAGATTAACAATGGGGCCAGTTAGCATTAGTCTGGACCATCGTGAAGAATGAAGTAAGCACTGTGAAGGGACAGGGGAAAGTACAATAAAATAGTCACAATCCTGTACAGAGCTATATCTATCCATTTGGTGCCTGAGCCAAGTAGTATTGACAAATGTCAAGGAGATCCTGTGACAGATATCCTGAGCCTACTGGTGAGAAAGCTACTACCTAAGAAGGAGTTCCCAAGTCTTGTAGAGACAGTGTAGGAGTATGGAAGCATCATGCCCTCTAGTAGCTAACTGGTTATTCTTGCTAGTTTTCTAGCTATTTAATAAGTTTAGGAATCTGTCAAATTTAAATGCAATATCCTTTAAAATTATGAAATCTTTCAAAATCATCATTTTAAATTTATGTCCTATAAATTTCACAGTCCGGAGACAAATCTCTACTTGGCCTGCCCCAGTTATGGTTCTAATACTATGTCTCAGATATAGGAGATCACAGGAAAGACTGGACTTCTCTAATTAAGGGTCACTGGGAGAAATAGGGAACCTTCTTCAGCTCAGTGAAGAGGTGACATTCCTATCACCAGCTCTGGAAAAAAAAAACATCATCCTAGACCTGAGGATGGGTACACCCAGGCAGTCAGCTCTAAACATAATTCTTCCACTCCCTGTTCCTCTTGCACCTGATTATCCATTCTGACACTTCTGAAATAGAATGTTCCCCTCTCCTGGCACTTTTTTAGTGACTCCACTGGGTAATCTTGATTGCTGCTTGATTGCTGGTTAAATGGTTTTAGACTTTTAAAATTCCCGAACAGGTGTGTTTCTCTTTGCACATGAGCACTGTAGCTGTCTAGCAGAGTTCCCATCCATAAATCATCACTTGCCTGCCAGAGTTTCCTCCTCATTTAAATTGAGAAAGAATCCAAAGAGCTAACATTGAGAATGCTACACACTTGTGAAAGGTCTTTTTGGAATAATTTGGAACAATTAAGATTAATTGTGAAAGTACTTGAATACAGGCTTAAGGAATCCTAGCTTTTAAGGCTGTTTTCCCATATCTAACGTCAAAGGCCTCCATTTGGTATCCATTAAAGACTGTGTCCCCAAGTCACTAAATGAAAGTTGAGGAGTTAATCATTTGCATCTGGTGGGAGGTGGAAAGAACAACCCAAAACCTACTTATTTGCCATCGATTAATTTGAGAATGCAATAAAATTGAGCTGGAATACTGTGCCTGCTTTCCTACCCTTCTTTCTTTTTCCAGTTCTCTGCAATGAAACACCAAAAACAAAGAAAATAGAGAGAGAAATTAATTCAGGATCAGGTGTGCTTCTATTACTGAAATTGTTCTTGACACACAAATAGCCTTAGCAAATCTATACTTTTCCTTTGGGATTTCCCCTTCTTGAACTAAGGTTGGACATACTAATTGGATACTCTCTCTCTCTCTCTCTCTCTCTCTCTCTCTCTCTATATATATATATATATATATATATATATATATATATATATATATATATATGTATGTATGTATGTATGTATGTATATGTGTATATATATATATTACCAATAGACAATAAAATAACCTTTTCTATGATGATGCATACAAAGTCTGTGGTCAGATGAAAAAATGAGCAAGAATAGGTAGATGGCTGGAGGGCTGAAAGGAAAGCTAGACAGAAATATTCCTCTTTAGGATGCCAATCTAATTCCAGTTTAGTAACATAAGAGGAATTTCAGTTGTTTTTCAGTCATGTATGACTCTTTGTGACCCCATTTGGGGTTTTCTGGGCAAGGATACTGGAGTAGTTTGCTATTTCTTTCTCCAGCTCATTTTACAGATGAGGAACTGAGGCAACAATATTAAGTTACTTTCCCAGGTTTACACAGCTAGTAAGTGTCTGAGGCCAGATTTGAACTCATGAAAGATGAGTCTTCCTGACTTCAGGCCCAGCACTGTATCTACTACACCACCTAGGAATAAGTAACTTCAAATAGCAAAGTGCTACACAAATAATCTATTTTTATTTCATTTTGGTCGAGGTTTTATTTAATTGGGGATAGACACACGCAATGTGGAAATTCTTCCACAAACTCAAATCAGCAACTCAAATAACTTATGATCTTAGAGAATTGTCTGGAGCATTGAGAGGTGGTGATTGGCTCACAGTTCTGCAAATGGTATTGTCAGACATGAGACTTGACCCCAAGTCTTGCTGATTCAAAAAATGGCCTTTTATCCATTATGTCATGTCATAAATATAATTATTATAATATAGAATATGAATTGCCATAATATGTAATATAAATTATAATATTATAATTACTATTCCAATAGGAGAAACTCAAGTTTCTACCTAGAAAATCCTCATTCAAAGAGGAAAAATATTTTACTATGTTATCATTCTCAAGAAGAAAAAAAGGTATTTAATATTTACTGCATAATTGGCTCACAGAGTTACTCTATAAACAGAGTATATTCCCTTCGTCTCATATATCAGCATTAGTTTTTAGAATAGCCTAAAAAGATCAGACTGACACATTGAAGCCATTCTCTTCTTAGTAACATAGCTAGACAGGCCCATATTGAATACTGGTTAAGGAAGACAAGAAGAATTGAGAACATTACCCTGTGTTTTCTAGATAAATTAGGATTCTGATACTAGATCTTCGTGAAATGAGAAAGCATCATTTACCCCCATTCCTCTATACTGCGACAATCTTAATGAATATAGATGGCTAACCTAGAGCCTGAAGCAGCAAACCACGATTCACCTCAAACAAGATGAATGGTCTATGTTGCAAAAATGGAACATTCAATTTGTCGCAAAGAGGAAGTCAGCATCTATTGAAGAAGGGGTGGTCCTGCCACTTCCCTGTTTTGTTAAGGTTCAAGTCTAATTTTCAGTGTGTGGCTTTAAGAGCCTTTCTCCCATTCAAGAATTCCTCTGCATGGTGCTATAGTGACCTATATGCTACATAGGGATTTATCCGAACTGCCATTCCATCTGATAGCATTTACTTTATCAAATGGCAGATGATGGGGGTTAAGACTGGGGCTGGGGTGGGAAGGTAAGAGAACGGTTATTCTGATAGCTCCACAGACTGGGAATACCAAATAATCAGGACATACTAATTTTATGAACACCAAATCCCTTACAGGAAAAATACATCTTTAAACAAATGAGCCTCTTTTCATATCTTAATAACTAAATCACATTTCACCTTCTGGGGATAAAGTTTGTTGAAGAAAAAACAAGAAACTAGATGATTGAAGCAGACCAGGTAAGATTTACAGTTCAGAAATCAGTCATTTTAATTCTCTCCATTTTGTAAGAAGTCAATTCGATACTTGCTGTTTTATATGCCTGGAAGAAGCTGGTACTCATACTGCCAGAATGGGGTTGAAGCTTTGGATCAGAATAATAATAGGCAGCATTTATACATTTACAAAGTGCTTTACAAGTATTAGCTCATATAATCTTCACAACCCTTAGAAGTGGGTGCTATTATTATCCCTGTTTTATAGATGAGGAAAGTGAGGCAGACTAAGGTTAAGTGAATCGCCCAAGGTTACACAGCTAATCAGAGGCCAGATTTGAACTTTAGTCTTCACAATTCCAGGTCCAGTGCTCTATTCACTGTACTATCTAGCTGCCTTTATAGGAACCAAGAATCCATCTCCTCATCATCCCATTCCCCTCACTTTCTAGGGTAGATTTTTTTGAAGGTGACCTAGCTCCTTAGAATTAACAATCTCCACCTGTTTTCAAATTTTAGAAGTCACTGAGTATCTAAGCTACCTACCCATTACCCTCTGGAGCAATAATTCACCATGGTGACTTCATAGGTTTAAATGAAAGCTAACAGAAGCCCATTGGAGTATAATAAAAACACAGATTTATAAACTTATTGAGCTAAATGAGACATTAGGAGACTCCTGGGAGAAACAATGAAGAAGAAACTATGTTTCTTGCAGAGATAAGCAAGGGGAAGAAATGGAGTTTTTGAATAATTCCTAAATATATAGGATTTCATATGAACATTCTAATAACCGTTGGGCTCTGTGAAGCTTCTGAGATTCATTAATTTGGGGGGGGGGGAACTACCACATACCTGTTGGTGGTTAACATTTTGCAATGCTGTTCATGGCTGGTTTTCATTTTTGTTTGTTTGTTTTTTTAATTTTTTTTCTGAATGCACAAGCAAGAAGAGGTCAAGCAAATAACACTATTCAGTTGTTTCTGTAATTGTTTACTCCTTAAGCTGGGTGTGTTATCTGCCTCAGACAGAAATATAAATACGTGTTGACTCAGATGGAAACTGTGGCATCTAAAGCAGAAGCTGTGTATTTTGAAATTAATTAATTTCTGGCACCGTTTCCAACAAAAATGACATGCATTTCAGTGAAGTGTTTGTATGTCAAATTAATTATGCTGGAGGACCAACAATTAGGTCACACACAATAGAGGATTTTGGTTCAATGTTCAGGTTCAAGACAGGCTATTCTAGTCACCATCTTTAGAAATATGATAGGATAGTACTTTAAATAATGAGTGTTAGGATGAGGTAGAGGCAAAATTGTAAGTAAAAAGTTTTGATCAATGCCCTGAGATCCTTCTTTTCTTATTTTCTTCCATCCTAGGAAATTGTCTCCCTTTGATTTAAAAAAAAAACTACTCTTAGGGGGGAAAAAGACTTGATACTAGTCATTTATACTGTAATGAATTTAACATATTACTTCCCTCAAAGTGTTGTGGGCCAAGATACTAGTGAAACTGAGATGTCTAGAATTAACCTCAATACACCATACCTCCAAATGTGGTGCCCAGATGTCATAAGCTAAAACTCTATGGAGCGTAATGGGCACAGTTTCGTCTCCAGATAGATTGATCTAGGACCCAGTTGTGGGTTTTAGGGGCCAGGAATATATAGAAACAACTCTTGAGATTCTGATGGGGGCTTCCTGAAACCCTGGGGGACTTACCTTCTGACTGATTTTATCATCCTTATATACTACTTTTATCAGCTTCTATTGTTTGGTTGACTACATTCACCTGGAAGCCACTAAAATGGTTTTATTAAAGAAATTGTATTGGGGGGTGGAGCCAAGATGGCAGCTGGAAAGCAGGGACTGGCGTGAGCTCCCCACCAAGTCCCTCTAAAAACCTATAAAAATTGGCTCTGAACCAATTCTAGAACTGCAGAACCCACAAAGTAGCAGAGGGAAGCAGGGCTCCAGCCCAGGACAGCCTGGATGGTCTCTGGGTAAGGTCTGTCCCGCACGGAGCTGGGAGCTGAGGGGAGCGGAACTGAGCTGAGCAGAGCCCAGCGTGCACGGGCGGCGCAGACCAACCAGACCATGAGGCGAGCGGAGTGTGCCCTAGCACCCTGAATCAGTGAGCTGTGGCATTTACCAGACCACTCAACCCACAAACAGCAAAGATAACAGAGAAGGTTAGTGGGAAAAGCTGCAGGGACTGAGTTTGCGGTTCGACCACCAGCCTTGGGGCAGCGGAAGTGGGGCAGCTTTAGAACTACGGCTGCAGTTGCTTCTGGCCCCAGGCCCACCTGGTGGGAGGAATTAAGTGGAGGATCAGAGCAGGAGTACAGAGCCTGCTGAAGATCTAAGCC
>CM053624.1:100131058-100154920 GCA_028646595.1 Phalanger gymnotis | reverse complement strand
AAGCCTCACCTCAATGACCAGAGAGCAGAGACCATTGGTTCCCGAGTTGGCCCCTCTTAAGTCATTAATCTACACCCACGCAGGTTTCACACCAGATAGGGCTTTGGGCCTGGGGCTTCACACTTAACAGCTGAAAGTACTTTCACTCAAAGTAAACAAAAGCCAAACTCCTCAAGTGCTAAGGAGACCATTTTGCCTTACCGACACATCTATAAATCTCAAATCAATTGTGATAAATGCCACCCTGTTGAAGAAAGAACACTAGACAATGTTGGAACTAAAGCACCAGGATTCTACTGCTCTGATTCACTACTTATTTTCACTTAGACCTAACCTCTGTGAGCTTCAGTTTCCTCATTTTAACTCCAGAGAAGTGAAATGATGAATCAGGTTGAATTCATTATATGCACACATGTATATATCTGCCCGTATACATGTACAATTAATTTGTACATGTAATATAATTATATGAAATACGTGAATTTCTATAATAAATCTCACAATTCCACACATTTATAAATATTATCTTGTATGTGTGTTTCTGTGTATGTGTGGTAGATAAAGAGGGGGATGAGTCTTGGCAGTGATAACTTTTTTCCACATTAAAATGTCTCTCTTACCAGATCTATAATCACTGTGACCTTAGCAAGAGTTGGAAGGACTAGTAAAACTTTTTACGGGCAAATAAATTTTCAGCACTCATCCACATGAATTCATAACCCTGAGTGATGCAGTGAACTATGGGTAGATAAGAATTACTTCACTCCCACTAAAATGTACCTCCCACTGGGAAATTTTAAAATGGCAATTTACTCCTAAGGGTTAGAAAGGAAATGAGAACTAAAACCAAGAACAACTGAAATTATTTAAGCAGAATTTTTGTGGCCTGACCCGCAATTTGGCTAAGATAGCTCCACTTATGTCTGTCCTTTACTTATAGAGTCCTACTCTGATTCATAACCCATTTGAGAACAGATGCTACAAAATAAAATTGCTCAGGAGAGCCAATATCTGTAGGCAATTCTACAAATAATAAATAAATTTGCTCAATTAAATATTTAATACAATTCAAAAGCTGAATTTCAAGTTTAATAGAAAAAATAACTTAGGAAAAAATTACAATGTATATTTCCTAACATAAAAAATGACAGTAAACTTTGACATGTTTTTAAAAAACTGAATAAGGGAAATCTATAAGTAAACCCCAACTTTTCTTCAAACCAACTTCCAAAATGCTTACTCACCAAGTGTGTATTCTGATGCTAGAAATCTCACCTAGAACACGTCTGCAGGAAAGTGAAGAATGAAACTGGGAAAAGACTTGAATACTTTTTTTGAAAGTTCACCAGGCCAGCTTCTATGATACCAGATCACAAAGATGGTTGTATGGTATTCGTCCTTTGTTCTCAAAGAGGACCAATAACATCACAAGGATGATGTCTTAACTTGTGAGTGAATTGGATTTAAATGAGGCAGATCTGTGCAAACTCATCAGCCTCACTCTCCCCTCCAGATTCACTGGAGTCCAATGGCAAGACATAAGTCAAGATGATTGATATGGATGGCCCAGGATACAGTGGAGGACCTCAGCCTTTTTAAGCTAAAGTCTTTCCCAGGTGTCACATTGTCGGAGGCAAAGCCCATTCAGTGATTAAGAGTTAGGCAAGAATTAAGCCAAAAGATGGCCTAGTAAACCACCACAAAACAATCAATCTGGAAAAGAAAGATCCTCAGAGTTTCTGACCAGAAAACAGCTGCTATTTATACTCACTCTGAGCCATCAAAACCCAAGCAATGGGTTGGCTAATCAATGAAAGCCACAGTGATTTGGGTTTAAAGGCAGAGTCAAGTAGCCCCATTTGAATCATACTGGGCTTTTTCAAAGCCTGTTTTTTCAGAGCTGTATTTTAAGAAATCATAAATGAAAACTACATGAGACAAAGAATAAATTATTTTTATAAAACACTATAATTTTTATATTAAAACATTTTATATAAAACATTATAAAAATGATTATAAAATAAATAGGAGGAGAAAATCTAACCCCCAAACCCCAAGACATCATGTGAAGTATAAGAAATCAAAAATTATATTCCTTGGAACAGAGCAACCACATGTAATGGTAGGACTTCCCATGTAGACAGAGAGACAGAAGAAGAAGGAAGAGAAGAAGAAGAAAGAGGAGAAGGATAAGGAGGAAGAAGAGGAGGAGAAAGAGAGGAGGAGGAGGAGGAGGAAGAGGAGGAGGAGGAGGAGAAGGAAGGAAGGAAGGAAGGAAGGAAGGAAGGAAGGAAGGAAGGAAGGAAGGAAGGAAGGAAGGAAGAAAGGAAGGAAGGAAAGAAGGGAAGGAGGGAGGGAGGGAGAAAGGGAGGAAGGGAGGGAGAAAGGAAGGAGAAGAGAGAGCAGCATTGGCCAACTGACCCTTCAAGAATGGGAGACCTCTATTCTCCCTTTCTACCTTGGCCTGGAAAGATACAGCAAAGTACAATCTGCAACTGCAAATAATCTGAATAGCCAAAGATAGGGGAATAGTCAAATAAATAGATTTCCATTACATACAAATGGAATTAGAATGCAATCCAGACTAATAAGTATAAGGAATATAATTAACTCTAAAAAAAATTGTGAAATAATGCAAAGCCTAAAATCTAATTAGTATAATAAAACACATTAACTGCAACTACATAATAGGAAAAATGAATAAAAACATATGGACACCAAATCTTGAGGACTTCAAGATTGAAAAATAATACATCATGCACTGAAATTAAGTAAAAATAAGCACTGCAGTTACTAAACAAGTATAGTTGATTAGTTTCTTGTTGTCCTTCCTTCTCAAAGAGGACCAAAATTACATCACTATGTTAGAGTCAAGTCATAAAGAGTCAACTGTGGTTGATCAGACAAATGTGAGCTCAGAATGCTCTACCACAAGTTGGGCACAAATAATCCATGTGAACATTTGGAGTAGATTCTCTCAGCATGGCATGCTGGGTAATCCTGTGCCACTGTCTCCCACATCACATAATCATTTCCAAAGTTCTTAAAAGAGACCTTGAGAGTGTCCTTATATCACTTCTTCCGACCACCATGTGAGCACTTGCCCTGTGTGAGTTCTCCATAAAATACTCTTTTGGGAAATGTATGTTCGTCATTCAAACAACATGACCAGCACATTGAGATCTTGCTCTCTGCAGAAGAGTTTGAATGCTTGGTAGTGTGGTTCAAGAAAGGACCTCAGTGCCTGGTATCTTATCCAGCCAGGTGATCTTCAGAATTTTCCTAAGACAATTCAAGTGATTCAGTTTCCTGGCATGGTAATGGTATACTGTTCAGGCTGCACAGGCATACAACAATGAGGTCAGCACAATGGCTCTGTAGACCTTCAGTTTGTTAGTCAGTCTAATACCTCTTTTCTCCCACATTTTCCTTCAGAGCCTCCCAAACAATGAGCTAGCTCTGGCAATACATGTGTCAACCCCCTAACCAATGTGTTCCTTCCTGGAAAGTATACTGTCAAGATAAGTGAACTTATCCACAGTATTCAAAACTTCTCCAATTACTGTTACCAATGGTTCCACATAAGGATGGTGTGGTGCTGGCTGATGCTGTGGAGCACCTAGGTTCTTTTGGTGTTAATTTTTAGGGCAAAACTTGCATAAGCAGCAGAGAATCTATCCACACTTTGTTGCATCTCAGCTTCAGAGGCTATATCGAGTGCACAATCATCTGCAAAAAACCATTAACCAACATACCCTCCACTTTGGTCTTGGCTTATAGCCTTTTCAAGTTGAAGAATTTGTTATCACTGCAGTACCTGACTTTGATATGTTAATCCTCATTGAAGGTGTTTGACAACATGGCTGAAAACATCATGCTAAAAAGCATGGGGACAAACATACAACCTTGTTTCACTCCACTGATGACTGGGAAAACATGAGAACATTGTTCATTATCCAGAACCTGGGCAAGCATGCCATTGTGAAATTGATGTACAATACTGGTGAACTTCTCCAGGCAACCAAATTATGACAGAATTTTCCATAAGCCCTTATGACTGACAATATCAAAGGTCTCAGCCAGATCTACAAACATTGTGTACAGACCTCTGTTCTGCTTTTGGCATTTCACCTGGAGAAGCCACACTGGCTCTCACATACATGACCATCTTCCAGGTGAAGAATCATCCTATTAAGAATGACTCTGGCAAGAATCTTGCCAACAGCGACTAAGGGAGAGACCCCACTATGATTGTCACAGGGCAATCTATTTCCTTTACCTTTACAGAGAGAGACAATGGAGGCATCCTTGAACTCCTGAGGGATAACCTCCTCTTGCCATATAACCTAGAAAATTTCAGTCAGTTTCTGTGTGAACAATAGATCTCCGCTCCCAACTTGTAAATCTCAGCTGGAATAGAATCAGTACCAGGTGCTTTGCCACACAAAAGGAGTGTAATGGCACTCAAAACCTCTTCTTCCATTGGAACTTCAGCTAGGGAGGGATTGACTTAAACCTGAGGTAAACTGTCAATGGCCTCAGCACTGATTGATGATGGTCTGTTGAGAACATTATGGAAGTGTTCAGTCTATCTAGCTAGGATCGTGTCCTTATCACTAATCAATGTGGCTCCATCAGCACTAAGTAGTTGAGATGAACCATAGGTCTTTGGCCCATAATTAGTGATTTAGGGCATCATAAAAGCATTTTGGATTGTTGATGACCAGGAATTCTGCATCTCTCTAAGCTTCACTTGTGCTTTACTTTTGATGGAATTAAATACTTCCTTCTTAGAGACAGATGAATTATCCTGCTGATAAACCTTGTGGAGTCCTTGTTTTTAATTTAGCAGCTTCTGAATTTCCCCATCATTTTCATCAAACCAGTCTTGATGTCTGCAAGTGTTCTGACCCCGATGAGCAAATGCAGTTCTATACACCAAATCTTTGAAGGATGCCCACTCCTTTTCTGCTCCACTGTTGTCAACTGTGTGTTGGCTAGACTTTCCGTCCAAGTTAGCAACAAACTGTTCTAACTAACTGTTCTAACTCAGAGAAGTGTTCTAATCTGTTGACATTAATTCTTTTGATAGTCATTTTGCCTTGGGGATTCTGCTTTTGGTGAATGCAAATATTTAGCTTGGAGAGGATATGCCCATGATCAGTTCAGCACCTGCACCACACGTGTCTTCATCACTCTCATATTTTGTCTGTCTCTTCTTACAATCACATAGTCTACCAAATGTGAATATTTGCTGTAAGGGGGAATCCATGAAGTTTTATTGCATTTAGGTAAATTTAAGATAGTATTGGTGATGCGAAGGTCATGAGATGCACAAGTCTTCAGTAGTAAATGACTATTGCAGTTGCCATTTTGAACTCCATTCCTCCAAAGGATTCCCTGACATGCCTGGCAGCCTGAGCCAACACTAGCATTAAAGTTACTCAGAATTATCAGCTCGTCCTCTTTTGGCACACTGATGATAAGGGTATCCAGGTCTTCATTAAATTTTTCTTTGACCTCATCAGGGTTCATCATGATGGGAGCATAGGCACTGATGATGGTGGCATAGCATTTTCCTACGTGTGGCAATTGCATTGTCATGAGCCTGTTGTTCGCTCCTTTTGATAGGCATACAACCTTGTTGACTAGATTACTTCTGATTGCAAAACCTACTCCAGCTCCACAGAGCTCCCCTTCACTGTGTCCTCTCCAGAAAAATGTGTAACCAGCTCCAACTTCATATCTGCTGAGTTCTCTTGCAACAAGAGGTGTTCATCTTTGAGATCTACTGGATTTTGTGTTGTTTATAAGTGTGCACACATTCCATTTACCAATGTTGAGTGGAATCATCTTTGCAGAAGTTTTTGTACACTTATTTGTGTTTTGACCAGAGGGTAGGATCCTCGCCTGCCATGGTAATCAGGCTAGGGCTGTGGAAGCAGACAATTTTATGGTACCTTTTCTATCCCCTTCCTCACACCAGGAGGTGAGCAGCGCAATCCTTAAAAGGCTGTACAAGACAACCGGGACTGCCCAAACCCACTGCTGCTTCTAGTGAGAAGACAATCCTATGGTCTGGGCCACCTCTGTGCAGGATTGTGAGTACAGCTCCTAGTGTATCCACACCTGCTGCTTCATCACTTGCCTTTCACCACAGGACTTTGAGATAGGTAAAAATGGCAAAATGCTATGGGTGATGTCTTGATTCATGCATAAATTGTATTTAAGTGAAGCAGAGTTGCACAGTTGTCAGCCTTGCTCTCTCTTCCAGAGTCATCATAGTCCACTGGCAGGACAAAGTCAAGATGACTGGTAATGGCTCAGGATGCAGTCGATGACCTTGGAGTATTTGATGTCTAACCAAACTCTTAGCACTCAACAGCATCTGTTACCTTAATGGCCATGGGAACAAATTGTTCTTATCTACCCATTCCACTAGGGGAAGTCTTCTCATGCTCAAGGTAGATACCCCCCCAAACTCACTGTTGAGTTTGAAACTTTTCAGTGACCCTCAACCTGAGTTAGCCCCCCTGTCAAATCTGTTTACTGGGGTGTGGCTGCTGTGCATGCTACAACTTCTTGGAGCCACAGGTGAGAATTAGGTGGATCAGGTGGACACCAAAGATGGAAAGCAGCCCTGAAAAGGTCTTGGCAGCTCTCACCCCAGAGGTACTAGTCTTCCCTGAACATGCCCTACACCCCAAAAAATTGGAGCACTCTATATATCTGATTTTTTTAGCTATGCTGGTTCTAAACATGATAAAAACCACCAGATCAAAATAATAAAAACTTATAGTTTGTATAACGCTAGGTAGTTTTGCAAGCACATATTCACATTCTACCTTCATATAGACACAACCCAAAGCACTGGGGAGAACTGAACTTTCCCACTTTACATTATTCAAATTCACAAAATATTTTGCCCATAGACTTGTCTCATGCCTTGTTTAAACAAATCTAGCTTGGTGAGTACATTTCTGACACAGATAGCTTACCAAAACATGAAATCGAAAAAATTTACTCCTGAATGCCTTGTACAATCCTGAGAAACTGGATGTTAGCCCACTTCCTCTTTTTTTTATCGATGAGCAGCTGTAGACTGATGGAAATATAAGAATCAGAAGTCCCCATTCCACCATCTCTCTAGCCATTCGGGATTTAAGATGATTACACAGTTATTTTATGTAAGAAGAGCCATTCAAGTGGGAGAAACAAATGAGTTTATTTCTCAGCCGGCTTCATAATGGATTACTCAAGGCACTATCTCATCTGTCTTGGCACTATTTTACTTTCATTATAGGTTGGAAATGGGAAGTCATTTTTCACAAGTCTGGTCTTTAACTTGCTAGAAATGGAACTGTTAAAGTTGGTGCACCCTGCAAAATTGGACATCCGTTATCTGGCTTGTCCTGGCCTTGGCTGCTCTGTATTTATCATTTATCACCATGGCTTTCTTGCCATCTGTACTTTTACCATTCAAGTGACAGTGTCCTATCCTCTCTTCCTACACAAAGAAAACCTGGACACTGACTTGAAAATTGTCAAAACAAATACTGCTGAGAATCCTTTAAATACCACTCCAAAGCAATGTTTCCTGAGGGAAGACACCTAGCACTTAAGTCATTCCAACTGCACTGGCCAAACAAACATTTCTCTGCATGGAAAGAAATGAAAGTATGAATTATTGACCAGGAAGAAGAAGAAAGGAGAACTACATATTATGACTGTGGGAAGAAAAGGAAACTTTCACTTATGTAAATGAATTATTTTCAAGCAGGGCATAAATACTATGGCTTCTAGCTACAATTTTCTTATTTTGTAAATGGTTTCTCCTTCTCTTCTCACAGGTTTGAACCAGTTGACCCTTAAAAAAAATTGCTGTGATCATGGAAAATGTTGAAAATCTGGGAATTCTTTCCCTCAAAATGATATTAGTCAGTTACAGTAAAACATGTTTCTTCAGATTTTAAGAGATTGAGCAAAGATTACATTACACAAGTGGAAAAATATGAGAAACAAAACACACAAAGGTGCATTGTCCAGAATTTTTTATGGAGTTCAGCAAATGTGGTAAAATATCAATTTCTTGATTTTCTTTAATGAACAATGTGTCCTTTCCCCTAAGAAAGGAGCAGTATTTTTTAAAAATTTTCCTCAGGGAATTTTGGAGTTAGAATGGATCTGAGAAGTCAGCAAGTCCAACCTACTACCCAGTGAAGAGTTTTCTGTCTTTACCATGCCCTATTTTCCTTTTGTCATTTATTTCTTCCCTTGAAATCTACCATGAATATAGAATGCTCAGTATACGGCATGCTGATTAAGAGCAAGTTCTTCTAATAGCTTGGTGGAAAACTCTATCTTTCCATTTCTGCATTCTGCAAAAGGGACATGCCATAATTAGATATGGCTGTGCAAAAAGGATCAACAGACTGACTGATAAATGTAGCATTACAATTATGTCAGCAGAAAGCTAGTATGTTTCAGTGAAAAGCATATTCAATTTAAAGTCAAAAGATTTTAGTTCAGATCAGTCACTCACTACTTATGTCACTTTATCTTTCTAGGCCTCAATTTCTTCATCTGTGAAATGAGGAAGTTATGCTAGATGAATTATGAGATCCCTATTAGCCCTAAAGCTATGATCTATAGCTTTAAACTCCTCACCTATCTTTGTATCCCCATGTCTTGCACAAAGTAGGCACTCAATAAAAACTGGTTGTCGCTGTTGTTTGTTAATGGTCACTAAGAATAGAGTAAGAAATCCGACTTGGAACAAAGAAAATTTTTTAAAATAAAGGAGAGAAGGAATACATACCTTATTTTTGGTTCCAAATGGCATTCATTGTTTCTTTTTCTTTTCTTGTTTTTTGCCTGAATTGTTTATTTTCTTTTGTATCAAAGTTGATATGAAATATTATCTTTCTTTGGAAGTCTTTAAAACAATTTGAATGAATAATTACAGTCTTCCTTTGAAGACAAGAGAAAAGACTATCTGATTTCTCAAGTTGCAAGTGTTGATGTCTCAGGATCTCGGATTCTATGATTCTACACAAGTAAGTGTGACCCAAGCTTATAAAACAGTACGTCTCCAGAGGTAAGTGGCCAATTTTCTTCACCATCCCAGCACTAATCAGGCATGTAAATGGCAACTGCATTCTCAACAAGAGAAAATTAGGCCCTACAGCAAGAAAACAGTAATAAAAATGACAAGGGGTGTATATCATGAAAGATGGTTATGCACTACTGGATACAGAATGCTTATTTCAGTCTCTGGGGTGATTCAGGAATAGTCATACATTTCTATAGGCATATATAAAGTTGTATCAACCTAGGGTTGCTAGTTCTATTTTTCTCTCTAAATTAGTGAACCAATGCATACACACAATTTTGTCAAATAATTTATCTAATTCTGAAAAACTGATTACTTGAACTGAATGAATTTACTAGATGTTTTTATGACACATGTTAAAGATAAAAGTGAAGTATTACATTTATCTTTAAAAAAACCAAGTGCCTCAAAATAAAATCAATTCCAAAAGAGAATGGGATATGGAACCAAGGGATTTATATTCAAATTCTAACTCTGCTGACCTTGGGCAGGTCACTTTCCTCTGAGTCTTTTTTTCCATCTGTGAGAAATGAGGGAGATGAATTAAACAAACTCTAAGGTTGTTTCCAGCTCTCAATCTATGATCCTATACTCCTAAGTACAGAATGGTGGAAGTGTGACTTAACAGTGATAACTTGGAAATATAGGTAATTTTAGTCAGCCAGAAGCTTGCCATGAACCATTACTGTGGCTGATTTTTTTTAAAAAAAAAAGATGCTTGGCATATAATAAGCATTTTATTGACTGACTAATTCAATCTTGAGCTACATTAATAGAAATAGTGTCTAAATTATGATATCAATCCCAATATATTTACAGGTTTTATCAGGCCACATCTGAAATATTGTAGTAGTACCATATTTTAAGTAAGATCATTGGATGTCAGATGACATCCAAACAAGGTTAAATTAAGTGATGGGGGTGCTATACAAAAACAAAATTTTATATGAGAAAATTTGAAAGAATTAATGTGCATCCAGAGAAAGACTAAGCTTAATCCATAATGCTAAATACAAAGAATACAGTTAGGCATAGGAAGATATGATCTGACATATTTTGACATAAGCACAATCAGGAAAACACTATATACAGTGACTACAATGTAAATGGGAAGAACCATAATAACAAAAATTAAGCCTGACTGCTATGTAATCATAGTGACTGAGCTTGGACCCAAAGAAGAAATATGAAGAGGTTCCCAGTTCCCTTTTGGAAGAATGGGGGGGGTTCTATCAATGTCAAACATTGCAAATACTGGCAGACTTGACTGATGTGTTCTTTGTTTTTACCAGTGCTTTTTATTTTCTTCTTTTTTTATTTCTTTGTGCTACAACTTTCAGGTAGAGGGGGTTGTAGGGACATATTAGGGAATATAGGTGATGAGAAATAAGATATTGACAGTTTAAACTGTATATAATATATATTTTATGTAATAAAACCCCCAATCCCTTATAAATAAGTCAATAGCATAGAAGGAAGTTGCTTGCGAATAGGTAAAGGAAGATATACTCTCCCTCAGACTAGGTATGAAGACACAAATGATAGTAATTTCATTGTGTAAATCTCTCAACAAGCATACAGAACTGTGGGGAAATTTGAATAAGTAGAGGAGAAGAGCCTCTGACAGAGGGGAATGGGCTGCAAGTTGCAGTTTGTTCTTGCCCTAAAAGATGGAATTATGAGGTTCTCTAGAGTACATTCTGATAGTCCAAAGTAGTGTGGGTTGTTTTACAAGATCCTAATGACAGGTTTGTTGCAAGGATTTGAGGGATCTAGGAAGACTGGGCACTTTGAAGACTACTTCTGCAAGCAAGGATCATGCTTCCCAAAATGGCAACCTACCCAGGAGAAGAGGGGTCAGCATCTAGGATTGAAGTAGGAGACATTGATTGATAGGTAAGAAACACTCATCCTTATGCAGGTTAAATTATGACCAACTGTAAAGAAATGGAATTGAAATGGGTCTTCTAAGTCAGGATACAGATTGATCTCCACCACATTTCACTGTCTTCTCCATCAGTGGATATTTCTGGGAGTGAGGTACAGATAAATAAGGCACCACAACAAACAAAACAAAATAATTATACAAATAATCATTTGAAGAAAGGATGGGGTGTGATCTACAAAGGCATTAATAAGGGAATGGAGTAAAGAAGTATAATTTATCTTTCAGAACCCTGAGATGACCTCAAGCCAAAGGACATAGAGATGATTACAAATAAGTATATAGCCCAGTGAATGGGGGAAATTCATTAATTAGTAAAATTGAGAATAGCCTAGATAGAAAAAGAAATGAGGAAGGAGACAAAGTAAATAAATACTTCTTGTAAAATTCTACCACAAATGAATGCTATTCAAGGTAAGAATTTGGACAGGAAAATAACAAATAAGTAAGAAGGATTTTGATTCTAACTCTAATCAAAGAGAGAAAAGAGTCAAAATGGATCAAGAGCAGATAAACAAATGTAAGGAAAAAGAAACAAACTAAAAGTCAGGAGAAGAAACTTTGGGAAAGGACTAGAACCAAACTAATGCAAGCAAAATTAATCATAGAGTCAAAGTTCTGACCTAAAAAGGGAAGGGGGAAAATGCCAAATTTAATACAAAAGAAGTAGAAAAAATTGCAAACCTAACATATATAACTTGAAGTGCAAATGGATCAAACTCTCCAATAAAATGAAAGGGAATATGAGACCGCATAAGAAAATAATAACTTAATAATTTGCTAGATATAAAATACACATTCAAAAAATAAAGATACATGATAATAGAAACTGGAATACAATTTCTTACATAAACAGTTTCAAAAAACTGGAATTACAATGACACTATCAGGCAAGGCAAAATAAAATATTCACAATGTCAAGAATTAAATGGGGAAACTACACTATGTTTAAAAGCATCATAGTAAATTTTGAAATATCACTATTAAATTTAGATGTACCAATAGCATGGCAGCTAAAATCATAAAGGAAAAAAGTAACTAAATTATGAAAGACATAAATAGTAACATTAATAGTAAGAGGCATTGATATTTCTACCTAAGAGCATATAAATTTGAAAGACAAAATAAAAAAGGATATAATATCTCATGCAGAATATGTGCATATAGACAAGGAATTTTCTTTATGGAAAAACATTAAGAAATATACATACCTTTATAAAATAGAGTATGTACCTTAAGAAAATGGATTATTCATTAAGTGAAAGAGAAAGTCTAAATATAAAAAGACTGAAAAATGAAATATACATCCTTTACAAATCACAAAGCAATAAAAATGGTAAAGGGAAATATTTCTTAAATAATAATACTGGGAATACAAACAAATAATGTGAACCTAAATGACAACTAAATAATGTAATCCTGAATGATGAATGGGTCCAAGAACAAATCACAGATGCATTTAATAATTGTGCAAATAGAATATGGTGATGAGACGGCACACAAACATTTTGAGTATTCAGCTAAAGCAGTTCTTGAAGGAAAATGATATCTTTGAAAACATACATTATTCAAATATAAACAGAGGATGAACACATTGATCATCCAATTTTTAAAACTTTTAAAATTAAAAAATTAGAATTCCAAAACAAGAACAGACAAAAATCTTTAAAAGTAGAAGTATAAAAATGGTGTACATTAGCAAAAGTAAACAAAGCAAAAAAAAAGCTTTTTTAAAAATATTATAAGCCTCTAAACCTTTAGTTAATGTGGTAAACAAAAGCAAGGAAAATCAAATAAAATATAAAAAGGTGAATTTATGTTGAACAGAAATGAGATAGAAGGAATTAAAAACTATCATGTATAATTATATGGTAGCAAAACTGATTGTCTTAAAAATGAGTGATTATGTATAAAAATCTAAAGCCCTCAAATTAACAAAATAAGAAATAGATACCTAGAACTAGAAGACACCTTAGGAATTATATAGCCCCACCTCTTCATTTTACAGATAAGGAAAATTAGTCCAAAGGCAGGGGAAGGAAGAAAACAAGAAAGGAAGGAAGTGGGGAAGGGAGGAAAGGCAGAAGGACTTAGAGCCTTAGAGAGACATAAATGTCATGTGACTGATACCAAAGTTATGAGCCGTATGTTAAAAAGCAAATTGATACTTCCAAAGTCCTATATATTAAAGATATTGACAAATACAGAGGGTAATGATGGTGAGGTAAAGGTCATTATAATAATAAACTTCCTACAAAAGATATCTTCTTTTGGATTCTTTGAAAATTGTTATTTCCTTATAATGTTTTCTACAAACCAGTGTTCAATCAATGTATGATGGATGAGAGAATGACAGCATTATCAAAAACATATTGATTGTCTATTTGTGCATGATTCTGTGTTGATGTAAAAAAAGAGTCAAGAAACCCAATCTATCCAATTGTCCCTCTTTCTCTACCTTCATATGAGCCCTTAAAAAAAATCACTCCCCCTCTAAAGACCAGTATTCTCATCCACAAACTGAAGAAGTTTGATTATAGTATTTCTAAGAATACCTGTAGCTTTAACATTCTAGTATTCTTTAGAGGTGACAAAGGAAATTACAATTCACCCATTTAGCACCTCCTACATGCCAAGTCGTTATAGGCACTGAGTTCGCCAAGACAAAAACAAAACATAAACCTTGTCTCTACATTTTTGCATCTATATACAATCAGTTAGTAGAAAGTTCCAAAACTAGAAAATAAAAACAATGATCAGAGTGAGAAGAATGATTATTTCTAGGAAACTCATGCATCCTATTTCAGGCCCTCATGGGTCTAACTTAGTTTATTACATACAGCTCTTGCATGAAGCTTTTTCTGATGCCCTCTGTGGTGAGTGCCTCTCCTCCTTCTTGAAATTGCATTGTATTTATCTCTTTGTATTAACGTATATGCTTACCTATTGTTTCCCCCAAAAGAACTATTTTTTTTATTGATCTTTGCATCCCCAGCATCTAGTAGAGTGCCTGGGATATAGTAAGGTCTTAATAAATATTTCTAGATTGAGAGAATTCTATTTGATTCAACAACAAATGGAACAAAGAAAATGTTTTAATAAAACAGGTGAGAGGATTATGAATCAGCACGAAAGCTTTAACTCAATGGACCAAGTATTTCCTTCTGATTTTTTTCCTCTTTAGAACCAAGAACAGTCTTTAAAATGAGAAAAATTAATTGCTTTTTATACCTTCATTTCCCTTTCTTAGGTTTTGGTTGGAAATGTGTCGCATGCTAAGCCTACTTCTCTGCTACCCTTCTTAACATTTCGTTACTGGAATGAGTTTTCCCTTTTGAGAATACTCAACCATGAATGTTGTGAGGATATTAAGATTCTATGCATGATGCTGCCTTCAAAGTTCTCCCCTGAGGGTCATTGACCTTTACTTATCAGCATCCTACCACCGGGAAAGAGGAAATAATGAGCAATGTCAGCAGATCGTTGTTGGTAAGCATAGCTGTTTCTCTTTAAAACTTGCTATAATAATTCCTCTTACTAAGCATGCAACTATCAGAGCCTGCAACCCATGTAAAAAACTCAGGATATGCATAAGATAGCACTGTCCCATAATAATCACTTACACTTATCTATTGCTTCCTAATTTACAAATCATGCATGTGCATAGCCTCATTCAATTCCCACAATGGCCCTGTGAAATAGAGAGTACAAATGGAGGATGTACCAAAACTCTTAGTGCAGTTTTAAGGTATTTAAGCTAGGTAATGGTAGACAGAGTATAAGGCCTGGAATCAAGAAGATCTGAGTTCAAATCCCTCCTCAGATACTTATTAGCTGTGTGACCCTAAACAAGTCACTTAAACTCCATTTGCCTCAGTTTCCTCATCTGTAAAATGCGGATAATAATACCTCTACATCCCAGGGTGGTTGTGACGATTTTTGTAAAGCACTTGTTTGGCACAGTACCCGGCACATAGTAAATGCTGTATAAATCTTAGCTATAATTTAAGTGATTAAGTCTTAAAATTACACATGGAATTTTTGGATACTTTGTATGATTTTCAGCATTCCACAAATAAGGAACAGACTCAGAGTAGTAAACTGATATTCCATTTCACAGGTTTTTCTTGTTCATTCACTGAGTCACATCTGATGCTTCATAACCCCATGGATCATAGTATGCCAGGCCTTTCTATCTTCTACTATCTCCCAAAGTCAGTCCGAAGTTATATTCACTGGTTCCATGACACTATCTACCCATCCCACCCTCTGCTGTCCCCTTTTCCTTTTTCCTTCAATCTTTCTCAATATCAGGGTCTTTTCCAATGAGTCCAGTCCTCTCATTATGTATTTAAGCTTCAGTTTCAGTATTTGTCCTTCCAATGAGTAGTCTGAATTAAATTTCTTTAAGTATTGACTGACTTGATCTCCTTGCTGTTCAAGAGACTCAAAAATTTCACATTGGAAAATGGCAAAACCAAGACTAAACTCTTAGGCTTTGTGACTATGAGTTCAGGGCTCTTTCCACTCTATTCCAACTTGAATCAGGCAGTCAAGATGGGTTCTTTTGGCTCTTATAGCACTTGTCACATTCTAATACCTATCTTAGTGACACCACGGTTTAATTAAAAAAGAATTGAACTTGACATCAGGAAGATCTCGTTTGAATCAGTGCTTGTGTGGCCAAGGGTAAATCACTGAACTTCTTTATGCTTCACTTTCCTCATCGGTATAATGGGAACAATGTATTTTGGTATTATTTTTTGAGAGAGTTGTGGTAAGCATCAAATGAACTAATATGTACATTTGAGCTAATTTTAAAATGTTATATTAACACCAGCAACCATTTACTTGTATTATCTTTTCTGTTAGATTTTAATGTCTGTGAAGATAGGAACCGTGTTTCATTTCTGAGTACCTCCCTTGACATCAAATACACTGTCCTTCACTTAGTAAGGGCAGTATTTGAATTTTGGCTCAGCATTATTGTCTCCTGTTCCACATTCAGATGTCTTTAATGATTACATGCAGAGCAAACACTGTCCAGTCAGCAGGTGTGGACAGCCATTAACTCAATAATTAGTTATAATGAATAATCATTAATTGTAAGAAACAACAAACGCCTTTATGGCCTAACTGAATTGTTTATTTCTTTCAAAGACAATTACACTTCCTAAACTCAGAGAATCATAGTATTTTAAATAGGAAGGGATCTCAGCAGCTCTCTAGCCAAATACTTACTGGAAGAAAAAGAATTTTCTTTAATAACAAACAAAAATTTCTTTAATAACAAACAGTTATATAGCCTCTGTTTAAAGGACTCCAACAAATAAATGTCCACTACCATCCATGCAAGTGAATTAATTTAGAAGAATCTAGGTTTTTCTTGCCTCTAAAAATATTCTATGAAAAGAAGACAAATAGATACCATTTTTATTTAAATTAAATGGTATTTTCCAATTTGCCTAAATTCCGAAGGCATGAATATCAAATCAATAAGTAAACATTTATTAAATGCCTACTATATGCAAGACATTAAGCTATTCATCATAAATACAAAGACAAAAAAAGGATACAATCCCTGGCTCTCAAGGACCTCATATTCTGTTGAAGAAAAATTGTGTGTGTGTGTGTGTGTGTGTGTATGTGTAAACATGTGTATACACGCACACCTATATACACATATGAACAAAGATGTAAAAATCTCTCTATATAAGATATATAGAGAGGTATAAAGATAAATATATGTGTACATATGTATGTATTTACATCTATCTGGATAGATGGAATATAAGCTCTTTGAGCTCAATGAGTGAAAAAGAATTGAGAAGGGAGAAAGGCCCATTTGACTGAATTGTAGATTGTGACAAGGGAATAATGCAAAGCAAGGCCGGAATAATTTATTAGGACTAAGTTACGAAGAACTTTAAAAGCCTAATAGAGGCATTTATTTTTAATAGTACCTTATTTTTTTCAATTACATGTAAGGACAATTTTTAACATTCTTTTTTTAAATTTTGAATTCCAAATTTTCTGTCACTCCTTTCCCCCTCCCTAAAAAGGTAAGAACTATAAATAGGCGGTGTGTGTGTGTGTGTGTGTGTGTGTGAATGTGTGTACTTATACATACATATATATGCAATCATCTAAAACATATTTCCATGTTAGTCATGTTGTAAAGAAGACAGAGTCCAAAAGGAAAAAAAAAATGCAAAAAAGATTAAGAAAATGAAAATAGTACGTAAGCTTCAGTCTTGATTCAGATTCCAACAGTTCTTTCTCTGCATATGGATAACATTTTCCATCATGAATCCTTTGGAATTGTCTTGGATTACTGTATTGTGAGAAGAGCTAAGTTATTTATAGTTGATCATCATTCAACACAGCTATTACTGGATACAATGTTCTCCTGGTTCTGCTCATTTTACTTTGCATCACCTCATGGAAGTCTTTCCAGGTTTTTTCTAACAGAAGGCATTTATATTCAGTCTTAAAGAAAACAGGAAGCTAGTTTAGTCATCTGAGTAAGAGAGTAATATGGTCAGATTTTTGCTTATGGAAAATCAGTTTGACAACTATCTGAAGGATAGACTAGAGAAGGGAAAAAGTGAGCAATAGTCCAGGAGACAGAGGATGAACTAAAGTGGTGGTCATGTGAGTAGAAAAGGAATTAGAAGTTCTTTAGACATAGTACAGAGGTAGAAATAGCAAGAGTTAGCAACTGATTGGACATATGAGGTGATGGAAACTCAGTCACTCAACTAGTATTTACTTAGCACCTACTATGTTCTAGGCACTCTACTAAGTTCTAGAGTAGAAAGGAAAAAAACAACAAATGCTCTTAAGGAGCTCCCAGTCTAATAGGGTAGACCACAGGCAAAAAACCATATACAAACTAGATATATACAGGATAAAATGAGGTTAGTCTAAGAGGAATGGTAATAAGATTAATAAGGACAAGGAAAGGGTTCTTATGAAAGATGAGATTTTAGCTGAGACTTGAAAGAAGTAAGGAAAACTAGGATACAGAAATGAACAGGAAGAGTATTGCAGGCATAGGGAACAGTAAGTGAATTCCCTGGGAAGAGAAACTTGAAATTTCAAATAACAGACTGCCTTGCTTAATGGTATGAACAGCCAAATCAGGAAATCTAGGCAACATAAAAATAAAAGATATCACTTCAATATTTTTAAAATATATATTATGCTGATATTTCCATAGATCCATAGTCTGGTTGGTATAGGTACAATGCATCTACTACTTTTGATCCTATATAACTCTACCATATAAATCCCAGGAAGAGGGAGTAGAAAGGGTGGTCTACAAATGTGCCTGCATCTTTCTCATGTATCTCTTGAAACTGCATGACTACCAATTAAGCATGTGGACCATCCATAGGTCATCAATCCTTCTTGCTATATTTAATTCAAATAAATCCAGTTCAAGAAACTCTTACTAAATAGTTGCAACATGCCAAGCACTGTACTAGGTGCTAACAAGACAGAGGCAAAAGTGAAATAGGTTTTGCCCTCAAGGAGGATTTTTTTTCCCTACTGGGATGAGCTTATTATACTTTACAGGGTTGGAAATGGAGGGAGAGATGACTAGATTGCCTCCTTTTCAGGTGAATGGTATCTCTGATCAAGTGGGATCTACCCTACATATCATCTGTATTTATAGCAAGAGCCTTAAACAAGCTTGTGTCTCTGTTGTATGCCTTGCTTGATATTAATAATTAAAAGGTCTGTAAATAAAAATTTATATTTTATATCTTTCAAGGAATCATTTCTGATCTTGATATATGCATGGGAGATACCTTGTTAAGAAAAGAACTTTAGGGGGCAGAGCCAAGATGGCAGCATGAAAACAGAGACTCACTTGTGTTCTGCCCCAAATCCCTCCAAACACCTGTAAAAAATGACTCTAAACAAATTCTAGAGCTACAGAACCCATGAAATTACAGAGTGAAACAAGTCTCCAGCCCAAGACAGCCTGGATGGTCATTGGAAAGGGTCTATTGCACCATGCTGGGAGGGGAGCATGGCCCAGCATGGGCTGCACCAGGACAGACAGTAAACCAGGCAGAGCAGGTCTCAGGGCCCTGGATCACTGAGCTATGGCAGCAGTTTTCAGACTTCTGAACCAACAAACACCAAAGACAAATTAGCAAGTCAGTGGGAAAACTCTGTTGGACCTGGTTGAGAGAACCCCATGGTCTGGCCCCAGCCCCAGCCCCAGGGCAGCAGAGATGGCTACTTCTGGAGCTCCAGGGCCACAGACAGTGGGGGAAATCAAGTGACTGATCAGAGTGGGAGTTCGGGGATTACTTTGCTGACACTGAGGCAGGATCCTCTTGCTTGCCCTGCTTGGATCTGGGTTGCAGTCCTGGTTGGTGGTCCTTGGGAGAGGAAGAGTACTGGTGTGGCAGAGCTTGTGGTGGCTTTGGAGAGGAAGTCTTCCTCATAGTTACACAGCAGAAAGGAGTGCCTGCACTTACAGACCAGAGCACAGTCCAGGAGAGGTGTATCAAATCACCTCAGGATATACGTAGCTCTGAAAACAGCAGCACAAAACCTCTGAAGCTTGGGATAGATCACCCTCCACTCTGGAAGCAGTCATACCCTGACAAAGAGCTCAAAACTCAAGTAATGGGCTGGGAAAATGAGCAGACAGCATAAAAGGACTCAGACTGTAGAATCTTACTTTGGTGTCAAAGAAGATCACCATATACAGACAGAAGAAGTCAACAAAGTCAAAGAGCCTACATCAAAAGGCTCCAAGAAAAATATCAATTGGTCTCAGGCCATGGAAGAGCTCAAAAAAGATTTGGAAAATCAAGTAAGAGAAGCAGAGGAAAAATTGGGAAGAGAAATGAGAGTGATGCAATAAATTCATGAAAAATGAGTCAACGCCTTTCTAAAGGAGACTCCAAAAATACTGAAGAAAACAACACCTCAAAAAGTAGACTAACCCAAATGATAAAAGAGATCCAAAAAGCCAATGAACAGAAGAATGCCTTAAAAGGAAGGATTAATAAATGGAAAAGGAGGTCCAAAAGACTACGGAAGAAAATGTTGCCTTAAAAATTAGAATGGAGTAAGTGGAAGCTAGTGACTTTAGGAGAAGTCAAGACATTATAAAACAGAACCAAAAGAATGAAAAAATGGAAGACAATGTGAAATATCTCATTGGAAAAACCACCGACCTGGAGAATAGGAGACAAGGAGAGATAATTTTAAAATTACTAGACTACCTAAGAGCCCTGATCAAAAAAAAAGACCCTAGATATCATCTTTCAAGAAATTATCAAGGAGAACTGCCCTGATATTCTAGAGCCAGAAGGTAAAATAGAAATTGAAAGAATCCACAGATCACCTCCTCAAAAAGATCCCAAAAAGAAAACTCCTAGGAATATTGTCACCAAATTCCAGAGCTCCCAGGTCAAGGAAAAAATACTGCAAGCAGCCAGAAAGAAACAATTTGAGTATTGTGGAAAAACAATAAGGATAACACAGGATCTGGCAGCTTCCACATTAAGGGACTGAAGGGCTTGGAATATGATATTCCAGAGGTCAATGGAGCTGGGATTAAAACCAAGAATCACCTACCCAGCAAAACTGAGCATCATGCTCCAAGGCAAAATATGGATAGAGGACTTTCAACAAAATAGAGGACTTTCAAGCTTTCTCAGTGAAAAGACCAGAGCTGAATAGAAAATTTGACTTTCCTATACAAGAATTAAGAGAAGCATGAAAAGGTAAACAGAAAGAGAAATGATAAGGGACTTACTAAAGCTGAACTGTTTACATTCTTACATGGAAAGATGATATTTGTAACTCATAAGATCTTTCTCAATATTAGGGTAGTTGAAGGGAATATATATACATATATATTATATATATACATATATATATACATATATATATAGACAGAGGGCACAGGGTGAGTTGAATATGAAGAGATGATATCTAAAAAAATAAAATTAAGGGTCAAGAGAGGAATATATTGGGAGAAAAAGAAAGGGAGAGATAGAATGGGGTCAGCTATCTCACATAAAAGTGGCAAGAAAAGCTGTTATAATGGAAGGGAAGAGGGAGTAGGTGAAAAGGAAGTAGTGAACTTTGCTCTCATCAGATTTGGCTTAAGGAGGGAATAACATATGCACTCAATTGGGTATCTTACCCTACAGGAAAGTGGGGGGAGGGGATAAGAGTGGGCCATGATAGAAGGGAGGACAGATAGGGGGAGGAGGTAATCAAAATCAAACGCTTTTGAAAAGGGACAGGGTCAAAGGAGAAAAGTGAATAAAGGGGAACGGGATAGGATGGAGGGAAATATAGTTAGTCTTTCACAACGTGACTATTATGGAAGTGTTTTGCTTAATGATACATGTATAACCTATATTGAATTGTTTGCCTTCTCAAGGAGGGTGGGTGGAAAGGGAAGAAGGGAGAGAATTTCAAACTCAAAGTTCTAAAAACAAATGTTAAAAAAATGTTTTTACATGCAACTGGGAAATAAGATATACAGGCAATGGGGTATAGAAATCTATTTTGCCCTACAAGAAAATAATGAGAAAGGGGATGGGAAGAGTGGGGTTATAGAAGGGAGGGCAGACTGTGGAAATAGGCAATCAGAATACATGCCATCTTGGTAGAGATGAGGAAAAAATTTATAACTCAAAATCTTGTGGAAAATGATCAAATATGATTGACTTAGCTATTCTCCACAGCACAATGATCCAAGAAAATTCTGAAGGACATATGATGAAAAATGCTATCCACCTTCAAAGAAAGAGCTGATGGAATCTTACTGCATACTGAAGCATATATTTTAAAACTTTCTCTATTATTCTTTTTTTTGGTTTGTGTTTTCTTCTGCAATATGTCTAATATGGAAATGTTTTACATATCTGAACATGTATAATCTATATCAAATTGCTTGACTTCTAATGGAAGAGGGAAGGCAGGGAGGCAGGGAAAGAATATGAAGCTCAAAATTTTAAAAAGGGGCATGTAAATAATTTTTGTTTACATGTAATTAAAAAACAAAATAAAAACTAAATATATATATAAAAGAACTTTAATGCAATATTTTGCTCTGTTAAATGAAATGCTTTCTTTTTCTGTAATCAACAAACAGACATAATAGGACTTATTTTCTGTCAATTGTGCAACTACAAAGTTGTATGTACATATATGTATATGTATACGTGTGTATGTATTTAGTGAATACTGATACACATATATAGTTGCTATAGTGTAGAATTTGTAAAACTCTGCTTGTTCCTTCCTCATAATTAAATTAAAATTTTCCTCAAGTCATGTGTGTTTCTTTTAAAAGAGTTTTATAGTTTATAGAAGTGAAAAAGTAGGTACATGAGTCAGTAGTTACTGCTATTTTCTCAGGTACTTTCTTGAGGTATCATTAAAGTCCAAGTATTTTTCCCCAAGGCTTTGGTATCTTTCCCTCTTTCAAATAGCATAAGAATCAATCACTCAGTGCTCTCAGATTTATGTCACCTCCATACAAACCTCCCCTTTGTATATTTGGTATTATTTATTTGTTCTTCCTATAGTTGTTTAATTTCTACTTCATCATGCAGCTCATCAGAGAATATGATGTAAAGATTTAAACCCTATATCTTGTCTATCCTTGATAGAGAAGGAGTTTATTTTAGAAATTCTTAAAGGTTTTTATTTTTAATTCTTCATCTTTGTTTTTGTTTTTCTGATTTCATCCATAAGTGAACTTAGGATAATTTAGCTTATTTGAGCTTTGCACCATCTTTTTATAAATTTGTTTTTCTCTCCACTGCTTCTGAAACTACATTGTTCATAATATTCTACCATCCTATTCCATATGTTATACAAAGCTGTTTAAATTCTACAGTGGAATTGTTAATAGTTGCCACATTTCTCTGCTAGATAAAGAGATCAGATCCTTTTTAATGTAAGCATTTTCTAGTCTTTTTTGGTTTCATTAGTGTGGCAACTGATTCACATTAGTAAAAATTACTTAGGCAATGCTGAGAATGTGTGTTGATGTCTGTTCTTCTATTCATTTCTTATATGTGGCAACAATGTGTTTAAATAGGTCAGGTTATAGTCACTCCACTTGGGCACAAAACCAAGAAAGATAATCAAATGCTGAATTAGTTTAAGAAGACAAAAGGAGAGTTGCTATAAGGTTTGAGATTTTATTCAATAATTTAAAAGCTATGAAATAAAATGCTTCTTAATAGTTACCGTGCTTGAATCAGGTTTCTCCAGGAAAATAATTCATAAACCAATTTCTCAATTGTATTTCCTTCTTGTCTATGCACCATTAATTTGGAAAGTACACTGGATCCAATGGGTTTTTCATTGGCATCCTCAGTGGTGCAAGAAGTATGCCCAGTTTAAAGTAGACATGTCACCAGAGAGCATGAAATATGCTGCTGACTGCAACAGCTTTCCTTGAAGGTTTGCATGTGAATGTGCCAAGTTGGAGCCAAGACAGTGAGAAAATTATTCTTGTCCTAATGAATTCAGAGCCACTGAAGAACGCTGCAGCAATCAACTACCCTGGTGATGATAACATCTGGACCAGTAACACATACAAAAAACACGAAAGGAGTACTTTTCAGGAAGTCCTCAAGAAGGCTAATTATTTAAGCAGAGAGGTGGGGGGGGCAGAGATAAGAGAGGAGGGATAGAGGAAAAGAGAGAGAGGAGATAGAAAGAAAGGAGAGAGGGTAGAAAGAGAGGTGGAGAAGGATAGGGAGAGGGAGAAGGAGAAGGAGAGAGGGGGGAGGGAGGTAGG
>CM053624.1:100071964-100130958 GCA_028646595.1 Phalanger gymnotis | reverse complement strand
CTTGTGCAGTCCAGAAGGAGTATAGTGTTACAGGAGACACTGAAACACTCCCCTTCCCCCCTTCTGCTATGGGTATTCAATCCCCCGAAATCGCTTTTGAACTGCATTTGAAATTCTACACCTGGAGTCCTTGTGCTAGCACTCAGAGACCTATTCTGGTATGATTTATAGGACTACAGATCTCGCTCTCCTGAAGGATTGAGGAAGGGGGGGGCAGGGTACCTACCCCTCAACCATATCTCTTGATGCAGATGGTACTCAAGTAGCTACATAATAAAGATAGCAACAGCAGTATTTCCTATGTGAAAGATGTCATTCTGACTCTTGATATACATTTGTGTTAGCGCATGGATTATTGCTGTTGAAGGTCACACACCTGCAGGAAGAGAAATCTATACTGGACCATGGGCTAGTGGGAAAAAAACATTGCCTTGCTCTGTTTCACTTCCCTGACAAATAAATAAACAGTCTCAAAGATCTCCTGATTTTGTTTCATTCAAGACTGTTCATTTAACACAACTTTAACGTGTTGTTATTTCCCAAAGAAAATGGATTGTCTATACAATACTTTCTGGACTTGGCATGGATAAATCTCTCTTTTCCTTTGAGGATGCAAAGTACATGCTGCACTGCCAGTAATATCAATAATAATACTGCACATCATATTATACTGGATAGACCCCCACAGAGCACTTCAGAGCAATTTATTTTCCCATTCGTCCCAGGGAGGCTGAAAACATTTTTACGCAATTCACATTTCCATCTCACCAACCTCCAATCCCAAGAAAGCAAAAGGAAAATTGATAACTAAAAAAGCATTTGCAATTTGGGTACAATGATGCTGATAAAGACTGTTAATGTCTGATATAGGACAAAAATGAAAACCAGTAAGAAAAGAGAAACTAACCTTATCTAACAAAATTATGTTAGCATTTTCACAAGGGCAAGAAGAGAGAACAGAGAAACCAATAATATTTTCGCCATGAGAAAAAAGAAAGATGTCAATAAGGGGTTTGTTTTGCAGCTGCAAGTGAGAGGCAGAATTGTATACTGGATAAACTTCAAGTCAAGAAAATGGAGGTTCTCTCCTGGCTCAGAAAGTAAATGTTTGACCATAAACAAGTGGCTTTACCTCTCTGACTATCATTTTCCACATTTGTAAAATGGACCAAGAGAGTAGGCATGGATATTATTAGAGAGAAGACTGGCTTCGTAATCAGTTTTTCAAGTCCTTCCTCTAATACGTACTGAATATGTGACTCTTAGCAAATCACTTAACCTCTCAGGGCCTTGAGGCAATTCTCTAGGACAGTGGCTCTCAAACTTTTTGGTCTCAGGACCTCTTTACACTGTTAGAAATTACTGCAAACCCCAATGAGCTTTAGTTTATGTAAGCTATATCTATCTGCATTTACCATGTTAGAAATCAAAATATCCTAGTACTATTATAAAAGTAGTTGGGCCTCAGGGATCCTCAGCAATCTCTAGACCATACTTAGAGCACCACTGCTGTGGGATAATAAGTTACAAGTTAGATATAGATCTCTACTGGGCCAGGAAGTTCCTCAATCCATTAAATCACAGATCCAGTAAAAAAAAATGGGAATAACTACTTGTAGAATCTATTTCACAGGTTGTTATGACATTCAAGGGGGATGATACATGTAAAGGGTCTGTGAATTTAGAAGAACTGTAGAAATGAAAAGCTGACATTACAGACAGTAGAGCTAGATTTAATTCCAGCCTCTGGCACATACCAGCTATATGATAATGGGCTAGGCATTTCATGTTTCAGTATCCCCATTTACAAAGGACTTGATGATCTGTATCAATAAAGGGAAGTTCCTCACTAGAAGTGCCTCCCACATTGCTGAAATCCCAAGAAATGTGTCTTACTTTTTTTTTCTTTTTATTTTAAAACTCAAACAATCCTATCTTTGGTGTCCAATAGTCCTACGTCAGTCTGACTATGAAGGAAAAACACATCTCTTTGGAGTCCTCCTCTGATATCCCTACCCAGCCCCCGGTTCATACACACATACATAAGAGTTTTAGAACTGGGTAAAGGGAAAACAAACATACAACCTCCCGGGTACATTGCTTAAGCTGTGTTATATCTAGAAGGCTGAAACAACTGAATCCATTCTTCAGTTGTATGCTCATTTTTTTCTGTAAGAACACCAGATGACAGCAGGACTTTTAGACAGACAGTTGACCCTACAACCCTCTGGCCATGTCCCAAAAACACACAGCTGCAGCATTCCTAGTCAAGTTGTATCTATTCCCAACTAGAGCCATGATATGATTCAGCCAAAAGAAAACCAGCTAATTCAGTCAAAATGTCCATCAGATTGGTTACTTGACAGAATGAACTTAAATTGGGAACTGATTTTTAGACTGAACTGACATAAAACAAGAGTCCATTCATACATGTAGACAGAAGCACAATGGAACAGAGTTTATATATATATATGGTGTGTCATTCTCCATCTGTAGATTATGTGCTCACAACATATACATGAACTCATACATACTGGCGAATCTCCTCCACGCTGTGGAGTGGATGGATGTGGACAATATTGAGTCAAATGTTTAGCACAGGAATCAGTGAAACCTAAGGAGTCATTTGATTTAAACAATGGAATATCTGTAAATTATGAGATGGCACATGGTCAGTGAAAATCATTCATATCCACCAAACCTATGTTTAGCGCAATCTTCCAAAGAAACTTGAGAGCAGAGCATCCGAAACGTTATTAACGAGAGCTTGAAGATGTGACTTGTCATAAACGACTTGACTTTTTGTTCATTGCCATGATCCTTTATGTGTCCTTGGACAACAGCTCAGGTATTTATCACTACCTACCTCTTGCTCCGGGAACAATAGTCAAATCGGGACTGCTATTGCTTCTAGAACAGGGCTTGTCCACTGACTTTTCTATGGATGGAGTTATCATCTCCATCACATCCCAGACCAAAATTGTTTTCCCTCTGTGTTATTCCCCTATACATATAGGATTTCTTTTTTGGAATGTAAGCTCCTTGAAGGAAGAGATTACCTCATCTTTTTTTGTATTTGTTTAGACAAAGATTGACATAATACCTAGCATATAATCATGCTTAATAATTTTAATTCTTTCATATTCTTCCCTATCCATTTCATTCTATATACTGTCACCAGATTAATCTTCCTAAATCACCTATTTGCTCAAAAAACCTTGATGATTCCTCACTGACAATTAAATAAAATACAAATCTAAATACAATGTCCATTATAAACTGACTCCAAATGAGCACATCGGAGTTATTTGCCATTATACCCATAGATATACCCCATACTCCAGCCAAACTATACTGTTTGATCCCCAAACATATTTTGCTTGTTTCCACCTCAATGCCTTTGTTAGTTCCATTCCTCTTGCCAACTTGTGCTTTAGAATTCCCTCTACATCATACAGGACAATTAGACATGCAATATTTGCTCGAAGGCCTCCAAGACAGCAGAACCTGCTGCCTCCTGGGGCAGCCTGGTCTACTTGTGGTTAGCTCTAATTCATAGGAGCACAGAATCTCATAATAAGCAGCAAGTTTAGAGGCTATCTATCCCACTCATACCTGAACAAGAATATCTTTCATACCATACCCATTAAGGGGCCATTAAAAAAAGTGTTCTTATATCAAGCATGAATTGGCCTCTCTGCAGTCTCCAACTATTGTTCTCAGTTCTGCCTTCTGGGATGAAGCAGAATAACTGGAATCCTTCAGTTCAAAACTCTTCGAATACTTGAAGACATCGATCATATTCCTTACAAACACTTTTTTTTTCTAGGCTAAACATCCCCAGTTTTTTCAAGCAATACTCATCTGGAATGAATTTGAGGCCCTTCCCTACTGTAGTCACATTCATTTGGACCTTTTATTGTAATTGGGTAACATCAGGGCCACCCTGACATTGCAAATGTCTGTATATATGATAGACTTCAACTGAGTTTGACAGATTTAGGATCTTGATTCAAACATTAGCTAAAAATATTAGCTAAAGCCTGAATCGTGAATATTGGAAATCCCGTTTTTATTATCCTTTCAGAGCAATGCTTTAGAGTTTTTCTAGGTCCAAATAGCTATATGAATTATAATGGTCAAATTTGCTCCTGGAAGGGAGCTAAGAAAATCCACATCCTTCCCTTTCTTTGCAAATGTTGGGAGGTGTTAGAATGCATAGACTTGGTTAATGTTTTTTGTTCCTTTTACCAAATGGTCTTTCATTTTTACTTTCTTTTATATTCTTTCTTATATGGGATGGCTTGCTGAGTAGGAAATAGGGGGATACATTAAGGAGTGGTTGTGATATAAAAACAAAAGATAGCTATAAAATATTTTAAGAGACAAAAAAGAAAAGTTATCCCCTTCCTTCACAATCCAGAAAATTAACCTTCTAAACCATGTCTTATATATCTAATTATCTGACTTAATGATAAATCTGATATCATTTCCCTTTGGCCAGTCCCTCCTTTCTTCTCACTTCATCAAGGTAAGTTACAATAGTAAAAGGATATGTGATATGGGCACTAAACAAGATTAGAAAAAATGAGAGCACAAAATGGCCATTTAATTGTTCCACTACAAGAAAAATTTCTGTGATTCCCCAGTGACATTACACAGACCTGAATTTGTAATAGCAGATAAGGTGAAGATGGAGAAATGACTAAAATTAATGGCCTTGTTGCCATAGAAAACAAATTCTACAAGCTGGGATCTGAAGTTTCCCTATGTCTTATGAGGCATGTAGGCACTGAGACACAATATTCTACAAGGATGCATTGAAATCTGCAGAGTATTTTTGACATGATTGTCAGAATCTCTCAGGTCACACTTCCCATGTAAAGAGCTCCACTAAATACAAATAGACTGAGAAAAGTTTAACACATACATAGAAAGGGACAGAAAGTGAAAAGAATCTAGCCAGGGATGAAAAATTTACCACAGGGCACAGTTTCTCCCCCTTCTCTACAATGCCATGGCCCCACTAAAACTACTTTCATTACAGTGGAAGCAAGAATGACAGAGAAAACAAAAAAAATCTGTACTTTCCACTGACAAAGTGTTTATTTAATGCAAGGACAATTTTTAAATGGTGCTGTTTGCTACCTGCCTTTTTATCTCCCAAAAATTTGTTCTTAATTATAAAAACCTTGGGCTAGCAGATATTTCAAAGTGACTTGCTTTCTTGGTAGTCGGGCTGTTTCTATCAGTATTTCCTTGCCTACTGTTCACCCGCCTTTCCTCATTTCACATTTTAGTGATTTTATGGATGTTTTGTCAAGTAAATTATTCAGAACCAAAATAATAAATTATTCTATTTCATCTGTTTTACACCTGCTGAAGGGAGCCTTTCAACCAGTCAAGGTGATTGCCCTCTTGAACTAACAAGGGACTCTTCAGCATACTAAGCAAATTTATGACATACACTTCCTTACTATTTGTACAGTGGTGTATCCGATCCAAAGTAACCTTTGATAAATCTGTATTCACCAAAACTAGAGGTACTTAGAGCAGGGTTCTTTGGACTGCCCATGGGTTGTACATGAACTTGAATGGGAAAACATTTCTTTTTCTTAAGCACAAGATATGTATGTGTGTATATATGTACACTTGTCTCATTCCGCACTCTATAACTCGTCACCTCTCTGTCATGCATAGCATGGTCCATCATCCATTCCTCTGGAATCATTCATAGTCATTGTATTGATCATAGTTCTTACAGTTCATAGTTGTTAATCTTTACAGTGTAGATGTTGCGTAAATTGTCTCCTGGTTCTAATTATGTCATTCTTCATTAGTTTGTAATAGTATTCAAAGTTGTTCATTTTTAAAATAACATTGATGTTAGAGTAGAAATTGTTTTTCTGTTTCTCCTCACTTCACCAGCATAAGTCCACATAAGTCTTTCCGAGTCTTTTTGAAATCATCTATTTCCTTATTTCATATAGCATAATAGTATCCCATCATATTTATATACCATAGCTAATTCAACCTTTCTTCAATTACTCAACATTCCCATAGTTTCCTGGTTTTTTGCCACTACAAGAAGACTTTCTATGAAGATTTTTGTACCTAAATGGCCTTTTTCTCTTTATTTGAATGTATCTACTACTTTAACTTCTTATATAGGATCTTTAGACCTTGTAAATCACATTTAGGGAAACTAACAGATAAATCACGCCAAACTGTATTTGGAGATTTTCTGAGAGTAAATGCTGGGCCAAGGTAATAAGCCAAAAAAGAAACATTGGGAGTTGGGCCCTAGGATTGGGCTCCTAAGTAAGGTGAAAATAAGATAAAATGAGTAAGAGTCAGAATGTAGGGCGAGTCTTAGATCATGGATTACAAAACATTGCATGTGAATTCCCTCCATCACCCCCCACCCCAGTCTTAGTCTACTGAATGAAGCCCTATCTCCTTCATGAAGCATTCCTCAGATCCAGGACCTAAGAATACTCTCTCCTTTATCTGAACTCCTGTACTTCTCTTAAATACTTGGCATATTCAAAATCCACATTATATTCACATTGTACATGACTTTCCACCCCAATGAGAATAGAAGATCTCTGTGTGCTTTTGTCATATAGTCATTTATGTCTACTATCTTTTAACCAATGTCTGAAGACTGATCAAATGCTAACAAATCCTTTTAAATGAAAATGATGATAGCTCTGAAGGGTGATGTTTTTGATAGCTATTTCTTCAAAACAGGTTTTTCTGGGTTGGTTGTGTTTTTTGGGGGATCTTTCTTTCACTTTTTTCCCTATAAGTCTATGTGGAACAGTCATAGCAAGTTACTTACGACAAGGCAGTATGGCTGACCAGTTCTTGGCATCCTGTTATTATCAACAACAAACACTAAGTATATATATATATATATATATATATATATATGTATGTATGTATGCATATTAGGTTCCCTGTCCACCACAGGGTTACGATCTAATCGGCAAGACAAGCAATCATAGAAAGAACACCAGACTAAAGAATCTGACAACCTAGGGTTCAAATACCAGCTCAGACACTTATTACTTGATCATTATGACTTATGGCAAGGCACTGAGCCTTTCTCTACCACAGTTTACTCACCTGCAATAGCATAATAATGTACTTAAACTGCCCGTCTGACAGGTTTTTCCGAGGAAAACACTTTGCAAATCTTAAAGTATTACATAAATGTGCACTATAAAAAATGATCATTTAAAAAAAAGAGGAATATCATTTAATTTCTTACCATAATTACTTACAGGATCATAGCTCATTTTTCTCCAAGGAGAAAAAGGAGCTTCATGCCTCTGATGCCATGTGGCTAAATAGGAGCTCATTTGCACAACTCCCCAAGGCCAAGAAGAGAGCCTGGTCCCAGTGGTATCAAGTCAGCACACTGGAGCCTTTATATGTAAGCTGTACTTGTCACAGAATGAAATTTGTTATAACCTGGGTGCTTTGGGGACACAATCCAAAGAGATTTAGTTTCTAGTAACAGGAGAATATTATAGTCTTATTTATAATGCAGTCCAGTGGCAAGAACCCCGGCACTGTAGTAAGTTTCAGTTTATATATTCAGAGAAGTCCTTGTTGTGTCCCAAAGGAGGTCAGTATTTGAGGGGTTAATTGAGGCAGCCATGCTTTTCACTGTGAAAGTTGGTAAGAGAGCTCAGGTGGGAGCAGCAGGGGGTAGTAAGCGGTTCTTGTTGATGGATTATGTCCTTATTGCTATAGAGAAATTCACAGCAGGAGGTAAATGCATTGCCAGACCCTGATGTGAGGTCAGTCAAGATCTCTGAGCTGAAGAGTATTATTCGCTTTTACTTGCTCTATGTTCTAACCAAACAGGCCAGCTAGCTGTTTCTCAAACTTAACTTTCCATCTCCCACTGCCATGCTTTTGCATAGGCTTTTCCCATACTAGAATGCCCTTCCACCTCTTTTCCACTTCTCAACAATCTTGTGTTCTTAACACTAGAAGGACCAAGAACATCAATTGACAAGGAAATATATTCTATAATAAATATTTTCTTTTCCTCTCTGTGCAGATGCACTTTAAATACAAATCATTACAAGCAGATATTATAGTTTTGCTTTGAAATAATCTATTGTCCTTGCCTTACGGGAAAAAAAAACATTTCCTCCATTGCTACAGCTTAGACCTTCTGGTCATTGTTAAATTCCAACCCCCAAGGTATTCTTAAATTCCAACTCTTCTTAAAGGCTCATTTTAGCTGCCATCCCCTCTCTCTGAAGAGTTCTTCCTAATTCTCCTCACCCCCCACCCTCCCCACCCCGCCCCAGGGATCAATGCTCTTTCCCTATTCAAAATTGTTATACCTATTTCTGTATACTTTTTGAATGTATCTTTCTACCACACCCTCCTCGCCCCAATCATTCTGCGATAGAATACGAACCATCAAGGTCAGGGAATATTTTACTCTTTTCCGATCACCTAGAGTAGTCACTGAAACATTTGTTAAACTGAATTGAATTAGGGGAAACTAGGGATCAAATATCAAAGATGGAGAAGAGATCTTTGCAAAATTGCACAGAATAAGCATGACTCAAGAGAAGAGATATGAAAAGACATTGTATCTCACTACCTTTGCAGAGCTGAAAGGTCAACAAATGTTGTATACTGCATGTGTTTTCAAACTTTTCCCCTATGCTGATCATTTTGGCAGATTCCTTGCACCCTTTTTCTTTGTTTCTGTCTTAGAGATTATTATTTATAAATTTGGTGACTCCCTGAGAGAGGAAAGGGGATGGATACAAACGGTTTGAGAAGACATCAATAAATATTTCTATTTAAAAAGGATGTAACACAGTGACAGAAAAGATCAGTAGGACTTTTAAAAACGAAAGCCATCTCAGACAAGGACCAATAATACTAGCCAACAGGCAGCTTTTAGACTATAACAACTTTAATTTTTCTTTCTAGAATTTGATGGCAATGTATTTGAGGATATTCTCCCTATCATTAGTCATTCATCAGTATGATGATAATGGTTTCTCAATGTACCTCTCACACTCACCTGAGAACTTCTGACCTCAGCAAGGTTTTTTTAAGTATTTTCTCATATCTTTTCTTTTTTTTAAATCATAGTCACTTTTCAATATATTCCTCCTCATGCCTTCCCTAGTCACAAAGAAAACGGTTCAGCAAAAATGATCCAAAAAGCAGTAACATGTGACATCATATGCAATATTATGCCCTTGTCTTAATGGCAACTACCTGGCACAATGGATAGAGTGCTGGACCTGAAATCAGGAAGACCTGAATTCAGATCCTGGCTAAAACATTTACTAGCAGCATAACCTTGGGCAAGTCTCTGTCTGCCTCCATTTCTTCATCTGCAAAATGGAAGTAATAATAGTACCTACCTCCCACAGTTGTGAGGATAAAATGAGATATTTGTAAAGTATTTTGCAAATCTCAGAGTACTATAAATGCTAGCCATTAGTATTATTATGAACTATTATTATTGAATTTAATCTGTGTTCAGCTGCCTTTTAATGTGGTTTTCATTTATATTATTGGAGACACTATGTATATCATTATTCCAGTTATATTTTCTTTGATCTATGTCAGTTCAAGCTATGCTTCTATGAATTGCATATTTCTTACAGTACAATATGCTCAATAATATGACAAATTGGCACCCACTTTATTTCAAATTTTTCTACAGTGCTTTATAAACTATTCATATATTTTGGTCATTTTACTGGAGATAAGGGGTAGCAAGAAAGGGCAGAGGGGCAAAAGGAAGGTAGGTGGAAGGTTAGAAGCCAAACCTAACCTACTTTACAATTGTGACAAGGATTAGTTACATCGTTGTCTACTTGTAGTGTGGCCACAAAGCCAAATGCATAACTGGTAGTCATCTCTGTGAACATATGTCAATAGATTCTGCATTTAGCCATTTTCAGAGATGGTCAACACTTCTAACTCCACCAACTGGACTTGGGGTCAGCTAGGACCTTCATCCAAAAGAAATCCCTCCTCTCTGGGTTGTCCCCCTAGGGGACCATGTTGTTGATGTCATTTTCCAAAAGCCTCCACTTATGTTAAAGACATAATGTGACTGAAAATGTGAAGGAATTTGCCTGGAAAACATATTGTTCGCAGACACTCTGATTGTCTAACTAGCTATTCAGGAGAAAAGAAAAAGAAACCAGAGAGAAAAAGCAAGAATTTTACCTCCCTTCACTCAAGAGCCCTGCAAAAATATAAATCATTCTTTTCAGTGATGAGCAAACAGAAAGCACTGGACAGGCCAAGCATGGCCTTGCATCACAGACTTCTAGTAAAATACTGCCAGCTGTTAAGCATAGCAAGGAGTATTGAGCCACTGGCACATGGCCAGACATACAATTTCAGCAAGGAGGTGGGTCTATGACCATGAAAGAATTTATGACCTTAAAAAATGATGATACCCTTTTACCTCTCTTTGATAAATTGAGCAGGACCTAGAGGTCAATACTACCCTGGAGGGAGTCAGGGAGAAGGGGCAAGTAATATGCACCAACATTGAGGGACAGATTTTTAAATGTGTGCAACTTGGTTTCTCATATGCCATAAGGATTAGAGAAAATGTGTATCTTATCAGGCTGATCCAGCACCTCTTGGATGTTTCAGTTTAAGTTACCCTAACTACCATCAAGATTCAATTAGTGAAAATGGTCAAAAAATGTGGATGTTTTGCAAGCATTTAGGCATTTAGCTATAGTCTGGATACTTAAAGTCACTCCATGGATCAAAAATGGTGGTTTAGTAACTAGAAGTTGTCCCATGAACATCTAATTGAACCCATAGACACCAATTTGGCAGAATTACCAGTAACTTGATAGTAAATTCCTCAATTTTTATTATCCCTGAAGTGCCAAAATGGTGTCAGCCAACAAGCAGTTATTAAGTGCGCTCTATATGACAAGTACTATGCTATGTGCTGAGAAGAAAAAGAAAAGCAAAAGATGGTTCTTGCTATCGAGGCTCACACAGTCTAATGAGGGAGACAATATTCAAACAACCATGTACAAACAAGACATGCACAGGATAAATTGGAGATAATTAATAGAAAGAAGGCATTCCTAGCACTGAGGGGAATTAGGAAAAGCTTTGTTCAATAGGTGAAATTCTATCTGAGACTTGAAGGAAGCCAAGGAAGCTAGGAGACAGAAAATCAAAGGGATAGGATTCCATGCACGGGGAAGAGCAAGTAAAATAACCACAGTTGGTAGATGGAGTGCCTAATGCAAAGAACCATGTAGTTTTTTAACAAGGGGATACTTAGCCTACAAATGAATCTCTAGAGTTAGTAATGGTTTGTGATAACAAAGTTTCCATCTATATATCCCTTTGAGCTATAGGCAAAGGATATCACCTTCCATATATTCTTATATAAATAAATATCCATTGTAACAGGGAAGCCAAGGGCTTCAGAAATTAAGTAATGATGAAAAAGAAAGTTTTAGAGATCATATTTAAATAGGGGGATATATTGTGCATGGCAGATCGGAGAGAGCATAGTAGTAACATGAAAAGAGAATAAGAGTAACATGAAAAGAAGGATGGAGTGAATAAGGATTACATAGTTTATTTATCCAACACATTTATTGAATGCACCTTAGGCACAAGACAATGTTCTAAGTATTTAAGGGATATAAAGAAATAAGACATGGTCTCTGATCTCATAGAGTATATGGTCTAATAGAGGATATGAGAAAACCATAATTCATCATGCATGGAAATACAATTAGAGAAGTTCCTATATGTAAAATAAGGAAACTGAAAATCTTAGATGATTTCTAAGATCCTTTTCCACTCTAAAATACTATGACGATCCCTATGATTTCATAGTACAAAGGAAAGAATAAGAAAGATTTCATGGAGAAAGTGACATTTTACAAAGGGATACTTAAAAGTAGAAATTAAGTGGGGATGGGAAAGAAGGAACTATCAGTAGGAAGAACATTAATAAAAGCACAGAGTCCATAAATTCGTTGAAGGGGAATAGTAGAATATAAGGCAAAGACCAAGTTAAGGAGGGATCTAATGCCAGCGTAATGAGCTTGCATGTTCTTTGTAGAAAATGAGCTGTAACTTCAAGTATTTGAGTAAGGAACAAATGGAAGTGAAAAAGGAAAGGATAGTGTCATGGAGAAAGCTATGCTTTAGGAAAAATCGGATTTGTATGAGAAGCAATGAGCATTCTGAACCAGCTTGATAACAGCAGGAATGGAGAGAAGGACAATGCATAGGCAGAATTAATAAAACCAAGATCAGGGGAACAAAGGGAGACAGAGGAGTAAAAGATGGTGCTCAGATTTAAAGTTTACTTTATATGCATGATGTACTGCCATTAACAAAAAGAAAGAAGTTGGGAAGAGGAAAAGTTGGAAACATTGGGAGGAGATGGTAAATTGGGTTTTGGACATGTTTTAGGAGTCAGGAAGTTTTCAGTTTTAGGACATGTTTTAGGAGCCAGAAAATGAAGATATCCAGTCGATAGGTAGAAATTAGGGTCTAGAGCTCAGGGGAGAGTTGGAATCTACACATATATATTTATACAGTATCCACAGAGAGACAAAAGTTAAAGGCATAAGAGGGAATGAGATCACTAATGGTTAGACTAAACAGAAAGAAAACAAGAGGGCCAACATACGGCCTTGAGGGATACCAACATTTAATGGAGAAGCAAAGGAAGAAGCCATTGAAAAGTCCACCAGAGAGAAATAGAAAAATCAGGAGAGTTCAGTGACACAGAAGCCAAGGGGGGAGAGAGTTTCAAAGATAAGAGAGGGAGGAATAAAGGATACTAAATATAATAGACAGGTCTAGGAGAATGAGAACTGAGTAAAAGCCATTGTTAGTGATTTAGGGGTCAGTGAGGACTTTTAACACAATGACCTCAGTAGAATAATTGATGGATATCAAATTTCAGAAGGTTAATGAGTGAATGAATGGTAAGGAAGTGAATATACATCAAAAGTATAATGTACATTTTTGAGAAGTTTTGGTGATAATTAAAAGGAAAGGGATAGACTGATAGCTGAAAGGGGTGACAAGGTCCAGAGAAAGCTTATAAGAATGGGGAGTCCAGTGCCAATACCTACAACAACAATAAGAATGGGAACTTGGGAATAGAAGCAGAGGTAAAGGAAACAAACAAAAAATGACGATCCAAAAGAGAAATTTACCACTTCTCCAGGAGTTGGGGGTGCCTTCTTGGGAGTTCTGCTCTGAGGCATGCAATCACTTTTATCTCCCCTACTGGAAATTCTTATGCCTAAAGCATCAATAGCAATATACTTGTGGGTCATTTCTTTTGAATGTGCAAAAGCTTTACTACAGCTATGAGAATTGATCTGAGTGCAAAAGATGTACAGGTCAGCAATTATAGGCACAGTGTCAATATGCAGTTCATCCATGTGCAACTTAAATGTCTGACTTAAGGAATCCTCAGTTCTCCATCCTCCTGTCTAGTCACGCAAGTTAGGCACATCCTCAGACTAGTTCCTTCCCTGCCTTCCTATCTGAGCAGCAGAGTTTTAATAAGGGTGGAGCAACTGGGGATCCTCCCTGGGGTCTGACTTTCAGGGGATGTTTTCTTTGCACATAAAGAGGCAGTGGTTCCACCACCATTGAGAGTAGATTCCCTCCAAGAAGACAATCCTAGGTCTTAGATTGGAAATAAGAAAAGCAGGCACCTCATACTTTCTTACTGCGAGTGACCCTGAAAACCACAGACAGATCAATGCACTTTATATAAAAACTCAGAGTTCAGATATTTATACTCAATTCTTGGAACTTAGAGTTCACAAAGTTGGGCTCACGAGTTTTTCCTTGAGATTGCCATTACTACTTCACCTTACTTAGTCACTATCACAAAGAAATCAATAAAAAAAATTTGTTAACATTTGATTGCTTGTTTACCTGCCTGGGTAGGAAATATTTGGCTAATAGATAAATGCTACTAATTTTCAGAATGGAGAGGGGCAGGGAAACAATAAAAAAGGGAGATATCTAACGCTCTTATCCTGACAATGTGTGCTAGAAGGTAGAAGATAAAGAACATATACTAGAGAGGTATGAAGTATTCTGGGGGAAGGCAGGCTTCCAAGAGTATAAGAAAACTGAAGGAATATGCTGTGACAAGACCTAAGAAAGTTCATTTACAATAGAATGGGACAGGGTGGTTTCCAGAGTTTATAATGGAAGTTGACGGCAGAGCAGAATGGGGACTGGGGGGATGATTGGAAATGAAAAAAGGGAGAGTGCTAGCAAGAAAAGTGGGTTTTCTCTTAGACATCTGAGTACTCTGCATCAGGGGCTCAAGATAAGAGGAAGTAGGAGTTTGTTATACATAGTATGGGGAAATAATCACTGGAACTTCCACCATCAAGGGAACTATTTTGACAGAAGGTAAAAATGCATGGCACATAGTAAATGGTTACTATCTATTTTGTCTACCTACCTATCTATCTAATTATCTACCCATGTATCTCTCAAACAGGGTAGCTAGAAGAGCAGTGGATGGAGTGCCAGACCTGGAGTCAGTAAGACTCATCTTCCTAAGTTCATATCTATTCTCAAACACTTATTAGCTGCATGACCCTGGGCAAGTCTCTAAACCCTGCTTGCCTTCAGTTTCCTCATCTGTAAAATGAAGAAGAAAATGGCAAACCACTCTAGTATCTTTGCTAAGAAATCCCCAAATGAGGTCATGAAGAGTCAGACACAGCTGACAATGATTGAACAACAATCTCTCAAGCGCTAGAGAAGAAAAAAAGTTGGTCTGAGCCCTTCTGTGTGTAAAATAGCAAATAAGGAAGCAGTGTGAAAAAATACCAGCAATGGAGTCAGAAGAGCCTCGTTCAAATCCTGCCTCTGATTCTCACTACCTGTATGACCTCAGGAAAGTTGTTTATCTTCCATGAGTCTCAATTCTTCATTTGTAAAATGAGGAGGTTGGATTATCTCACCACTACAGTACCTTCCAGCTCCAGACCTATGAGCAGATGCCTACAGACCTGACTGAAAATACCCTGTACAATGTCCATGTTACTACAAGTAGCTCCTGGAATCTGGAGGTTTTAAGTCCCCAGCAGCTCAGACCACTGGTAGAGATTCTGAATTCCAGGAACCAGAATATTATTTATAAATCTTCTCAGTACCTAATTCTGTTAATTAATTTACACAGATTAATGTTTTAGAGAGAGAGATAGAGTCCCAAAAGTCTTAGTGCAGCTTTGAGCTATTAAATCTTAAATATAATATATGCATATATATAAAATGTATGTGTACTATGTCCTGCTTATGAATACAGATAATTGGCACTGTCTTTGCATGCTCTATTGGTGTACAAATATTCTTTAGTCAGTGAGAACTCTGAAGATAAAAGGCTCACCTATTGCCCAGGTATGATTACTGTTTCAACAGCAGAAGCTAGGGAGCCATTTTACACTGTCCCCACACTCTTAGAACCCTCAGCCATTGGAGGTAGAAGGAAGCACCAAAAGGGAGAGGGCAAAGAAAACAATTCGAAATTAAATTTTGGAATAAATTTTTGATGAAATCATGAGGATTAGGTTCCATGTTCCATTTATTGTTGTTTAATCATTTTCAGCCATATCCAACTCTTCATGGCCCCTTTTTGGGGTTTTCTTGGCAAAGATGCTAGAGTGGTTTGCTGATTCCTTCTCCAGCTCATTTTACAGATGAGGAAACTGAGGCAAACAGGGTTTAGTGACTTTCCCAGGGTTGTACAGCCAGTAAATTGTCTAAGATCAGCATTGAATTCAGGTCTTCTGACTCCAGGCCCAGTGCGGTGCCCACTGCATCACCTAACTAATCTATGCTCCATGTTCTACTAGTAATAGTAATAGTAATAATTTAACATTTATATAACACCTTAAATTTTACAAAGAAGTTTATATGTGCAATTTCATTTGATCCTCAAAACAACCCTATGAGTTAGTGCTATTATTATATCCATTTTACAGATGAAGAAATTGAGTCTGAGAGAGCTTAAGTCTTTTGGTCAGAGTCCCACAGTGAGTAAGTGCCTGAGAAGCAGGACTCTGACTAAGGTCTACACAGCCCCAAGTCCGACACTCTATCTGCCACTCTATCTAACTACTGATTTTTCATCTAAAAGCAGGTCCTACAGGGGATGAATTTAATACTTCCAAACTTGAGTGAGCTTTTGTTGCCCCTTATCTAAGCACTGATGATCCATAGCTAGAAATTATCCTAGCCAGCTGGTCTCTTTAATGGTAGAAATTCTTCCTGGCAATCATTGGAAGCACAGAGCTTCCAAATCACACTTTGTCCCACGTAAAGTGTGTTCACATATGATTTTGAGACACCTTCTCTTTGCACTCATCTTTGAAGCAGGAAGCCTGCAATATATCATTTTTATTACTTGTCTGGTTTTTGTTCTCAGGGAGAAAAGATGTACAGTTATTTTCTATGAGCTTTATTGGCATTCAAGATGAAATCACGGGTAAATCTCTTGGATACACCTGAAGCAATCAGGGATGAGGAAGTGGTATACAGTATAAATAAACCAAGTCCATTTTATTACCTGCTCCTACAGACAGCACGGAGCCATGGCCCACTTCCCTGATGATAATGGACCCTCAGTTTGAGGTTGCCTCTAATACACACTGCAGTGCACGCCTGTCACATCTCTCAGCTCATTTATAATTACAACACGGTGAACTCTGATTGTCTCATCAACCTTTCATCAGAGGATTGAAAGGGGCTTTGTAAACATTAAGTCATTAGAGCCCCTTGCAAAGGAGGTGCAAATGAAGGAAGCCTTTGCTTTTGCATTTTGGTAACACACAGCGGAAATGTTTTCTTCCAGTGTGATGATTTGAGCAAGGTTCAGGACAATGATTCTATCTAGTTCTCCACCACCACGCGTTCAATAGATTGGAGTCCATTCTATGTCTTCGTAACCTCTGGGGAGAGTAGAGACAATAAGAAAGGTTGGGTGGGGGAGAGCACAACAGCAGTGGACAGCAGTAGTAGGAGCTCTGGTTCATGGGATCATAGACCTGAGGTTGAGGGAGACATGAAATGTCAACCTGTCTGTTTTACAGAGGAAGAAACTGAGATTCAGAAAGAGAGATTAAGGGACTACTTAAAGTCAATCAAGGTCAAAGAGGCATCATAACACGATAGAAAGAGCCCTCCCTCCAGAGTCAGAAGATCTGCATTGAAATCCTACCTCTGATTCTCACTATCTATGAGACTCCCACCTCTGTCAGAGGAGCAGCTAGGTGGCACAGTGGATAAAGCACTGAGCTTGCAATCAGGAAGACTCATCTTTGTGAGTTCAAATTCAGCTTCAGACACTAGCCGTGTGACCCTGGGAAAGTCATTTAACCCTGTTCACATCATTTGTAAAATGAGCTGGAGAAGGAAATGCCAAACCACTCTAGTATCTTTGCCAAGAATACCCTAAATGAAGAGTTGGACATGATGGAACAATAGCAACAAATTGAATGTTCACTAGGTGTTCAACGCTGCAACGAACAATTCATGGGATACAGAAAACACAGAGTAGCTTAAAGCCATGCTAGGACTTTTGGAACACTCTCTATTAACAATTGTATCCTAGCCGTACTGATCTCACCAAGTCCCTTTTTCATGGGGTATTGTATAACACCTGCTATGTGCCCGACACTGTACTAAGGGCTTTACAATTATTGTCTCATACCATCTTCACAACACCCCTAGGAGATAGGTGCTCGTTTTACAGTTGAGGAATCTGAGGCAAGTAGAGATTAAGCGACTTGCCCAGGATGACACAGCTAGGGAGTGTCTGAAACTGAATTTGAACTCAGGTCCTAGCTGCTTCTAATTTCTCTTGTGATGAATATCAATAGATATAACCCACATAAACAGTTTGGGGTCCTCCGTAATTTCAAGAGTATAAAAGGATCCTGAAACCAAAAAAATTGAGAACAACCGACCAAAGAGCACTACAGAATTAAACAACTTGCTCATGGCCATCCTCAATGTTTGGAAGGCTCCAAAGGAAAATATGGGAGAGAAGAATTAGACTGACTTGCTAAACTGATGGTCTAGAGAGCTGGTGTGCTGACCTCATTGTTGTATGCCTATGAATCCTGGACAGTATGTCATCACCAGGCCAGGAAACTGAATCACTTCCATTTGAATTGTCTTAGGAAGATCACCTGGCAGGATAAGATGCCAGATACTGAGGGCCTTTCTCCAACTAAACTGCCAAGCTTTCAAACTCGACTTCACAGAGCACAACTCTGATGGGCTGGCCACATTGTTCAAATGCAAAACATAGGCTCGCCAAAAAGACTATTTTATGGAGAACTCACACACAGGACAAGCATTCATGTGGTGGTCAGAAGAAGCAGTACAAGGACACTCTAAATGTCTCTCTTAAGAACTTTGGAATTGATTGCATGACATGGTAGACACTGGCATAGGACCATTCGGAATGGTATGTCCACATCAGAGAAGGTGCTGTGTTCTGTAAGCAAAGCAGAATTAAAATAGCTCCAAAGAAACGCAAGATGTGCAAATTCAGAGAACACATCCCAAACATTCACATGGACTATTTGTGCCCAACCTGTGGGCAGCTCACATTGATCTGATCAGTCACACAGTCAGACACACTGAAACTTGACTCTAGCACAGTGATGTCATTTTGGTCCTCTTTAAGAACCAAGGACAACAACCAACCAACTATTAGTTAGAACTTGAACTCAGACTTTCTTCGCTTCATGTCTCACTCTCTATCCGTCAAAATACCTTGTCTCTCCATTCTAGAAAAAATCATAGGAAAAATCTCTTTGATGGAGCTAAAGAAATCAGGGGTGAGGAAGTAGCACATACTGGTGTGTAATTAAAACACTCTTGCCCCTTCGTCTCCCATTACAGAAATCTATCAGATCATTTAAGGTGCAATTCCACTTTCTAAACTATCCTGGATACTCCAACCAACACTTGTCTCACATCATCCTGATTCTCCCATAATGTTGTCTGTTTTGTAGCAAGTGCTTACACCCAATTTAGCAGTTTAAGTACACTATCTTCTGCTGGTTTCAGATGCTTTTATGTGGGTAAGTACTGTCTCACCAGCAAGATTGCAAAAGGCAGGAAATTTGCCAGAAGTGTCCTTTATATGTCCCACAATGCCAAACATGTAGTAGGTACTCACTAAGTTATTACTGAAATGTCTTGAACACAGATGGGTAAAGACAACTGGGGAATAATGCAAGACAAGAGAATCAAGCACTAGCATTTAAGGTTCTAAAATTCACATCTTGAGAAGTAAAGGAGGGGAAAGACCCATGTGGACCTGAGCAGCCAAGCAAAGTTTCCCAGGGAAAATGAGGCTATGGGAAAACACAAATCTGATCTCTATTGGAACAGTACCAGTGAGAAGAAATTCACTGACTAATTCCATTTGGGGAATGCTCCTCATGTTAGGAAAAGCATAAGCCCTACAACCAGACGGCACAGTGGGAAGAACACTGACTCTAGAACCAGAGGATCTAGGGTCAAAATCCATCTTGGATGTCAACTACCTTGGGCAATTCACTTAGTTTTCCTGGGTTTCAATTCTCTCATCTGAAAAAAGATGTATTTGAACAGGATCACTGGGGTTCCTTTTAGCTTTAGATAATCCTATGAATCACGAGTAAGTAATGATCTAAAAGTCACCATCAAATTAAAAGTAACCTAATCATCACAGGCATAGATGAGCTCTCCTGCCTTGGCAATAGAGGAGGCCAATGGGAGGATCCAAATAGTGGGAAGTCCCATGATGGTGCTATTAGAAATTGCTTCTAAAAACACAACTCGCCTGTGGGAAACACTGCCAAGGGCGTGTAGGAGAACAGTTCTCCCAGGACCTTCTGCGAGATCCCTCGGGCATCCTATCTTCCGTAGACAAATGATATGATTCCATAATTGCAGGGGACTTGTGCCAGAAAGGGAAACCCTTTCTTTCATATACAAATTGGCATCGAGTCACCCCCAACAAGGAGGAGCCAGCCAAAAGTGTTAATTGGCCCACAGCTTCTGCTTAGAAGAATGTGGCACTGTGGTCCTCAGGAGCAAGATTATAGGGTTACAGTGTCTCATAACTCTAAACATTCACTCAACTGCTCATTATGAGGTTTTTTTTTCTTCTGGGAGAGAACTGTTCTGTGCCTCTGGTTTTTAGTGCCTTTCAAAAGCAACTTTTCTTCCAGGGAAACCTTCCAAATACCAAGCAGTGTGCCCAGCATAAAAACAAATCTCTTTCTCCAAGCCATGCTCATAATTTGTTGGGTTTTTTTTCTGATTGCCTCTGGTTATGAATCACTGAGGAAAAGTGCTTGAAGATCTCCTCTCCTAGTCCCCAGGTTTGGCTTTTCATTTTCTTCCCCTCATCCATCCCAGGTTCTCTTCCTAATGGGTCACTTATAAGGAAGGCAAAGTGAATTGATGACACAATTTCTATTTACATATGAGGTGTATCGTCATCACCTGTGAATGTTTTTGAACATGGCAGTTGACAAAAGATAAAGCTCTCTCAAACTTTAAGGCCAAGGCGTTTTTTTAACGGTAGTATAGTTTTTAAAGGGAAAGAGAAAATTCTGTGAATTCTTGCATTTTCAAATAAGAAATGCCATGGTGGGTGAGAAAAAGGAGAGGGACAGTTTGGAAAAAGAGGGAAATGTTTATATATATATATGTATGTATGTATGTATATACACATATGTATATTTATTTTTACAAAGAAAAGCCATGATTTATTATTTTTGTTTTGAAATATGTTTTTAAAATGGTGGAGCCAAATATCCAAAATTATAGTCATGTATTGGCTATAAGAGCTAATAGCTAACATAGAACATTTCAAGTACAATGCTCTTTAAATATTTTGTCTCTTTTGATCCTCATAAGAACCCTGTGAAGTAGGTGCTGTTATCATCCCATTTTACAGATGAGGGAATTGAAAGAGAAAGAAGTTAAGTGACTTGCTCAAGGTCACAGAGCTAATAATTGTCTGAGATAGGATTTGAATTCTGGTCTTTCTGACTCCAAGTCCAGCATTGTGTCCACTGTGCCACAGTGGCTCTGATCGATGGGTCAGCTGATCTTTGAAGTCTTTTGTGTCTTTGACAGTAGTGGTTTCACAAAGATCATTCTAAAAACATAGAACCTCCATAAGCCATTGTTCTAATAGGATGAGAAAAGGAAAATAAAATTATGGTGAAATGGCGATAAGGTCAGAAAAAAGCTATTTACCCCATAGGGTGATGCTGTAGGTTTGGCATAGATGTCCCAAAAAGGTCAAATCCACTGGCAAATACTTCAATTTTCTACCAAGGCATGGAAGATAGAAATGATAAGTTTAGGGAAGGATAATGCTTTAGCTCTCAGAGAAATACATGAATAACTTAGGATACTCAATAAGAAAGAGAAGTAGGAGGGAGGAAGGTGCCCCTGTCTGTGATGAAGCTGAGTGAGATATGACATGCTTAGTGGATGGAAAATTGTCCTTGGAGGCTGGAAGAAATGGGATCAAGTCCCATCTGCAGTATACACTGTCTCTGTGACCCTGGACAAGTCACTCAACAACTCAGGGCAATTAGTCAACAAGCATTTATTAAGCACTTATACATGCCAGTCACTGTGTTAGGAATACAAATAAAAAGCAGAAAGACAAATCTTGCCCTCAAGGAGCTCGCATTCTAGTGGAGAAAGACAACACATAAAACAAAGTTAAAAAGAGTAGGGAGAGATTAAGGTACCCCATGTGGAAGCATGTAGAGAAAGACCAGAGTCAGGAGTGCAGCTTAGAGAAGAATGAAGACATGGCTGGCTTGGGTACCATTTTTTCTTTATTATTTTTACTTTCAGTTCTAAATTCTCTCCCTCCTTTGACCTCCTCCCCCACTCATTGAGAAGTTAAAAAATATGAGATTGGGTACCATTTTTAAATGGAGATCATGAGAGGAACTATCCAGTCTGAGGGAGAAGCCACAAGTGTGGAAGGTACTTTCAATGTGTGAATTCCAGGGTTGGTTTAAGTTTATAGGATAAAGAGGTTTCTGGGGCAAGATAAAGAAAATCCAGAATGCAGCCTTGAGAAGAAGGCAGGACACTATCTAAGATTATACATTTCAAAGAAAGTACCAACCTCCATTGGTAGAGAGAGAGCTTCCACATCTGGGTATTCCCAATAGCAGTGAAATCACAGGTATATTATCCATTCCCTTCTGGACTTTCAATGCGTTGTTGCCAATTCATCTAAGTCCTTATTAAAGGCAAGAATTTTGCTCCAAACTGCAGTTTTGGCCCCCAAATCACAAGAACTATTTGGACAAAAGTTATGATGGGGCCTTATCATAGCACTATCAATAAGGACCTATGCTATGGATTTCCTTATGTCTGACTCTTTCTTATCATGAGATACTTTTAGCACTTCAATGACTAAACTCATTTGGATTATATCCCAGACAGAACCATATCATGTGATTCATTCATTCATTCAAAACACCAAATTTTGCACAATGGCACATAGCTCTCAGAAAATAAATAAATGAATGCTGAATAATTTCCTCCTGCTTCAAATATGTACATACATACATACACAAATATGTCTATACATATATACATCTATACATATACATGCATATATAGACATATGAATATATATTAAATGTCACATTGTTATATGTTACATGTTATATTCATATATATGTCTATATATGTTATGTATTATCTCCATTTATGGTAGAATTTTACAATTTACTAAATATTTTCACATTTATCTCATTTGGCTCTCATTCCAACTCTCTATGAGTTAGTCAAGGCAGGTATCATTATCCCTATTTTATGGGTGAGTACACTGAAGCCCGAAAAGTCTGTGGCATATTCAAAGTTATATAGTTAATAGGTTAAAGACAAGATTTAGGCTTAATTTTTCAGCTTCATTCAACAACTATATCTCTACTTTGTCATTTAGAACTCATCAACTTGCTTAGTTTTGTCATTACCGTGAAATCAAACAGATAGGGTCAGCTAACAAAGAATATTGTAGCATTTTTTCTTCAGTCATTTTCAATCGTGTCTGACACTTCATTACCTCTTTTGAGGTTTTTTTGGCAGTCATACTGGAGTGGTTTGCCATTTCCTTCTCCAGCTCACTTTACAGATGAAGAAACTGAGGTAAACAGGGTTAAGTGATTTGCCCAGGGTCAGACAGCTACTAAGTGTCTGAGGCCAGATTTGAACTGAAGAAGATGAGTTTTTCTCATTCGGCTCAGGGCACTATGGTGCTACCTAGCTGCCCCAACAAATTGAGGAGTTTGCACTGTCTGTCTCACTCACACTACATATTCCTGGTATTCCTGTCCTTTTCTCAGAATCTTTTGCACATATAGCAGACCACTTCCTACCACATTCCTCTTTTTGCTGTTCAGTCGTTTTTCAGTCATATCCAATTCTTTGTGACCCCATTTGGATTTTTCTTTGCAAAAATGTTGGAGTAGCTCGCCATTTTCTTCTACAGCTCATTTTACAAATAAGGAAACTAAGGCAAACAAGGTTAAGTGACCAGGGTCATACAGCTAGTAAGTGTCTGAGGCTGGATTTGAATTTAAATCCTTGAGCCCCGAGGTTAAGGGCACCACCTAGTTGCCCTTATTGCAGCTTTAGAGCATTATTTATAAGAGCCAGAAGGAACCTGACAGAGACAATCCTCTTATTTGAAGGATGAAGAAACAAAGGTCCAATCAAACAAGCAACCAAGCATTTATTAAACACTTGCTAAATTCTAAGCACTGTACAAAGTGCTGGGGATAAAGCATTAAAAAACCCACAGTCCCTGCCCCCAAGGAGCTCATATTCTAAAAGAGGAGATAACCTGTATATAAAATACAGAGTAGATATAAGGTTAACATTGAGAGGAAGCAATAGCAATGAGGAGTATGAGTCTTAAAGAAAGCCAGGGATTCAGGGGGGGAGGGGGCAAGTGGTGGAGGGCAGGAAGGAGGAAGAGCAAAAACTATAGAAGTTATGCTGATTGCCCAAGACCACAGAGAGAGTGGATAGCAGAGCCAGGGATTCAAGCCCAGGTTTCCTGTCTCTTCCTTCCACTATACCATGCTGAATGGGGAGTTGCTCCTCACACCAAGCACCAAAGACCCAGTGTCCAGTCCATTCTCTGTCATCCTATGAGCCAGAAAGGTAAGGGGCACATGCTATGCCACACTTCCCCCTAAAAATCACTCTCTATTCAGTTTGATCTAACTGACTTTTGATCTCTCTTCCAATTCTGCAATTGTTCTGATTCTCTTCCTTTAAACTAAGGTCCCAGATAAGCAGGATCCAAGGATAGTAAGGGGAGGAGGTGATACTATTGCCACTGCTAATATTCCTATCCTAGCCTCTGCTATTGCCACAGCATCTCTCACTGAAATTGTGGGAGGAAAGAGGTGTGGAGTGAAGGAACAAATACTGTCAAGGACTAGAGGTCTTCTTCCCTACGTGTGACCTTCTCTATCCCCATTACCACTTGCCCTCTATTCCCTGTCCTTGTCAGCTAAGTAACCCACATCAACTTTGAGAAAGCTGCTCCTGTCCTAAGAATAGCAAATTCTCTCCTCCTACCCAACTCCAGCACCTGCTGACATCACATAGATAGTATGTATGAGAGGGAGGTTCTTAACAAATTATTCGTGTAATTTCTCTATCTCTTTCTCCTCTGCACCAGATGTTGGTACATGAGCTACAATAATTTCACATTGTCTTTCATAAATATGTATCTGAAGTACTGGTCACATTAGACCAAATACCCTATCAATCAACTGACAAACATTTATTAAATACCTATCTGGCGGTCACTGTGCTAGAGGAAAAAGGGTGAGATGATCCTACTTCCAAGAGGCTTACATTCTACCAGGAGAAAAAAGATACAAAATAAACAAAAAATGAAATGATGAATCATGTTGTTGCTGCATATATAATAAAACCAACTCGACCTCCTTCTCCACACACATACCAAAATAAATTTTGGAGGGATGCTTTTGACAATGTCACTGCTCCAAAGTTTTGTGAATGTTGCATCCCCCTGTAGAGTCTAAAATGATTGAGGGGAAGACCTGTTTTATTTTGTCTTTGCATCACTTAGTATCTAGCACAATGTTTTACACATAATAGACACTTAGTAAATGTTTGTTGAATCAAATTGACCCAAGACCCATTATAACTCTGTATAGACCATTGTACTAGGCACTGGCAAAGAGTCAAAGTTTAAGTGAGACATTAAGATTTTCAGTTCAGTGCATCAAAAAAAGGAAAGAAAAAGCTGGCATTTCTAAGACCATTCCCCTTAATATTTTTAAGGAAGAAAAGGGGTTACAATTCAGCATATTAAAAGTTGATACCCATGTTCACATCTACAAGGGCCATGCTTTATTATAAATAAGGAATTGAAGTAGCTTAGCTGAGCAATGACCCAGATTTCTTTTCATGAGAGCCAATATGAAAAATTATTTCTAGCTATCTTGTTAGAAAATCTTTCTCCATTTTCAAAAGTGGGAAAAGCAGCTGTAGTTAGAAGACCTGGGTCACACGCCAGCTTTGCTATTTATTGCCTCTATGACCTTTGGCAAGTCACTAAACAATTCTGAATCCAGTGCTCCTCTAGTGCGTAATAATAATAAAAAATAATAATAATAGCAATACTTACTTCATAGGGCTGATATGAAGATCAGATGACAGAATGTAAATAAAGTATTTTATAAACCTTAAATATCCCACAGACATCTCAAACTCAACATGTCTAGAACACAAAATTATTTTCTGTCAAATCCCTTAAATTTCCTCTTCCAAACTTCACCAGTGCCATGAAGGGCACCATCAAACTGCCAGTCCCCCAGTTTTACAACCTTAAAGTCATAGTTGATGCCTCACTCCTCACTCTTAATCACCCATATAACCAATCATTCACCATAATTTATCATTTCTTTCTCCATAACATGTCTTAAATATGTTCCCTTCTCTCCACTCACATAGCCATAATCCCAGTTCAGCCTTCTATCACCTCTGCAATAGCCTCATATTTGGCTTAATTAACTCAATGGTCCCCCTACCCCAATCAATCCTCCATTCAGCTAGTAAAATTATTTCCTTTAACCCCAGTTCTGACTATTTTACTTCTGTCTGCCCCATGCAAATTCTAGGAGATCCTTGTTTTCTCTAAGATTAAATATAAACTTTTTTTTATCTGGGATTCAAAAGCTTTTCACAACCTAGATCCAGCCTACCTTTCCAATCTTCTTACAATATTACTCCACTCCATTTACTCTATGGTCTAGGTGGCATAATGGATAGAGTGCAGGGCCTGAAGTCAGGAAGACTCATCTTCCTGCATTCAAATCTGGTTTCAGATATTTACTAGCTGTGTTACCCTAGGCAAGTCACTTAACCTCATTTGCCTCAGTTCCTCATCTATAAAATGAACTGGAAAAGGAAATGGCAAACCATTCCAGTACCTCTGCCAAGAAAACCCCCAAAAGGGCCACAAAGAGTCAGACATGACTGAAACAAATTGAACGACAACCAAACATGCCACTTTACCTGTTGTTCTAGACACATGACATTCTATCTCCTATCTCCTTGCCCTTACATTGGCTATCACTCCATACTTGGAATGCACTCTCTCTTCCTTGTTAGCTCCCTGGTTCCCTTTAAGGCTTGGCTCAAGTTCCACTTTCTACATGAAGCCTTTCCTGAGCCCATCAGCTGCTTGTATCCCCCTTTAATACTTTGATACACATACACACACACACACACACACACACACACACACTATATATATATATATGCATTCTCTCCATATTCATGAATGTACATGATGTTTCCCCCATTAGCATGTAAATTCCTTGAGGTAAAGGACCATGTGACTCTTGTATTTGTATCCCTACTGCTTAGTACCATGCCTGGCACATTAAGCCCTTAATAAATTCATATCGATTGATTGCTACATAAATGTAAGATCCTATAATAATCATGGTGGTGGTGTTAATGACAACAATTTATTTGCCTTTTCCCATTAAATAAGGCAAAGACCCAAATGAATGATTACGGTTTCCTAAAAGCAGAGTCCATTTGGGGCTTCTGGACAATCCTAGTCATGATAAATAATTTAATTTATTAATAGAGGCTACTAGAAAGGTTAAAAATAAGGACTGGTGATTTTCATTCAAATTCTGATTCTGAAAAGATCAGAATAAAGAAAGATGCAAAGCCATGTGGCCTCAGAGAATATAGCAGCACTGTGCTGTAATGAAAATTACATTGGGTGTCAAATGTGAAGTTCAAATCTGCACTCTCTCACCTGAATGACTGAGCAAAGCATGTAACCTCAGTTTCCTTATCTATAAAACATGGAGGTTTTAAACTAGATTATAAACTAGATTATCTCTAAGGTCCCTTCCAGCTCTGAATAAATGATCCTAATGAACAAGATTTTCATGAGAAACAGAAGAGTACATTGGAAAGCACAATGAAGTGTGAGTCAGAAGAGCAGGGTTTTTAACTCTTTAACCATATGACCTTAGACAAGTCACCTGACCTCTCTGAGTCCATTTCTTCACCTGCATAATTGGAATAATGATGCTTTTCTTACCTGTCTTATCAGATTGTTGTAGAATCAAATAAAATAGCACATGTGAGAGCACTTTGAAAAATAGTATTACACAAATGTAAGTTGTAACAGACATTATTAGCAGAAAGTTATTGTGGGGAAAGGGTTGCATTTAGAGTCAGAAATATTTGATTCAAGTGTCAGCTCTGCTACTCATTAGTTTTGTGACATGGGGTAAATCACTCACCTTCTTTCTGATTAAAGATGTAATATGTACATAGTTTAGCATATGTTTATATATTTGCCAAATGGGATGTTAAAAAATAAAATATATCAATGAGATGGATAAAAATATGTACAGTTATCTTGACACATCAGAAAAGGCTAAGTTTAAATAAAACATTTTTCCAGTTTCTTAAATTTAGATCATATTTAAGGGATTTAATATCACTAAGACACCAATCAACTACTGAGAGGCCTAGTGGATTGACAGCTGGTATCAGGGTCCAAGAAGTTTAAAAAGACTAAATCTGTGTCCATCTCTACTCCTACACCAGTATCTGTGAAATCAGCATAACTATATGGTTTTTTTTAATATTCTGTATCTGTGGAATATTTCTCCAAACTTCTTTTTGGACTTCTCCTTGCCTCCTAGCTTTAGATCAAATAAAGTCTTTTACTCAGTGTACCCTAAATGATAAAAAGTGAGTTTCCTTTCCATGTCCTCAGTAAAACTCTCTCAATTCTTCAGTAAACTCCTTAAGAGCAGGGATTATTTTCCATTTTGTCTTGGCATCACCAGCATCTAAATCAGTGCCTTGAACATAGGAGGTGCTTAAAAAGGATTTGTTGAATATAGTTCAATTCAATTACTTTTACTAATAAGACATCTTTCACTTATAGCTACATACATGCTCCTTCTCTTATCTTTCCCTCTGAGAATATCTTTCCATTAACTATTTGTTGGCCTAAAGTTATCTATTTTGAGCACATTTCAGCTTCAAACCATTTGGATAATAAGACCAATTTGCCTCTGCAAGTGTTTACTCTCTTCTTACAGGCCATGTAGACAATCAATGCAGAGAAGTCGGGTAAGGTAAGGGAATAGAGATGTCTTGGGGAAAATAACAATAGATGGTTAGATATACTTGCCTGCAACATAAATAATGTAATTTGGACTTTACAGCTGATAAATATAAGTGTAGAAAGTAAAGGGAGATATTATTATGTGTGTATACTTATATATAGCATGAATAGCATATTAATATCATATCTTTGCAGTTAGGGAATAAATGATTCACCAGACTTCAATTCTCCCTAGCACCAGTAAGTGATACATGCTTTAACTGGAAAATGCCGATCTATTTTTAATAAACTGACCTTTTCAGTTGAACATTACTAGTTTTAATGAGCCTACAAGCCTGGGTTGATTGATTTAGTAATATAATGTTCTCAGACCCCAATCTTCTTTATATATATAATTAAGTTGCTTATTGAGAATACTTGCCTTTGGGCCATCACCTCTCAGTCATCATCTCATTATTATAGAGCCCATCACATTAATTCCTCATTCATTGCACATAGAGAAATTAATAAAATATTCTGACCATCTTTTTTCCCTCTTTTGGTGAAATGGTTACTTTGGCAGGAAATAGGCATTAACAAATGGAACTGCAGTTTAGAGCAATGTAGGCTTTTCTGTGGGGGATAAGAAGCTAGAAAGATGAATCATGAAACATCTCTGACTGGGACCTCCAGAGTCAGGCAACTTTCCAAGGGCCAACAGGGAGAAAGCTCACTTCTTTATGCCAGTTCCAAGAGACTGAATCATAGGAGGAAGAACTCTGAACAAAGAATATAGAATACAGTATCCTGGGAGCTTAGTGCAAGCTTACAGTAAGGCTCAGGGACTCAGTAGTATTTTCTCCCATGACACAACACTAAATGATCTATTTTGGTATAATAAAAAAGACAGCACATATGTTACATAAAACTATCAGTGTGCCAGGGATGACAAAGCATAACTCAAGGGGAGCCAAATATTTTCGCTGAGGCAATGTCTGTCTGTATCACTGGTCTCCAAAGAAAACCTAGAAAAGGCAATCTAGCCTGCTTACAAGTTCCAATGGGAAATCAAGGCAGAAGATGGAAATATATCCAACCAGAAGTTTGCCACAATGCATTACCTTGGCAAACAAATCATCAAAGAATTGTGGAATAATACAACTGGAAAAGAATGTAAGAGATGATCTCATCCCTCTTCTAATTCTACAGATATGGAAACTGAGGCCTGGCATGGTGATACACTTTTTTAAGCTAATTTAATAATTTATCTGGACACCGGGTTTCATGTTTCTGAGCCCAGTGTACTTTCCATTATGTCACATTTTGCTATAGTATACATTACATTATCTCAGAACATCACAGACTTTCCAAGAACTCATGCTAAAACCTTCCTAAAATGAAGTGAAAAATATCAGTCATTTATGAATCCATGTTATTCTTCAATTCTCCTCCTTAAAACAAAGTTTAAAACTAGACACTTCGAAGAGGGAATCATATGAAAAACTAGATTTAAAGAGTTTAACAACTCCTGAAAATCAGGGTCTGCTTCTTTGAAACTTTCAAAGTTGGCTTTTGAAACTAGCAAACTAAGCCCTTTTGAGTGATTATTCTATCCTCTATGCCTGGAGCTATGATTTAGGGCATGAAGAGTAGACATGTTAGAGGGGTAGGGAATAATAATTTTCATAGTGGTCCAATTTAAGCTTTAAAAGAAGAAAAAGCAAAACTGTCCCTTCTTCCAACTTTCTTATGAAAGGAATGTTTCTCCTCTTTCTGTAGGTTAGCCTTTAAAGCTTCCCAGTCTTATGGCCCTCTCCCATGTGACACAACCTATACATATATAATATATATATCATAGAGAACCAGCCTCAGAGTCCTGAAAACCTAGGTTTATTTCTTGTCTCTGACAAATATTAGCTCTGTGATGCTAAGTGAGTCACTTAACTTTGCAGTTCTCCAGAAAATTCTCTAATATTCTCTCTACAAGTTGCAGCTTTAGGCAGCTTTCTAAAAATTGCAGAGCAATGGAGAATGCCAAGGGAGAAAAGATAGAGAAAGGAGAGTCAAAAATCCAAACCTTGGGAGTACTCACCAAGACAAAGAAAACAAAGGCAGAAAAAGAGGAGTTGAAGAGAGGAAATGAATCAAAGAAGTATGGTGTCTCTCTAGTTTAATTCAAAAAATATTTATTAAGCACTTACTACGTGGAATACAATGTAGTGGGAATTAGGGATACAAAGAAAAAATGATACAGACCCAACTCTCAGGGAGTTTCTATTCTAGTGGGAATGGGTAAAACAGTAACTGAAAGAATAAGATGAGGCTTCCTAGAGGAAATGGCCTTAACTGAGCCTTGAATGAAGACAAGGATTCTGAGACAAGAGTGTGTTATTATGAGCATAGATTCTATAAATGTATACATATAGAAAAATCAAGCTCAGAGAACAACCAACAGTCTATTTTGGCTAGTCAAGAGTGAAGAAAGGAGAGTTATATGAAATAAACCCTCAAAGAGTAAGCCAGGTGGGTATTATAAATGGCCTTAAGCGCCAAGCAAGGAATTTGAGTTCTGTACTAAACACAATATGGAGTCATCAAAAGTTTGTGAGTACAGGAGTGACAAAGTGATCTCTCCCTGGGCCTTAGAAAGACTGGGATAGGAGATGATAGGGGAGATGAGAGATGGGAGAAATAGACTGGCAAGAGGAGAGAATAGAAGCAGAGAGACTAATTAGGGAGATAATAGTTGTCCAGGGAAGAGGTAGTGAGAGTCTGATGGTGACCTGGTGTTGAGTTGGCAGAATAGAACAAATGTGAAAGATATTAAAAAGGGGAAAAAACTGACAAAACTTGGCAACTGATCTATAAGGGTGACAAGGGAGATAGAAGAGTAAAGTATAACTCCTTTTGTAATGCCCAGGTGATAAATTTTAGAGAACAGGATCATGGTGGTGACCTCAAGAGAAACAGAAATTTGGAGAAGAGACAGGTTTAGGTAGAAGATAATGGGTTCTTTTTTGAACATGTTGTATTTGAGGGGCCTGAGAGATTTCTAGGAGGAGATACACAACAGGTGACAGTGTGTGATGGAGGTTCGGGGAAGATATTTGGAGTAAATATAAATTTGGGATTCGTCTTTGCAGAGCCAGTGGGAACTGAGAAGTTTTGCAAGAGTGCAGACAGAAAAGGGTCAGGAAAGAACCCTGGAGAACACTCATGCTAATGGAACAGCAGATCCATGCCAATCCAATAAAAAGAAAAAAAAACCTGAGAAACGACCTGACTAAAAGGAATAGCTGTAGCTGAGGGAGAAGAGAATATCTAGACGGTAGAGAAGGTCAATACTATCAAATGCTACCAAATGATAGTGTATAGGTTGTATGGCTGTTCCAGGAGGACTGTCACCTCTGATGTGAGGGCTTGCTGAGTCCTTTTCATGATTGCTTATTCACCTTTGCTGTCCACCTTTCACCCAACTCTCACCTGTGACTCCAAAAAGATATAATATGCACAGAGGCCACACCCCAGTAAATTGTCTTGGCAGACCAGCTAAACCAGGATGAGGGTAACTGGCAAGCCTCAAACCTGTTGGTGAATTAGGAGGATGTAACCACCAGATGTGAAGACTTCCCCTGGCAGAATGAGCGGATGAGAACAATTTGCTCCAGTGGCCATAAAGGCAGCTAAAGCAGGAACTGTGAAGTGCTTAGAGCTTGGTCAGATATTGAAGGTCATCCATTGCATTCCCTTTTGTCTTACCACTAAACTTTGATGACTCTGGAAGAGAGAGTGAGGCTGAAGACTTTATACAATTCTGCTTCATTGAAATCCAATTCACCCTGAAATCAAGACATCACCCTGTGATGTCACTGGTTCTCTTTGAAAACAAAGGACAAATGACAACAACCAAATGGTCCAAAGGTGAGCATTTATGGAAAATAGGACCATCAAGTTAGGCAAATCCAAATTCCATAGCACCCTCTAAGGAAGCAATAGGAGTAGAAGCCAGATTTTAAGGAGTTGACAAGAAAGTAGGAGATAAACAAAGGCCTTGGAGTAAATAAATTTTTTCAAAAGTTTGGAAGTAAAGGAGAGGTAAAGGTTGGAATGGAAGTTAAATGAGCTGTAAGTCAAATGAATGAATACCTTCTAGGACTGGGAAGACCTCAGTCTGTTTGTAGGAAAATGGAAAGCTTCCAGAAAAGAGGAGAAAAAATCAAGTTCCATAAGAGATAGCAGAGATGATGACATCCCATGGGCTGAGTTTCAATATATTTTTTCCTAGTCACCACTTACTTGCTTACCCTGTCCATCATGGGACATAGTAAAATAATTGCAACACCTAGCTAGATTGATGGTGAATCTGAATAAATTCTTTAAAACACTATTTTTGGTTTTGCAAAGATAATGGAATCGTTTCATTGACAATATAAACTATTTCTATTCTCTGACTTGGGTAGAATATTGGCTTTTCTGATGGATGAGAGAACATTAAAACCATTTGGAGAGAATGACAGAAGAAAGAGAGAAAGAGATCAATGGCTTTAATTGTCCTGGATTATAACTTTAAAAGTTGAAGAATTTCTAAAGCCATTTGAGAATCCTCTAGGGGTTTCTTTTTCTCTTAATTTGCTAGTACTGCCCTGCTTTAAAGTACATTTCTGTAAGTATTAAAGATGCCAACCTTAACCTGTTCTATGATTTATTGTCTAATTCAATACTTTAACTGACAATACCACCTACTCAGCCATTAATATGATTGTTTACTGGTCAAATCCACCTTCAGTGAAAAATAGGAACAAACTAAGAATGTAGAAACATCCCAAATGGGACAGACCAAGAATCATTCTAATTTATATGGATTTTCTACAGAGGTGCTATGTTGTTGTATAGGAGCCAAATCAGAACCAATGATTATATTTTTTGAGTCAAGACACTTTCCTATAGGAGTAATTTTCTGACTTTAGGATATTCTTGTAATTTTTCCCCCACCTGAATAAGAAATAAAATTATACTAGTTTTATGCTAAGCCTATTTATGGGATGAATAACAACTCATAAAACATACAGACTAACAGCTTCCTGGTCATATTTAACAATACTTAAAAGGTTCATGATTTTGTTGATGTAGGTACTTCCTCCCTGATGGGTATCACAGCCTATTCATTCCTTGGTAAAAATCTTCATAAGCTGCTGTAACTGAAAAAAAAAATCATCACCTAGTGGCCAACCCTCTGACAACAAAGCTTTCTGAACTTAGCCAAGCTGATCCTTCAGTGATGAAAGCAGTTTGACGAACATTGGGGAACAATTGAATTAGGGCAATGAAGAACCAGTGAAGACCACAGACAAGACATAATTAAAGGTCACCTTGTCTAATCTCATTTTGTAGATAAAGAAACCAGAGCTTGAGGAGTGTGAGACCTGCTTGAACCCCTCTTCACCCAAAGAAGGCCAAAAACCTGGACAAGTAAATTGAGAAGACAATTTGAGTCCTTCTAGAGTGACATAATAATAATCCTTTGAGATGCTCCCTGAATGAACTCAAAATCCTTCTGCTGTATCAACAACCACATGCCCGGAATAAGCTTGCACAGACATCCTGAAGTCAGGGGCACTTCCTTGTTTTATGGAAACTGTAATTTTGGCTAACGAAAGGACAGTCATTCTCAGTCAGGAGCTCTTCCTTGCTTCGTGGTTTTTTAATCTGTGCAGCCTCACCCCAAAGTGAGCTCAGTTTATGATGGCAGCTCCTGTACATTCATATGCATGCCCACTAGCTTTGAGATAAATAAACACATATATGGCCTAATTTTGTTTATCTTTCTTAGACTGAACTCTGGAGGTAGACAGGAAATAAAATAGCTTGCCCAAGGTAACACAGGTATTAAGTAGCAGATATCTAAATATTTGTTGATTGATGAATAAGCTGAGGCAGAAGATGGCACATTGAGTTGAGGGAATCCCTGGTAGGCAAGTTTGTCTAGAATAGAGTATATGAAGTGGGGGTGGGGTGAGCGGTAGGGGATTGATGTGAGATAAGTCTGGAAAGATAGATTGAAGCCAGAATATAGGAGACTTTAAGTGATAAAATGATGTTTGTGTTTTGTCCTAGAAGACAAAGGGAATCACTATACATTTTTAACATGATTATGACATGGTCACAACTGAATTTGGAATATGATTTTGGCATCAGGGAGGAGGATGGGTTGGAGATGGAAGAGACTGGAAATAGAAAAATCAATCAGGAGGATACAATATGTATCCAGGCTGGAAATGATTGCGAAGTAAACTAGGGTGATCAGTGTGGGTGGAGAGAAGGGAATGGTTCTTGTACTAGAACTGGAAAGACTAGATAACTAATTGCATTTGGGCAATGAGAGAAAGGAAAGTGTCCAAGAAGACTTCCTTCATAATGCCAAGGTTACAAATGTTGGTTGCTGTTCATCCCTTGTTTTCTAAGACCAATAACATCGCATACGAGTGATGTCTTGACTTCTGTGTGAATTGGATTTAAGTGAGGTGGATTTGTACAAATCATCTGTCTCACTCTCCTCCGGTCACTGAAGTCCAGTGCAAAACAAAAGTCAGGATGAGTGGCAATGGCCCAGGACTCAGTGGATGGCCTTGGCATCTTCGATGTATCACCGCGTTCCAAGTGTTTCACAACACTTGCTTCAGCTGCCTTCACAGCCATTGGAACAAATTGTTCTCATCTGCCTATTCCACCAGAGCAAGTCTTCATATGCTTGGGTAGGCATCCTCTTAACTCATCAATGGAATTAAAACCCATTGGCTACTCTCAACCTTGTCCACTCCATCTGCCAAGACAGTTTTTACCAAGGTATAGCTGCTGTGCATGCTACAGTTTCTCGAAGCCATGGGTGAGAGTTGGGTGATAGGTGGACACCAAAGGTGGTTGAGCAGCCCTGAACAGGGCTCAGAAAGCCCTCTCACCAGAGGTGCTGATCCAAAGCACCGATGCTCTCAATAAAAACTGGAAATTTAGAGATATGGATGATACAAAGAAAAAACAAAATATTCCCTGCCCTTAAGAAGCTAGAGGATTGGAATGGATGAACAAGAAATAGACATACAGAGATAAATAAATAGAAGGTTATTTGAGGAAGGAGAAAATGCTAATAAATGGTGGCATGAGGAAAGGTTTTATATCAGAGGTGACACCTAAACTAACCCTTGAAGGAAGTTAACAGATTCTAAAAGGTAGACATGAGGAAGAAGTACACTCCAGCTTTTAGAAACAGCTGGAACAAACACATGGAAGTGGAAAGTGAGATGATAAATCTGGGTAACTGCTTTGCCAGCCTAGCTAGAAAATATAGTATATGAAGGGGTATAATATGAAATAAATTTGAAGGATTAATAGGACTAAGATCCTATAGCCTTTTCTATCTTAAGGCTGGAGCATATTAATTATTTTATATGCAAGAGGATGACATTATATACAAATGAATTTTGGTTATTCATTAAAGCAGGACCCATAAGACCTCTATTTAGCATGACTCCCATTTTGTTGGCAGTAAGATACTATTTGTACTTGAAAATGATGACTCCATTTTTTTTTTTAATACAAGTCTACAATTCAGGCAGGACTTCTTTCCCATTGAGTCTGAATCAGTAAGATCTTCACTTACAAAAGTATTTATTTTTGGTAACAACTGTCTCTACCAGCACTACTGGAAAACAACATTGCTCATCCTACTACTCAAAGCAACAAGTCAAAAAATCGAAGTTTAACTTGTCAAGACAAAGACAGAAGACAAAATGTAGCCATCTCAGTTGTTGTATTGTTCCCCTGGACAAAAATCTTGTTCAGCGAAGGAAAATCTGAACTTGTACATAAGAGCTGATTGGAAATGATGCTTTCATAGAGTTGACATTAGAGCAGGACCATAATTTATAATATATCTCATTAGTTTCTGCGGCTCTTTAGCCTCTCCTGCTTAATAGCTGTCACTAATCATTTAAAATAAAGCGATGGAAGGTCAGGTGTTGAATCATTGGATTGCATTATCAATTAATGCAAAAAAATCAGGTTCATAACCATATCCTAGCAAGTAATAATACCTGAAAAGGCAAGAATCCAAAGATCACCAGCAGGAAGCAGTTTCAGAAGCTGAGACCTTCGTCCTTGAGCCCAAAAGAACTTAGGTCCTATTTGTTTGAGGGGAGAATGATGAGGGTACAGTCTTTGGGAACTCCCTTGAACCTGAGGGGATACAGTCTCTGGGAGCCCCCTTGAACTCTCTTTGAATTTTCCCACCAAATCTGGCCTTCCTCTGAGGCCATAAGCCTTTCCTTATCACTAGGCCCAAATCTATGCCTGGCCTAGCCCAGCTACTTCCCACCCTTAATCCTACCAAAATCCCATTCTCTTGTTTCCTGGACTCTTGACCTCTGGTAACCCCAGTCCCAACAGGATCCTCCTTGGATTCTTCCTCAAGACCCTCACTAAACCCCTCGTCTAGTCACCCCAGACCACCCCACAATCTTTCTGTATATTATCTCCATCTTGCCTCCATGAAGGCGCTCAGACTCAATTTAGCTCAGATTGAATCTGGCCTGCTTGTGAAAACAAGCATCATAAAGGATAAGATTTCTTAAGACAACCCAACATGGTGAATCTTTAATAAACTTTGTCTTTTTCCTTGAAAAAAAAAAGAATCAAAAGTTCATTCATTGTTTTTATGACTAAGTATTTACAGGTTAATGGCCTTAATGAAAATAGGAATACTTTGTAGGAAATATAATCAGTTCTCCAGGGAAGATGGTGAAATGATCAAATTTTTAGGTCTTCAGAAAAAAAATTCATCAGCAATGTGCTTTATACCTTTCAACAGTGACCTTATTAAAAGGTATTTGCTTAATAGGTTGTCTTCTTTCATTTTAAAGATATCCTTGTTTTTAAAAATGGAGGAAGAAGCAAGAATGAGAATAGTTTATTATCTGTACCTCAGTGAAGACATCAAAGTGAAGTTTTTCTTTTATAAATTAACAGAACAGTACCATCTTTATCTTTCCCAGTCTCTTTGTCCCTTTATAAACTGTCCAAGATATACTAAAGAAGGATTTATTATTAAAAGTATGTCAAACAATTTAAGCTAGGGTTTAGTTTCTTTCTCTTACAAGGAAAAAAGTTCTAAAATGTGATATATATACATATATGGATATATATGCATATATATCTTAGATATATATGCCTACATATATCTGTCAGACAGACAGTTAGGCAGATAGAGATGTATTATGTGTTCAAAGTATGTCAATGTCTAAACATTAACCCAAGTGCTCATGGATGTTAACTAAGTTAAAACATGGAAAATTGCTCAGCTGACATGTGGCTCTACCTTCAATTTCATAATTGTATGTTCCCTGACAGATATGCTACATTAAATTAGTTGTACCAAAGGGGAAATTTGTGAGGACAAAATATTGTTTTTATATCCAATTATCAAAAAAGTATTCTAGGTAATCTTAAACAATAGCCAACAAATATTAAACATCAACCATTTAATTTCAGGCACCAACCTACAGTTGAACATTATTGACCTATGCACCAAAATAAAATTAATCTACTAAATTTTAAATCCCACTTACAGTAAAAAAACGTATGCTGCGTAAACCTTCCTTCCTTATATAACACTACCTTCTACTTAGTAAACTCCAGTGGCTCTCTATGACCTCTTGGATCAAATGCAAAATCCTCTGTTATTCAAAGCTCCTCATAATGTGCAACATTCTGATCTCCCACACACACATACATTTTGCAATCCGGTGACACTAGATTCCTCATTTTTCTTTGCACAGACGCAGTATTTCCTAACTCCGGGTATTTCCACTGGCTATCCCCCTATGCCCAGATTACCCTCTCTCCTCATCTTGGTTTCCTGGCTTCCTTCCAGTCCAAGCTAAAATCCCACCTTCCACCAAGAAACCTTTTCTAGTCCCTTTAATGCTAGTGACTTTCTTCTGTTGATTACCTCCAGTTTACCCTTCATGCATCTTGTTTAAACAAAGTCATTTGCATGTTATCTCCTCTATTGGACTGGGTGGTCCTTGAGATTAGGAACCATTTGGGCAGGAAGGTGTGGGGCGGGGAGTACCTTTTCTTTGTATCCCCAGTGCTTTGCATGATGTTTGGTGCATAATAGGATAACAAATGTTAGTTGACTGAATCACTGTCTAATAAAGTACAGCAGTACATATATATATCTATATATAGATATACAGATATATATATATATCTAGATAGATAGATACATACATACATACATACGCACACACATCTATGTATATATTCTTACAATTTCATCAATGGCAAAGAAGCAAAGTTTCTCTAAAGCCAACAAATGAGATAAGATATACAAAGTGCTTCACAAACTTGAAAGCATGATCTATATAAATGTTGGCTGTTATTACGGTGTTATCACTATTTTTAAAATCTCCAACTTGACCCCTTCCATTGTACGTAAGAAGAGAAGTCCTTTGTCCCTGTTGAATAAGGACAGAGCCAAGCAAGATAGATTACGATGGAAGGATTTGTTAAAGATCTCAGAAACTGTAAGTTTTGTTGGAAAACTATTGGCCCTTGTGGCATTTCTTGTTAGTCTGGTCCTTATAAAAGCCAAATCTCAAATTAAGTCCCCTGTGTGTATGCCAGTTTGGTATACAGGAACTTTTTTACGTTTGTGGAAACAAAAGATACTTGAATTCTCTAAATTTGGAATTTGTTAATATTTTGCTGAAATATAATACTGATAGTCAAACTTATTTAAAGTTGTAAGTTTTTACCTTAATTAGTAGAGAAGTTTAGAAGAAGTACTAATCTATAAAAGCTAAAACTGAAATTAAGTACCCTGTGTGCATGCCAGTTTAGTATACATGAACATTTTTTACATTTGTGGAATCAAAAGATTGTCCAAAATATACTTGAATTCTCTAAATTTGGAATTTGTTAGTATTTTGCTGAAATATAATACTGGTAGTTAAACTTATTTAAAGTTACAGGTATTTTTCCTTAATCATCAGAGAAGTTTAGAAGAAGTACAAATCATCATTACTTTCTGTATTCAAAATTCTTTTGGACCTTTCTGGGAGTTTTATATATGAAATTGACATGGAGGTCTTGAAGAAGCAGATGAAAATCTGGTCTGATGTACATAGGCATTCACATTCTCATCAGTTCTCTATACAGAATACTGATCAGCCAAATATACACTGAGAAAACCCCAGAGCAAATCACTGGTTAATGGACAGCTCCTGGTCTTTGGAATGAGACAATCATTTTTCAAAATGACATATGGAAGAATCCACCTGTCACGCAAATAAATAATCTTCTCTCAAAATTCTAGCCATTTTTCCTACCATTATCAATATATTGTCTACTCCTCTCTCTGGTCTTTTCCCTGGTCTTATGTTAAGTTGAGTGTATGAGGTGATTTTTTTCCCCATCATGCAATCTAATTAAAGTTTCTTTTAAAAGAGGTGGGAGATGGTTATCTGACCTTTTTTCATCTCTCTCACTGTCAGTTCTGCTGGCTTCTCTCAGGGACAGAAGTTTTGATACCAGAGACTGAAAGAAAGTCAATAAGTGACAGCTAGAAATGCTCTGTGGCATTGATCATAACATTAGGTTTTAGAAGCAAGACAATGCAGTGAGAAGACCTAAAGAAATTCAACACTGTGTTCACTTCATATGGTGCAGAATATAGGAAACAAAAAAGAAGAAAAAGAAAAAAAGGAACATGGTCATTACCAATCATCAATCTGGAAGGGAATTGGAGGTCATTTAATCCAGCTTCCTATGTTTATGTAAAACTACCTACAAAGAAAAGACCATTAGTGACTTTCTAAAACTGTCTACAAATTAGAAAAAAGAGCACAGAGCATGATTCTTTCACCTTCAGGATGAATGAGATCTCACATAATCCTAGCAGTGAAATCCCTCCACAGATCTGTGGATAGGATGTTGTTACCTTCAATGTTCCATTTATGCAAGAACATGAAACAGAAGCCCACACACAATGCTATAAGCTGACTTTAAAGTGTAGTCGAGGTGAAAAATTAGAAAGATTTGAAGAAATGCTAAGGAATGCTTCTCAGTGGAACTGGATGTCACAATGTTGAGACGCTTTGCAAACTAAGAGAGAATAATTAGGGTCATTGTTTCTTCTTTTGAAAAAGCAAAACTTGAAGGGATATTCTTCTCCTCTGCCCCTCCCCCGCCCCTTGTAAAGATAGGCAATGATTGTCAGTCAAATCACCACATCCCATTTAAAGTAAGCGTTAAGAAGCTAAGCCAATACACTTATCAGGTTAGCATACATCACAGTTGCTTACCAAGTGTAAAGAAGGCCTCAAATCAAAGATACTTCAATTAAATGTGACAGGAAGTCTGCTCTAATTGGGTAAGGAAGTTGGTCATGCCTTGATAAGTTTGTCTAAAGGAAGGAGGGAATTGAGAACTGAGGAAAGATTTCAAGGGTCCTACTATGCAGAGGAAGGAGTGGGGCTATCAAGAGCTTAAAAAGAATTCATACCTAGAGGCCATGGCCTCTATCTCATCCCCTTGGGATATTTTCCTCTTTGTTCCCACTTCAGCTCCTTACAAATAAAAGGTATAATCAGTGTGAGTTTGCCTGATAATTGTGATCTTGTAAGTGAAACAGTTGTTCTCTTTTCCGGTGCAGCTCCTCTCTTCCTCTTACCCCACCTTAATCCCAGGTCTTTATTCTTTCTTCCTTTCCTTTAAAACCCCATTATTTTGAGTTTTAGTTATGACTATTCCATTACCTCATTCGCCCTTCCTCTTAGACCCTTATCGGTCCCTCCCTTTCTGCCTCTTCATTTTTTTTTTCCTTTTTAGTTTAACATATTTCTATACAAAATCTCCTTCCTCTGTGTGTGTGTGTGTGTGCTTGCATGCTTGAGAACTCACAGGGAGTGGGGGTGGGGGGAGGGGCAGGTGTGTGTAGAAGGTGTTATGTTTCTATTCAGTTTCTTTTATCCAACTGAATCCGAAGTTCATAAGGTGCTACTCTCCTCACCTCTTCCTCTATGACAATAGCTTTCAATAGATAGACAGACAGACAGACAGACAGACAGATAGATAGATAGATAGATATAGACAGATAGATATACTCTTCATCTCATGCACCCCCTTATGAAAAAAAATGATTTCTTTTTTTTCCTTTCTTACCAGTATAGACCCCGTTTGCCCACCATTTTTGTCTTCTACTAAGACCATTAAAACAAAACCACTTACTCTCTGTCATGTTTACTTCTCTATCATCTTAAAAAATATTAATGTTCTGAAAAGATATTTCTTTCTTATTATCCTATTAATATGTGGACAGTTCATTCCCACATATTCTCAATCAATTAAACAAATACGTGGACTTTTATTTCTCTTGGTGCCTATGTTTCCATTTCAAACTGTCTATTCTATCCTGGCCTTTTCATCAGGAATGCTTGGAAAATCTCTATTCTATTAAAGTTTCATTTTTCTCCTGTAGAATTATACTTAGTTTTGCCATTTAGGATATCCTTGGTAGTGAGCCTTTATCACTTGGCTTTTAAAATATCATATTCCAATCAGTCTTAGTAACAACAGCTACTAAATCTTCTGTGAACTTTATTGTTGCTCATTGGAGCTTAAAGACCTTCTTTTTTATTTTTACTTCTTCTAATATTATTTCTTTGACTCAGAAACTATGAATTCTCACTTTGACTTCCCTGGGAATTTTCATTGGGGAGTTTCCTTTCAAAGGTGCAGTGGATTCTTTCTCTTTTCACTTTGCCCTCTGCTTCTGAGAGTTCTGGGCAGTTTTCTTTTATAATTACTGAAATATGGCAACCAGATTTTTTTATCATGGTTTTTGGATATTTCAATAATTATTAGATTATTCCCCTTGACTAATTTTCTAGGTCAACTATTTTTGGTATATTATTTACTAATTCTTTTTTTTAAGTCTTTTGAAATATTTCTTATTGTCTTACTGAGTCATTGTTTCTGACTGGCCAATTCAAATTTTTAAGGCACTCATTTCTTAAGTGAAGATTTCACAATTTGTTCTAAGGTATCAATTTTCCTTACCATTCTTTTGGCCCTAGTTTTCTGTTTTTTTTTCTCTCTCTTCCCCCTCATGCATCTCTTTTTTCATTTCTTCCAGGTAGCCCTACAATCCTTGTATCCAGAACATTTTTTTCTCTAAGCTTTTAGCTGGACTCTTGGGGTTACTATCCTCCCCCTGGGTTTATACCCTGAGTTTCTCTCAAATCAAAGTATCTCTGCTTGGTATTCAGAGTTTTCCGTAGTTTGATTATCTTATCTGCTTCAGTACCTACTTAGAGAGGACAATATTTGGGTCTGTCTGCCCTAATTGAATGCTGTAGGCAAGGCCTACCTAGTCCTGGGTAAGTGGCCTAAACTAGGAAATATTTGATGAGAGAGAAAGAGAAGGGTCAGGAGGGGAGGGGGAGAGAGAGAGAGAGATAAATAAAGAGAGGGAGGAAGGGAAATATCACCCCTACAGGCAACTTGGAACAGAAGACTTAGAGAGGTAGGGAACTTGAGGCCTTGAGGCCATCTGTGGCCCTCTAGGTCCTCAAGTGTGGCCCTTCAGGACCTAGAAGGTCATATGTGGCCTTGAGGCTGCAGGTTCCTGTAGTCCTGTAATTCCATTAATAGGCTAACGTGACCATATGTGTTTAATCGCAATGTTTTGCTTCTTTAAAACTCCAGCTCACAACTCTGATACATCCTGAGTCATGTGAAACCCACTAGTGGAGGAACTTGCTTAAAAGGGAAGCTTGCTTATAGGGAGGCTTGCTTGCTTGAAGGCTTTCACATCTTTTGGTAATTAGGCACTGAAGTACAGTGGGTTGTAATGCCTTCTGGCTGCACACACACACACGCACACACACACACACACACACACACACACATACATTCTGAGGTTAGCACTTTGTTTCAGGGCTCACTCATGGGAAGAATGTTCATGTGATTTGGTCAGACGAGACTCTGGGTAGCCATTAAGAAGCCCCCCCAGCTTTGAAAACCCAGATGTTGGTGTTTTCCTCTCTGGTAACTATGTATGTATTACTTTGATCAGACAGTTAGAAACCCTGTCTGTTGATCTATGCTAATTTCTCAGACAGTTAGAAGCCCTGTCTGTTGATCTGAGCTGTTTTCTCTGCTTGTATTTTCTCTATGTTCAGGGTGCTGACCTTTCTCCTGAACTAAGTGAATGATATATATGTTTAATTAAAGTAAGATTTTTTTTTCTTCTAAAAGCAGATCAACCCTGTGCTAGCAGGCCATCCTGGGTATTCTAGAGTGCTTGCTGTTACAGTTCCCCACACCTGAAGTCTCAGATGGATGCCAGGAACTGTACCCATCCCCTCAAGGCCTGAGGGAAAGACCAAGAAAAATATGCTCCTTCCTCAATTTCCCCTCCAGGTGCCTGTCCATTAGTGGATACTATAGCATAGGCTAGAGGATGAATAATATCAATGAATAGATGAATGATGTGTAAAGCACTGTGCTAAATACTAGGGTTGCAAAAAGAAATATAAGACTAACCCTATGCTCAAAGAGTTCACATACTAACGGGGGAAGTTTTCAGCTGTGAGCTAGAGAATTCACTTCTTAAATGTTAGGAATTGTGATGGTATCCCCATATCATTAACTATAAATGCCCTAACATATCAGAGGAGAAAAACAAATGAACTTGAAGTGTCATTTTATTACCCTTGACTTAAAGTGACCTAAATTAGAGTAGGACGAGGTCCTACTCTAATATGACAATTTGCAAGAATTGCCATGTCCAAATGACAACTGTGAAATATTTTTATAAGCTTGGTGAGCATCCTGAAGCCAATTTGGAGAGGAAGGGAGAGAAAGATGAAAATAGAAGCAGACAGAAAAAAAGAGATAAAGAACTGGAGGGAGAGGTGGTATGGAAACAATGCATCAATGTATTCAATCAAACAAGGTGAGAACCTTTAGGTTTTTTTCCACAGTTCCAAATAACCAATTTGACTGAGGTTTTTTTTTTTTGTATTTTTTTCCGCTTTTCAATCACTTGTTCTGGTGCTCTGTAATTACAGACAAACCTAGACTGATTTTTTAATCTCCTTTTGTTCACCTGAGCAAACATAAAGGTAGAAAGATGAAAAAATGAAGGAATAAAGACATTAGTAGAAAAATGGGGCCATTTCTACACAGTATAGTTAATTCTGGGCATAAAGCAAAAGGTAATGAAAGAAACTGCCTTGTGTCAGGAAATGGAGTTTCTAGAAAATCAAAGTTTTCTATCGATCTCTAGGATGGTGGTTGACCTGTTTTTCTTCCTGTTGTTCAATTTTCCACATCTTTTGATTTACACTGGTTTTTAAAAATACGGAAAATTTAAACATTCAAGAGCTCAGTTGTTCCTTCCATCAAATTGGCTATCCATCAAACAAATTAAAAGATAAATTTAAAACATGTTTTAGACAAGTGAACCATGAATATGGAGAATAATCAGGCAAAAGTCATTAATATGAATGAAAAGGATTATGAGGGTCTCTTACTTCTAGGTCACTGATTCAAAATTGACTTTGATCAATCAAGATGAAAATGTATTATTATTTGATGGCAACACTGATTTGAGGGGCTAGCAAACACAGTCTTGGTCCAGTTCTCATTTAATGAGGGTCATCATAAAATATGCCCTTCCCATAAGTTTTATTTGCCTGCTCAGAGAAACCATTTCAACCAAGGAATGAATGGATCATCATATATGAACATTAAGGAAGCCATAAGGAGCAAGGAAAAACTCATTGTCCAGTCCATTAGTAAAGAACTTCACAATGTCAATCCCACCATTGACAGTTTCCTGAGGCCTTCCTGGGACAATAAAATACTCAGACCTAAAACTAAGCAGCCGCAATTACCAATAAATATCCAGTTTCTTAGGGTCATTTTCAATGACTTCCAAATATAAAAGATATACTGTATTCAACTGTCCTACGTTTTACGTAATATGTACTCCTGAAAATCTGTATGTAAATCAAACTTTGTCAACTGAGTCATGTTTTAAATAAACTATGGAACCCTCCCTATACTGATGATGAATCGTTTTCTAAAACAAATAAATGATTGATCCATCATGAGTGGAATAAACAGATCCTACTCAAAGTCATAACTAGGGCAGTACAACCAAGGGCTTTACACAAAGGCACTGAAAGTAGTAACAAACAGCACTTGTAGTCTTCCAGCAATTTAAAAAAAAAAACTGAGCTCAGCTCAGTTTCAGCTTTGTTTTGAAGAATAACTAGTTAAAAGAGAAATCTAGTAGGTTGTATACTTACACACACACACACACAACACACACACACACACACACACACACACACACACACACCCTGCCTCACCAGCAGTGTTTGATGATGTTTCCTGCCACTTACTCGGGGCACAAAAATTGCTAGTTGTGGCTCTGGGTCTGTGATTTCAAGGTTATGCCCTAACGCAGACAAAATCCTCCTCTTCCCATCGGCTAACATCTAAAATTCATCAAGCTCTGTTCGTGCCTTTAGCTTGATATATTGATGCAGTGCATACACTTCTAGCAGTAACACTTTAAGCAATCAGTCATCTGTTCCTTATTATAAATAAATTGTTAATAGTGGGCCGGTTTCCAAAGGGAAATAGGAGAAAGGGTACGATGACATTGTGTGCTTTATTACAAGAGTATTAATCGATGTCAATAAATATTTATTAAACACCTACTACGTGCCAGGCATTAGAAGCTGTCATTGAGACAGAAATGGGTACAGAATGGGGATACTGATGGCAAGAAAGACATACTTCACCAAAATCTTGTGAAGAATCTTTTTGTAAAGAAAATAATTACTATCTAATTTATCTGCTTGGTCAACCGATAGTTTCATATATCTGCTTTGATTTGGAGCAGCTAGGTTGTGTACTAGGCCTGAAGTCAGGAAGACCTGAGTTTGAATCTGAACTCAGACATTTACTAGCTGTGTGATCCTGGGCAAGTCACTTCACCTCTATTTGCCTCAGTTTCCTCATGTGTAAAGTGAGGATAAAAATAGCACCTACTTTGCGAAGATCAAATGAGATCCTTAGCATAGTGTGTGGCACATAGTAAGCTCTATATGGATGCTATTTATTATTATTATTGATTTAAATGAAAGAATCTTAAAGATAGAAGGAAGCTTGATAGCTTTCTAGTCTGATCCATCCATACCTGAACAAGAATTCCCTCTACAACATACCCAACAAGTTATTATGTACAGCCTCTGCCTAAAGGACTCCAATGAGAGGGAACCCACTACCCCTCAAAGAAGTCTATTCCATGCTTGAATACCTCTAATAATTAGGAAGTTTGTCTTTTCATCAAGCCTAATTTTGCTGTTTTGCAATCATATACTTCAGGAAAAATTCCTGATTCTTCTTTCTGAGGATGTAACAACAATGTGGCTTGCTGCTGCTGTAGGGCTGTAAGACCCAATAACATCAGCAACAAGAACTGCTTTTCTAAGGAAAGCAACTTTAAGGGGTTAACAATCTCACTTTAATCAAACATACATATATTATTTACTTAGTTCAGGGGGAAAAGCCAATAACATCCTGAACTTCAGAGCAAATATAAACAGAAATTATGAACACAGACAATATAAACAGCAAATAACACAATTCAACAGACAGGCTTTGTCTGATCAAGATATCACATACACAGTGACCAATAAGAGAGGCACCAACATTGGGGTTTTTTTCAAAGCTGGGGGACTCCAGCAGCTACCCAGAGTCTGAACATCAACACTGTTCCAGTGAGTGAGAGCCCCAAACAAAATGCCAACCTCTGAGTTTTTTATACCCTGTTCAGGGCTTGAAGGTTTACACCTAATCAACAAAAAAGATGTGGGCCTGGGACTTTGCACGTAGTAAGAGTTAATCAAAGGCACTTCATTACTTTAGCATTCTAAAAGAGAAAACAATAGTTAAAAAAAAAATCTCACCTTAATTACCAATTCAGAGGACAAAGGAGAACAAGTCTTTTCCCACTTCCTACAGGACAGCCACAGAAGCACTTTAAGACAACCAACCTGTCTCTCAAAATCTTCCCTCCACTCCCAGGCTAAACACTGCAACTTCCTTTACTCAGCCCAAGTACAATAGAAATGTGAAGCTCATCACCAGCCTGGTTGCCCTCCTCTGAACACACCAGTTTATGCACGGTTAGCCTGAGAAGTAGTCTCCAAAACTGAGCATAATATGCATAATGACCACGAAAAAAGTACACTTTCCAAGTCCTAGATACCTTGCCGTTATTCACATGGCATAAAACAGCAGGAGCTTTCTTAGCCACCATATTACATTGCTGACTGGTCCTGACTTTGCAGTTCACTAAAAGTCCCATACCTTTTTCAGATGACCCACTGTATAGCCACATCTCTCCAGGGTCTCGCACCTAGTAAATGTCAGACAGGATTTGAACCCAGATCTTCCTGACTCCAGACACTATCCACTCTACCTCACTGACTTTATCTGAGTTGTTGATAAAAAATGTTGAAAATCTTGCCACCCCACCTACCCAGATCCTTGTACTACTGACTCCTTTTCGAGTTGACATCGAACCATTCATAACTATCCTTGAGTAAATAATCTGGCTATTTGACTAGTTGTGAATCCATCTAACTCTATTGGCATCTAGCACACGCCTGTTCTACAAAAATAGCATGAGAGACTCATAACATCCTTACTAAATTCTAGATAAACTCTACCTACAGGTTCTCCTGATCTCCCAGGCTAGTAATCCTGTCAATAAAGGAAATAATATTAATCTGGAAAGATGTAATTTTCATAAATCCATGCTAACTCTCCCTGAAAACTGCTTCCTTTCCTAGGTGTTCACTATCCCTTTAATTACACGATCTACAGTTGTTGGGGTTTTTTTTTCAAGAAACCTGTCATGCTAGTATATAGTTAAAATAGTCAGTTCTCTTCTCCTACCCCCCTCCCCACCCCACATCATTTTTAATGAGAAGAGCATTTATCCTTCACTGTCTCTTCTGTTCTCCACAGTTTTTCTAATATCAGTGACAGTGACCCAGCAATCAAACCTGCCAGTATTTTCTATATCCTGGAGCATAGTTCATCTGCACCTGGTAACTAGAATTCATCAAGAACATTGAGTATTCTCTTGCTATCTCCTTGCTTATCTGTAACTCAGTATTCCTTCATATTCATCCTACCTCAGTCACCCTTATTATCTTTTGGACATGCCTTTTTAAAAAAATCTCTTAGATAACTCCCCATTTTCCTCTTTAGCAAAATCATTTATCTTTGTGTCTTCCTAATTTTATTTTTAAGAGCTTTCTATCCTTCAGTTAAAGTCCCCTGTAGAATTTTACACATACACATACACACACACACACACACACACACACTCTATTTGTTTTTTGATCCCTTTAAAATCTATTTTCTCAAATACTACAAAGCATGTGAGACTATGCCTGGCTTTTGTTTCCTATTACATCATGAATTCTAAGATGAAACAGGCACTACTCCCCAAGAATCTCGTTGTTCCTACCCCAATAACCATCTCTTTCTTTTTGGTAAGAATTAGACCCAGAACAGAATTTCCTCTTTGCTGGTTCTCCCATCTTTTGCAGGATGAAACTGTCATTAAGGCAAGTCAAGAAATCATTAGCTGCTTTTCTTTTGGCAGAGAAAGTTCTAGCAGATGTCCAGTTAATTGAAGTCCCTCGTCACTACTGTATCACACCTCTGTGCCAGGCTTGTGATCTGTTTCCCAAATTTCTCATCGATTTCCTCTCTGTCCAGGTGTTCTGTAGTAAAATCTGATGACAATATCATTTCTGATTCTGCCTGTTTGATCGTCATCCAAATGCTCTTCCCCATACTTCTTCCCTCTGGTTTCTGGATTTCCTCATGTGAAGATATTGTCTTAATTAGAGCCATAACTAGTCATAACAGCACCTGAAGCAAATTAATTTGGGGAAGGGGTGCAGCACACAATAGCAACAACATAGTTGGGAGCTGGACAATGAGTGTAATCATTCTAGAAGATGTGTAGCTTGGGAGGACAGGCAGGCTCTAGGAAAAAGCTACCAGGTTAAAAGACCTTGGAAGTGTTAACCAGGGTGCTGTTGTGCTTATGTGATTGTGTGTCTGTGTGTGTATAAAATACTGAATAAAACAAAAAAGTAAAAAAAATTTAAAAAGGAATCTGTAAGGTGAGGCAGAGGAATGGTTATTGCGTGCATGCACGTGCGCACGCACACACAGACACACACACACACACACACACATCAGCCCATATCAACAATCTAGAACCAAATCCCATTCATCCCATGTAAATTGTAGCTCTATTCTTAAAATGCAAACTTATTCCATCACACCCACTACCTTTTTATCTATCATTTTAAGTTTAATAGACTGGACTCACTTCAGTACATCATGGCATAGTGAAAGAACAGATGGCCTTGAAACCTGAAAGACCTGGGTTCAAGTCTCACCTTTGTCATATACTGGCTGTGTGACCGTGCACATATCGTGTAACCTCTCAGTGCTCTAAGCAACTGTAGGAGATTATAAATGGCAAAGACGGTGACCTGTAGTCGTAGTTTCCTCAAATGGGAGTTCCCTAGGCCTAAATCAATCAACAGATTTGTTTTGATAACAAGACATGACGAACTCATCTTTATATCTGATATCAAAGCTGATCTCATGCTACCCATCATTTTTATTGGGTCCCATGTTAGTCAGCATTAGTAATCCATCAAAAATTAGACCATTTTGATGAATTTCAGCAGGAAAAAACTGGGTTTTTTTTATGGATTTCAACCCTGGAAACACCACCCAAACAAACCATTCTGAATCAGAATCCAAGCATTGGCATTTTCCCCCTAGACCTTCACCCTTCAGCTTTGATTTGTAGATCAGAGACTGGAATCTATAATCTATAATCATTCAAATATTCAAATCATTCAAAATTCAAGGTTCCATTTCTCTTCCACTACTAACCTGGTACCTACAGAAAGCAGTAACGGGGTACATGATAGAGAGAACAATCCAACTTGTGAAATACTATCCTGTTTGGATTCTGCTCATGCTCCTCTCAGGATATAAATGCAGTCTGACAACTTATACATAAGGAGCAGGACTCCGGGTCACACACAGACTCCTAAGTGCCTTTGTATTGTTCTGCACTATGTAGTATTGATTCCAGACACTGTTACAGAGTAAAATTGAAAGCTTGTGCTTCTCTAGCATGTCAAACACTCAGGGCTGTCTTTCACATAGGGCTTTGCACCAGCAGCCTCGAGAACAGTACCTTTAAAAGCAAAGTGGGGCCCTCTGAGGCTTGTTTCCTCACTCTGAAAGACTTCAATCAATTAAGTAGGGTGGGGGGAGGAGGGGAGAAGGACCAGTCAACAGTTTCATCATTTTAACACGAGTACACAGAACACCATGACTGAGTGAGATTGGAGTGTGGGGAGGAGAGAAAAGGAGGAAAGAACTAAAGGCAATGTTAGTGACCACAATGAAAATTTGATTGAAATGCCCACTTAGGCTTCTGCCTGTACACTCTCCCTTAAATTTGGACCCTTTTTAGAACAAAAATGGTTTTAATAAGGTACAAGGGAAAACATTTTTGCACTTGGGTTAGTGTTTCAAAAGTGCCTGGATCTTACCCATACAGAGGAACAAGCTATCTGACTAAATGTTCCTATCACATTTTAAGTCTGGTTGGCACTCATTGGTAGGGATGTTATTTCTATACTTTAAAAGTAGAGCTTCTAGTTTTAGGGATTATAAAAAGCTAATACACAAAAAGATATGGCATGTTTTGAATAAAATATGGGGTGGGGTTTGGAGGAGGGGGTGTTTTAATTTTTCGTGTGTTCCTTTTGTTGTCATTTTGAATTTACACATAAGCCATGAGGGCAGAGCAGAATCAGTAAGTAAAACTTCTTGGAATTGCAAGTGACCTTGAGGTTTCTCTTTCTAACCTGAGTGAACTATAGGAAGCAAAAGAGCACAATAAATGATTGAAAGAAAAGTAATGCAGGTGTTTAAAATGCTATCTATTTTTAATCACATAGGATGTTAGAAACCAAGGAAGGAAGGGCAGGTTTAAAAATAATCACTAGGAATTTAAATAGCACCATATTTCAAGAAGCTCAAAAACTTCGGTATCTCTTTTTCACAACATCTTGAGAACTATTGAATAGGCAAGTGCTGCTGTTCTAGTGTTTGAGAGGGAGGCATACAAAAAAAGGTCAAGAGAAGAGATGGACAAAGGTTGATGAAGGTCATTCCTTGATTAGACCATTTCTTTCTTTTTTCTGTCTACACCAACCAGCCCACTCCCATTTATTTCTCATTTCATGCACAGGTCAATTTTAATTTTTGAATGAGAGAGACACAGAAAGTACAGGTAACTTATCTTAGGTCCACAAGAGGAACTGAAATTTATTCTAGCCTGCATATTATACTATATTTTGTTAGAAATATAAACTCAAATTCTATAATCCTTCACATTTGGTCTGAATCTAGAGTGGGACTAGAAATGTACAGCCTGCTATGATAGACTAAGAAAGGTAGCATGATAGAGCAAAGAAAGTGATGGCCTAGGAATCAGGAAGACTCAAGTCCATATCCTGCCACTGACACAGGCTAGCTGTGTGTCTGTAGGCAAGTCAGTTAAACTATCTGTCAATGAGACCCTAAATTATAAATTACAGAGGACTGGCCAATCTGTATCACTGAGTATCATTTCTACTCTGGGAATTCCCTATATCAATGAAATCACAGGTCTGGAATTTTTTAAAATACATACCTATAAAATCATCATTAAAGCCCAAACCTTACTGATAAACTACCCTGCAATAAGATCTCTTGAACATTTTGTAACTTTAGTCCTCAGGATGGAAAAAATTGTATTCTAGGACTCACAGTGTTAGAGTAAGATTCCAGCAAATTTCAAAGAACCTTTTTGTGTCCATGAATATATATGGAGAGAGAGGAAGGTAAAGCTTTCTCCATGCGACAGAAGCAATCTGGGAGTTACCATCTCTTCTGACAGTCTGGAATCACCTTCAAATCTTTTCATTAAAGCTATAATTGGGAAGGAAAAACATTTAGTAGAAAAAATCATGAGCATATGACTGAGTCCATTATCTGAGTTGCTATTTGTTGATGTCCGCATTCAACTACTGTATGTAATTATCCATTATGTCTTGAATGAAAAATTGCTGCTCTCTGCAGTTAGACACATCCCATACCCAAATATTTTAATAATTTTAAAAGGATGGGCAATCTTCTGAATATACAAGAGGGGATTGAGAATTTATAAATATACAGATCCCTCAATTCTATAATTCTGTGAGTATTAACTCACTGAGAGAGAGAGAGAGAGAGACAGAGAGATGTAACCCCTATCTCAAAGCCCCTCTTTTGAGAGAATCATTAGAACTTGGGCAAAAGAGTAGCTTTGGGAATATCCATTTGGTGACCTTCTCAGGGATGGATTGGAGAAGGGAAAGAATGAAGGCAGGGAGACCAAAGAGGTGGTTATTACAATATATGCATTGTAATATATAGTATATAATAATGTTATATATAATAACAATATATGGTATGTAAAGGCCTGAGTTAGGGTGGAGGCTGTGTGAGCAGAGAGGAGGATGAATATGTGATATTGATGAGACTTGTCAACCAACTGGATAAAAGGGATTAAAGAGAGGGAACAATTGAGGGTGGTTCTGAAGTGGTGAAACTGTGAGACTGGAACAGAAATAAGGAAGATGGATAAATATTTTGCAACTATCTGTGTACATGTTTCCCCCTACTTTCCTCCCACCACAGAAGAATGTTAAACTCCTTTAGAGCTGAAATTATTTTGGTTATATCTTTATTACCGAAGTCCCTAGTATAAAACCTGGTGTATATAGTAGGTATTTAATCAGTGCTGGTTAAATAGAACTGATTTATTTTACCATGCCTTACAAAATGCAAAGACTTGCTGGGAGGATCAGATAGGAATGTGTGTGAAGCCATCCCTCAATTTGTCCTGCATTCTAGTAACAGAGCTCTCCAATCTGACACACTTAGAGCTATATAAGACACTTGGCCCAAACGTGAGGAACATGTTGTCCAAATATCCTGAAGTGTCCACAGCACGTTGAACTTCTTGAACAGGAATGGAGGAAACAGTGTTGGCATTCTCCACGTTGGCCTGGACCACATGGCCTTGAAGCAGCGTACACCGAACACAAAAACTACCTCAGGCCTTTTGTGAATGTGAATGTGTGTGAATGTGTGTGTGTACATAGGCATGTGTTCTGCTGCATAAGTTCCATGTCCTGACTTTTATAGCCCTGCTACAGTACTTACTTTTTAAAGGTCAAGATTTACATGTTTATTTTGACTGGTTCCTGGCCTAATCCAGAAAAAAAAAAAGGTACAAATATATGAATAGCTTGCAAATGAAATATACAGCTCATTTTAGGAAATCTCCCAACAGAGAACTGCTTTATTGCATTTGAAAAAGAAAAGTTAAGATTTGGGTTCAGTTCAGGGTGGCCAGAGGGCCAAGAACCAAGTCCCACAGAAGAACATCTGGTTGGCAAACACAATGGAACATAGCACCTGCAAACATGCCACGTGTTTGCCTTGTAACTATTTGTCCATTATCCACATGAAAATATGTTTTTAGGTTGAAAGGAGCTCCTCTATGCCAAGAAAGTCCGGTGTGATAAGACTGCTTGTTTGTCCTGGAATATTCCCCATCCCAGGATGGGATCTCCTGTGCCAGATCACACCTCTGGGGCTTTTCTCTGCTCCCCTCTCTCAGATGACTTTCCTGCATGTTTAAAGCTAGATCCTGGGAAGAAGCCATGGGTTTAGGGGCAGTGAGTGTGGGTTGGGATGGGTAAGGATTTCAGATTATACTTATGATATTATTTATTCCTCTGTGCTATTTTCTGGCTGGGCTTTTCACTTCTGAGGCTCTGGAAAGGTTTACAAGTATCAGAGACACCACTAAAACCAGCCATTTTAAACACCCACACTCATAGGAAAGTTTATCACAGCTGCTAAGAGTATTAAAAGGGAAAACTAAGATGACTAGGAGCATTCTAGAGATAGTAATCATGACTACAATATGGGGGCAAGATTTTCAGCTCTGAAAGGAGGCAACATAGAGTGATAAAGCAGTACTGATATTGGAGTCTCAAGACATGGGTTCAAAGCCTAGCCCTGCTACTTATTATTGACCTGTTCGACTATAAAATAACTCAGAGTCTAGAGCTAGGAGGAATCTTGGGATTATCTAGTTTAATATCTCACTGTACATGTAGTACCAGAGATGTCCTAATGTGGCCTCTTATTAGTCCATTAATTCTCAAAGGGTAATCATGGATATTAATCCATGGTTCATAAGCCCCCATTTCTGCTTAAACATTACCCGCTAAGCCTGAATAAATCATGATTCCATCGTAAAATAAAGAATATTTAATTAAATTTGAAGTAAATAACAAGGAATTAAATCAAGCAATGCACATCCTCACCACACTTTTTTTTCAAGCTACCATTGATCTCCCTGTAGGGTGTTGGTCCTGTGAAAAAGGCTGATCACAACTCGTCTATTAAGCCATTGTGGGCCTACCTTACGGCATCCACAACACTCTAGGAGCAGGATAAACTAAGTCATTTACCACAGGATGGTGGATGAGTGTCCACAGTAGTAGTATTAGGTATGCTGATTCTCTCGATGTGGCACTACAGGCACTCATGACAAAGGGTCAACACAAGAACTGGAGACTTCCATCATACTTATTATTGTTTCCTCCTTGGCACAGGAACTTTGAAGTTACAAGGCATCCCAGGATTGCTACTCAGTACAACTAGCTGGACAGGATTTAAAAGCCAGGTCCTAGATGCCACCTCAACAGGTATCAATTAGTCAGTCAGTTAACAAACATGTCCTAAGTGCCTACTATGTACCAGGCACTGTGCTAAGCACCAAGAACACAAAGACAAAAACAATCTATCTTCAAAGAACCTACCTTCCAGGTAGGATGGAGGCAGATTCGCTATCTTCATCCTGGTTATCCGAGGAAAAAAAATCTTGTGTTTTGCTAGTTTCTATCCCCAAGATTTTCTGAAACATTTTCCTTTCAAACCTAAACTACTCCAAACCTCCACACAACATTCTGGGACAAATAATTAAGGACATTCTCAGAAATATAATCCTGAAACTCTCCCAATGAGTGAGGCTTTGGGGACCATGAAGCACTGTCAAATATGGAAGTCCCCCAAGTGGCTTCTTATATCCAGATGACAAAACAAAGGGTCAGAGAAGGGAAAAATCATTGCCGAAGGTCAGGTTGGTGGTTACATAGTATCAGAGTCCAAATTCAGTTCCAGGTCCTCCAACTCTAAAACCAGAACTCTTTTTACTATTCCATGTTGCTTCTCTGTAGACCTCACTTTCCTAATCTATAAACTAAGGAGAGTGGACTAAATAGCTGTAAGTTCCTTTTGTTTCTAGGTCTTGTCAATATAGATATTAGTAGTCTTGGTTCTAGACTCAGAAAACTCTTAAAGATAGCACCTGTACTGGTATTTGTGCTTTAAATAGTGATGTCATCTTAGGTAATTCCATTTCCCCTTCACAGGCTCCTGAGGTGAAGGCAGCTACAGTGGTCTAAGAATCAAGAGTGAGAAGAACCAGAAGAACATTGTACACAATAACAGCAATATTGTAATGGTGATCAACCATGAACAACTTAGCTGCTTTGATCAAGGCAATGATCAAAGAGAATTCCAAAGGACTCATGATGATAAATGCTATCCAGCTCCAAAGAGAGAGCTGATGAACTCCGAGTACAGACTGAAGCATACTTTTTCTTCTACTTTCTTTATTTCCCCTGTACTTTTGTGTGTTTTCTTTTGCAGGATGGCTAATATGGAAATACATTTTACATGACTTCACATGTGTACTCAATATCCATTTTGCTTGCCTTCCCAAGGGACGGGGAAGGAAAAGAAGGCAGACAGAAAATTTGTTTCAAAACATTTTGAAACAAATGTTAAAATATTTCTAAAATATAATTGGAAAATATTTAATAAAATAAAAATATTTAAAAAAATTTTTTTTTAAGTATCTTCAAGAAAGTCCATCATCAATCAACAAAAATTTGATTGACAAACTGAAATCCAGAGCCAAGAAAACAAAGAAGACTTGACAAAATACTCAGAGGTGAATATAAGAGCTTAATAGTTTGGGTTTACTTGTACCAGGGAGAACGGTATCGTCAAAAGAGCAATGAGCTTCATGTCGAAAGATTTGGTTTGGGATTTTACCTCTCTTATTTAGTAGCTGAGTGATCTTAGGCAAGTCACAATCTATTGTTGTGAGATAGCTGTTGTGACAGCTATCTCATTTGTAAAATTGTGTCTATCCGTTTCCTTATATATTGTTAGACTAGGGGATATGATCAGATTCAAGATAACTTCTGACCAATATTTTATTACTGGAGAGTGAGTGGGAGTGGAAGGAGGACCCCAAACTCTATCCAAGGCTTGAACTCTTTCCCATTGAATACCAGTTCCACAAAGAACACATAGCACTTCACCAGGAAAACCTATTTATCCAAATTGGTAACAAACCAGAAATGAGAGAAGATATACATGGGAAAATATTATGTATATTTATATAAATATATATATATATATATATGTACATCTATCTATCTATATGTAGATATCTATATTTATCCATTTATATCTATATCTATGTATATGTATATATGTGTGACAGAATGAAGAAGTTGTGCCATTAGGAGTGAGTTAATTAAGTTACAGAGGGAGAGAGGAGAGAAAGAGGAAGAGGGGGGGAAGAGGGAGAGGGAGAGAGAATGAACACGAATCTTACCCGAGGGAGAGTTTCTCAAAGTCTCTAGTGTAGCAAGCTGGGGTTAGGGACATGATGTAAGCCTTTAACCTGTCAGTGCCCCTAGTCAGCTCTCTAAGATTCTAAGTTGCAGCACAATCCCCAGCTTGCATCCCCAGAGGAAGTTTGCTCTGGAAATTCTCTTTAGCCATAAAATCACAGATCCATACAAAAATAAATAAGAAAATAAAAGGTGAGCAATGGAAGCAGCTAGGTGGTACAGTGGTTAGAATGCTGGGTCTGAAGTCAGGAAGTCAGAAAGACTCATCTTCCTGACATCAGATCTGGCCGCAGAAACTTGCTAGCCGTATGACCCTGGGCAAGTCACTTCACTAAATTTCTTCATCCTAAAATGAGCTGGAGAAAGAAATGGTAAACCACTCGAGTATCTTTACCAAAAAAAAAAAATGGTGTCATGAAGAGTTAGGAATGACGAACATGACTAAACAACAATAGCAATATCATTGCTATCAAAAATGCCAATGGATTGGAGTGGGGTAGGGATCATCCGGCGTGATGGAGATTTGCCCCAATTTCTTTTACATTACAATGATAACAGTAGAATAATCAAGCTATCTACCTGTCATTCTTCACCCTTACCATATGACTAACCCTTCTTCTTTCTCTATCATATATATTTCTCAAGTACATTGTTCACTCATTTTCTCCTTTGAAGTTGCTCTTAAGGCAGCCTACTCACACTGACATTGGTGTGTTGGTAAGCAAAATGGGCTCCTTAGCACTTAGTTCAACAAGTGCCCTTGAAGAGTTTGGCTTTTGTTTTTGCTGAGTAATTCAGTATATTTCATTGAATCTTACTAAGTGCTAGGCCCCAGGCCCAAACCCCTATTAGGTGTAAAACCTATGTGGGTGTGGATTGGCAACTAAGGTGGGGCCCAAGGTGGGGCTAACTCCAGGAAGGGCCTAGTTTACACATCTGGGACAGCAGAGGCTCTTAGACCACGAGAGTTTAAGTTCGCCTCTTTGTGACTATTTTAGGTCACGTGGGTGAGTCACATGTGTGACTCACCCCTGACTCTGACAAAGATATAAAAACCAGGGGTTGGCCTCCTCTTCTTTGGAGCTCCTTCCCTCGGCAGTGGTGGTACGTGACTCTGGGCCAGCCCTTGTTCTGAGCTCCCAGGCTGAACCTAGATGTTGGTAACTGTGAATCTGTATTGGGTCTGTCTGTTGGTGTTTGTAATTTGTTTGTAATTTGCTCTGAAGTTCAGGGTGCTGGCT
>CM053624.1:100022262-100071464 GCA_028646595.1 Phalanger gymnotis | reverse complement strand
GAGCTGGCACATCCCCCCAAGCTTGGAACATAGAACTCTTTACAAGCAGTCACACCCTGCTGAAAAACTCAAGGGTCAAGTAAGTTGTCTGGGAACATGGCCAGGCAGCGAAAATGCACCCAGATTCAGTCTCAGACTCTGGAATCTTTCTTGGGTGACAAAGAAGACCAAAACATACAGCCAGAAGAAATCAACAAAGTCAAAGCCTACAACAAAAGCCTCCAAGAAAAACATGAACTGGTCTCAGGCCATGGAAGAGCTCAGAAAGGATTTGGAAAAGAAAGTTAGAGAAGTAGAGGAAAAATTGGGAAGAGAAATGAGAAGGATGAGAAAAAACCATGAAAAACAAGCCAATAACTTGCTAAAGAAGACCCAAAAAAATACTGAAAAATATACTGCCCTACAAGAAAGAAAGGGAAAAGGGGATAGGAGGGGAGTGGGGTGACAGAAGGGAGGGCAGACTGGGGAACAGGGCAACCAGAATATATACCATCTTGGAGTGGGGGGGAGGGTAGAAATGGGGAGAAAATTTGTAATTCAAACTCTTGTGAAAATCAGTGCTGAAAACTGAATATATTAAATAATAAAAAAATAGAAAAAAAAGAAATCAACACTCAAAATTAACTTATCCCATTTCCCTCCCCCCTCTCGATGTAAGCCTTGATTCACACCAAAATGAACTCTTTTCTTCGACCTCATACTAAGAAATTATTTTTAAAAAAAAATTCTACAGCCAGAATCTTCTTCTATAAACATATATATTAAAAAGAACCCTGAATTTAAAGTCCAAGGACCTGGGTTAAAGTTCTCTCTTACCAGCTTGTGACCCTGAGAAGGTCACTAAAGCTTCAATATCTTCCCCTTTAAAATCAAGACATTGGATTGTATGATCTCTAAAGTCCCTTCCAGTTCTAAATCCTATAAATCAATGATTTACTACATTCAAAAAGCCAAGGTTGGACCCTCTCTGCAAAGCAGGCTGGGTAAATTCTTAGGCTGTCTGGCTATCTTACTGTTTGCAATGGCAGCAGAATGCAGCTGTTCCCCCAAACCCTACTTCTTCCCAGCTCAACTCCTTCTTAGCCTTTTTTTTTCTGAGCTTGGCTGAACAATGACCTCAGCTGTGCTGATTCTCTTTCTCTCTGGATCCAACCAGAGGTGGACCTAAGGTCAAGCTTATCAGCATAAATGAAATGGAGTTTGAAATTATCTGTCAGAGTCAGATCAAAGATGACTTTCCCTTTAGAAGACTGAGCCTGAATTAGCATCAGACATACCCATGTGAACGTGAGGTTGACTGAATCACCTGGGTAATTGCAACAGTGATGATTTGGCTTTGGACATGGAAAACTAAAGCTTTTCTGGCAAGGTCTGTTGTATTACCAGCTGGGTGCATTTCCCTGAGTGTACAGACATGGGCTTACAAACTCATTTTTTCCATGGCTTCCCTTAATGCTGACCACATTAAAAACAAATGGACAATGAGTCAAAGAACACCAGGGGGGAAAGATAGAGGAAATCTACTTGAATGTTGTTAGTGAGAAGGCTATGCACCTTTTTAAAGAAAAATGGCTGTGGGAGCACAGAATCATCATATAAAAGCTGTATCTTTGTCGCTAAACCCAACCTTCTTCCAAACTTCCCTGTTACCCATAGAGAGCACCACCATCATGTCAATCATCCTGGTTCACAATCTTAATGTTATCTTCATCTCCTTATTCACATGAAGTCTACATCCAATCAGTGGTGAACTTTATCATTTCTACATCTGAAACATCTCTCTCATATGTGCCCTCCTCTCCATACTCACAGCCACATCCTGATTCACCTCTATTCATTTCTCACATGAATTATTGCAATAGCTTTCTATTTGGTCTCCATAATTGAAGCATCTCCCTACTCCAATCTGCTCTCTTTACAGCTGCTAAAGTGGTTTTCTTACTCACTAAACTCCAATAGTTCCTTATTGCCACAAAGGTCAATTATAAACTGTGTCATTTGGCATTTAAAGCCCCTCACAATATAACACCATCCTATTTCTTGCAATCTCAGTCATTACTCTCCTATACCTACACTGCAGTCTAGCTAGTCCAACTCTTATGTTTCTCACACATAACACTGTCTCCTGTATCCATTGTTTTTTCCCCTACCTGGAATGTGTTCACACTTTTCCTCAGCCTCCTAGAATCAATAATTCCCTTCAATACTCAGTTTGGGCACCATTTTTTTAACATGAAGCTTTTTCTGATCTCTTTTGTTGTTAGAAACCTTTCTCTGGAAACTACTAAGTATTCCTTTTGCTTATAATATAACATCATAATGTAAGTATCTTGAGGATAGCGATGATTTCACTTTTATTTTCACATCACCAGTGTTCAGAAAAGTTCTTGCCACATGGTAGGCACTTAATAAATGCTTGATACCTAAAAAACAATAATGAAAAAAAGAAATCTAAATAATCCTGATTTGTGCATAGTCAACTACCCAGAACTGTGTGGATGATGGCACCATGACTCCATCATCCGAAGCACACTGGTTTTTAATTTTTAGTTATATTCATAAAGGATAAGAAAGTGGAAAGCTAATTCTTTTAAAATATACATAGACTTCAGTTTCAAAAATTTAGTGCTAGAACTTCATAGATTATCTAGTCCAAACTTTTCATTTTACAGATGAAGAAACTGAGGTCCATTATTTATACAGTAGTAGGTTTAAGATCAGTTGTTCTTATCGTTCACCCTTCATTTTCAGAGGATTAATGACATCATGGGGTGATGTCTTGACTTACTGGATTTAAGTGAGGCATGGTTGTACAGTCATCACCTCACTCTTCCTGAGTCATTAACATCTAATGGTAAGACAGAAGTCAGGATGACTGAGATGGCCCCAGATGCAGTGGATGGCCTTGGTGTCTTTGCTGTCTAGCCAAGCCCTAAGCACTCCACACAGCACCTGCTTCAGATGCCTTCATGGCCACTGGAACAAATTCTTCTCATCCACCCACCCCAATAGAGGAAGTCTTCACATGCTTGGGACAGATATCCCCTGAACTCACTGACGGGTTTGAGGCCTGTTGGTTCCCCTCAAACTGGTTTAGTTGGTCTACCAAGACAGTTTTACCAGGGTGTGGCCCTTGGGCATGCTACAGCTTCTTGGAGCCACAGGTGAGAATTGGGTGGCAGATAAACACCAAAAGTCAATGAGCAGCCCTAAAAAGGGCTCAGCAAGCCCTCGCACCAGAGGTGCTAATTTTCCCTGAACACCTCGTGTACCCCAGGTTTCAGACCAATATACCACTGCCAAACCAAGTACCATTCAATTAGCTGCATTACTACAGGCAAATCACTTAGTATCTCTTGACCTTGGTTTCCTTCTTCAATAAAATAGAGTTCAACCAGATAACTCTTAAAATTCCTTCAAGTTCTAATATACCAGGACTCAAAGCCAGTAAGCATCGGTAGAGGAAGAAGAGAAACAGACTGTGAGGTAAATATGACAGTTTGGTGAGGTCACAAACATGTGTGACATGACAAAACCTTAAAGGGTCTTGAGGCTGAGAGCAGGCAGTAAGGTAACCCATAAGTCCCCATTGGAGAATATCTGTTATATTGGCTATACTTCTAGCATTCTTGGGAGCTGATATGGGGCTTCCTCTGACTCTTGGCTAGGTACCCTAAGATCCTATTAAGAAGCAAATTAGCTGAGGAACACACCTACTGACCTAAGATTTAATGTGTGAATGCATACAAATGCTAGTGCCTAAACTGCTGAATATTTCTCAAAAGTCTTTCCCTTACATCAATGCTAGGAACAATAGAGTTTATCCAGTGTACAAGAAAGAATTGATTTGTTTGCTGATAATAAGAACTAGCATTTATATGGCATTTTAAGGTTTCAGAGCCATTTCTCAGGTGAAATTCAAACCATAGTCTTCTTGTCACCAAGCACAGCACTCATGGACACACACTGGTACATCCGTGTACAAGTAATAACAAGATGACAAAATTTCAAGAATCTGTGGTTTTATAAATGGGAATCCTCCCATCACTGAGGATCATATACCCTCTAGGACTTAGAAAAAGAGGTTTTTAAATATTTTAAAATCATATGGAACTTGTGATCTTCCTTTGGCCCATCTCCTCAAAAACAAAACAAAAGACACCTATCCTTTCTACCAAATAAATATCCTTGTTTTTCTTTAAGGACCACCATTCCTCAAAGTTACCCAAATTCACAACGTTGAAGTCATTCTCCACTCTTTCCCTCTACCTTCACACCTTCCATTTACAATTAGTTATTAAGTCTTACTAATTCTACCCAAACAGCATCACTCAAATTCATCCCCTCCTCTTTCATCCCACGGTCATTACCCAAATTCACGTCACCATTCAGCCAGATTGCTATAATTGTGTCTTAATTGGTCTCCCTGCTTCTAGTTACTTTCCTCTCAAATCCATCCTCCACATAGCTGCTAAAATCTTCCTAAAGCACAGATTTACGTAAGTCACTCCTTTGCTCACTAAGCTCCTACCTATGTCTCCCTACCTCCTCTAGGATAATATGCAAACCCTTATGGTTTATGCTCAAAGTCTTTCAGAGTCTGGCTCCAGCCTACCTTTCCAGCTTTTTTCCCACATTACTCCTCTTAAGCACACTGTGTTCTAGCTGAACTATTCTACATGCTGTTATCCAAATTCTCTCCCTTGCTTCTGCACAGACTGTTCTCCATGCCTATAATATACAACAACCTAACTTTTACCTCTTTAAATCCCAAACTTCCTATCAGGTTCATCTAAAGTCCCACAACCTATGGAAAGTTTCCCTTTTTTCTTAGTTGTTAATCCCCTCTTCCTCCTCCAATTATTTTACATTTATTTATCTGTTAAACTGGAACATCTGCAGGTATACCCCTGTAATCTCTGCTATGAGGAGGCTAAGGTTGGCCCACCTCATGAGTTCAAGAGCTCTGAGTTGCAGCAGGCTAAGCTGAAGTAGGTTTGGCACTAACATGGTAAGCATAGCAGGGCACAAGGTTGCCTAAGGGAGGTGAATAGAAGTCAGAAAAAAAGCAAGATAAAGCTCCCATGCTAGTTAGAATGGAACCAGGTCCGTGAGAAGCCCCTGCCTTTCAAGTTTGAGTGTCACAGGGAAACCCAGTCTAATAGCAACAACAGTCATAATAAAAGCAATAGTAAGATAACGATAAATGATAATAATAAACTATCACATTGTCCTGTTAGAATGTAAATTGCTTCCAGCCAGGTACGGATTTTCATTTTCTTCAGCACCTAGTACAGTGCATTATAGACAGTAAACACATAGCAAATTCTTGTTAGACTGCATTAAATATGAAAGCTTTCTGACCAGGCATTCAAGGTGTTCATATTTGATTCACTAAATAGCATACACACCAATCTGATGGAAATGATGGAAAGTTGGAGCACAGTTCACATAGACAGAAAAAATTCCAAATTACTCCCTTTACTTTACCAGAATGTTTGAATGCGGAGCATTTTAACTTCAAATTTGGCAAAAGGAAGCTTTCTCTACTACCTAAAGGAACAGACCATAACATGAAAAACGTCATTTTCTATAGCTCGTCTGGGAAGAAAGGTATGGGTTTCTCCTTTGTTTTGTTTTATTTGTTTGTTTTCCAAACAATGAGAACCTTTCCTCAAAAGAAAGCTGGATTTCGGGGATGCAAGAGATTTCCTATTTTATCCGACCTAACAACACATTTCAACCTGTTTAGGAAGAGAATTATGGGAAGGCAATTCCCAGCCATTCCACAAGATGTGTGTGGGTTTCCAGGGGCAGTCTAAAGTGGTCTCTGCCATCCCTCATACATTACACAAATATCCATAGCTGGAGGCTTTATTGGCATTCCTTCTCTTTGGAAGTATTTACCACTGCAAAATCAGCAAAGGTGTTTTGCCACTGGCTCAATTCAAACCATTGAAAACAAATAAGCAGCCAGTCTTTTCATGGGCCAGAGGTGAGGCTCTTCCCCCACTGACAGAGAGCAAGTCACAGGAAGGGTTGAAATTTTGATGCCTGGCTTTGATTGATGGCTTGAGATTCAGGAAAATGGAATGACCTAAGCATCCTTGTCCCAGTCATTTGACCCTCAATGCCAAATGCAGCTGGAAGTAACAGCAGTTATAACTGACCATCCATCCCCTCCTCCTGCTAGCCTTAACAAAGTTCAACTTTTTCTTCATGGGTCAAACCAAGACCACGCCCACTATTATTTTCCCATCAGAGCCTATGTCTAAGACTAACCTCACAGCTAAACAAAACCAGCAGGGCAATTACATTTCAAATGTCTCTTGGAATCTGACTGCTTCGTAACCCTACACCTCCCGCCACTGACCTCCTGGAGAGAAAATTGATGTACTCCTGCTTAAACGAGGAAGTGTATTATGCCCAAGAGGCACTGGGTTGCAATCTGACATTCCATTCTGCTTGTGTGCAAAATGGTTCCTTCCCTACCCTCCCACCCCCAACTTTTGTCTATTGACACCAGTAGGCACTGGATTCATTAGCCTAAGAGAGAAGTTATCCAAGTTGTCTCTGACAGGAGAGTATTATTAAAAACACATTTTAGCTCTGAGGAATAAATTGACACCTAAGCTTTTTTGCAGTCTGTGGCTATAAGCTCCCATTAAGATTTCACTGAGATTCCAGTCAGAAGATACTTTGTATATTCTTCATACAGAGAGGATACTGTTTAATATTAACAATTCGCATTTATAAAACATTTTAAAGTTTTATAAATCCTTTCCTCCAAACAACACTGTCATACAGGTAGATCCTCCACGTGTTTAATATGTGTTCATTTAAGAATGTGTAAGTTGAGGGGTATCTAGGTAGTGTAGTAGATAGAGTGGAGTCAGGAGGATGAGTTCAAATCTGGCCTCAGACGCTTACTAGCTATGTGACCCAGGGTAAGTCACTTAACCCCAATTGCCTCCCCAACTCCTCAAAAAAAAAAGAATGAGCAAGCTGAGTCTCAAGAGGCCTAAAGGACTTGCCCAAGGTCACATAACAGAGGTAGGCCTAGAACCCGGACCACCTGATTCTAAGTTTACAATTCTAAGACATCATGCACATAAAAGCTATTATTACTCCATATGGCTTCACATAGGGTTATTTGTAAAAAATTATGTTTGAAATAAAAGTTTTAGGACACAGTAGTAATATGATTATAGTTTTTATGAGATGATATAAACACTCTCATAATATTAGCTCAGGCTCAGAAAAAATATTTTAATAGATAGCAATTTGTCTTTCCAGGCAATACTAACCAATCTCCAAAAATGTTCCCAATAGATTGAGATTAAATCTTCCATACAAAAAAAGCAGCATGCCATTTTATTATTAATGATTTTATGAGTTTGATTTTCTTTCTCGAGGCACATAGAATAGTTATTTTTATATTCATAATGAAAAAAAATTACTCTCTAGGAGTAATACAGGGAAGTCAATTCCCAGCTTTTTTCAGTCCTCACCATGTCTGTGAACATCATCATTTGGGCACTACAGAAACTCAACTATTGATATTGGCTTCATTGGTACCATATCCAATGTATAAGAATAGCATAATTAGCCTAGATGAGTTAATACATCTTCCAGTGCACCTAATGTTCCCAAATAATCATACACCAGTAGGAATCACAAATACAAGTGGACAACAGGGAATGGGATGACATTAGCACTGCATGACCTCTAAGAACAGGGTGGTGATAATCTTACTATACTCTGTCCTGGCCATTCCACCTCTGAAGTATATTGTTCAGTTCTGTGCACCATATTTTAGGAAGGACATTGATACATTGCAGGGCAACCAGAGTGTTTAAGGACCTCAAATTTGTGCCAGGACTCATTGAAGGAACTAGGGGTGGTTAACTTGAAGAAGAGAAGGTTGGGAGAGCTGGGTAGTAAGGGGAGGAAGAGGACATGATATCTATCTTCAAGCATTTAAAGTTACCTTTAAAGAGAATTTGTGTCACCATCAGAAAGAATTAAACTAGTTCTTTATGGCCCCAACAAATTCCCCAAGAACTGGGAGTAATTGGTAAGAGTTGCAAAGCTTGAGATTTAGTTTTAATGTGAAAAAAATTCCCTAAAAATCAAAGCTATCCAATGGTGAAATGTGTTACTCAGGAAGTACTGAATTCTCTTTCATTTAAGGTCTTCATTTAAAGGGTAACACTCTGTTATAATAATCAATCAGTAAACACTTATTAGGTACATACTATGTGCAACGTACTGTGCTAAATAGCTCGTTTTATGTCTGGGGGCAATATAACGGTCTCCAAGGTCCACGAAGTCAACTTCAGCTTTAGGAAATTTATTTTAGACAAATGTTTCTGAGTTCAGTCATAATGACTATGAGACATGTTAGGAAAATTCCTAACATGTAGGCAGAGGTTGGAGGTCTCTGTACAACCTTATAATTTATACCTATCTCTAGTTAACACACCCAGCCTTATTGTAATTGAGACAAAATTTACCTTACTGGAAAGGTTTGGGTAACGAAACAGCAAGTTTCAATATTATGTCTATGGATAGATAGATGATGGGAAGAAAAGCTGGATAAATTCTTGGGAATTCCCTTAACCTGGATCTTCTGCTCTAAGACACCTTTAGAGCCAATAACGCTTCATGATATCTCCTCTATCTGTGATAGGTCTACTTTTCTCCTCAAAGGTTTACTTGAAAGTCATAGGTTCCAATTTCTAAAATTCTTCCTCATTCTAGCTAACTCACTGCATATATACAGGACCCAAAAGGCATAAGGAAATCTCCCATCCAAATTAAATCTCTTATCTAGTGTCATTACACTTCAAAGACTTCACTCATTATAAATAAGATCCTTTGATCGAATGAGATATTCTCACCCAGTTAAGGTAACAGAGCTAAAATGGGGTGGGAATGACTTCAACCCCATACTTTGCAAAAGACTAGATGGGGTGGGGAACCTGGCCTTAAGGCCACATATGGTGCTCTAGGTCCTCAAGCGAGGCTCTTTGACTGAATCCAATCTTGATAGAACAAATCAGATTAATAAAATTTGGACTCACTCAAAAAAAGGTCACATCCAAGGCCATAGAAGGCCACATATGGCCTTGATGCCACGGGTTCCCCATCCCTGGACTAGATGATCATCTGCCAAGTATGTTGAAAAGATTCTTTTTTCCAACAGGAATTAGACTAGATGGACAGTGAATTCCTTTCCAACTCTGAAATTCTGTGCACCGTCTACAAATAATAAGAGAGATATGTATAATGATAGAATCAAACAAGCCACATGAGCAGTGTTTTGTATTGCCACAATTCATTCTTTTACATCCATTTCCAAGAAAAAAGGATTTCAATTATTTTCCTTCAGAGTTGAAATTGAAGCCATTTGCACTCTCTAGGAAAATGAAGAAATGGACGCAAAGGAGGCATCTCTCTCCTTTTGCCTTGATATCCTTGTTTTCAGTTTAACCCTGAACTAGCCTACTTTCCCTTTGTTCCAATCAAACTTTCTTCTTCAAGCCCAGAGGAGTGTGATTCAGAATTCATAGCATCTCTAAAGGCAGAGAATGTGATTTATCAGCCCACGAGCCTGTGGTACAGAAGTAATTGCATTAATACTGCCACTGATAAATAGGGCTTTCTTCAGCCTTACAAGCCACTGTGGGCTAATTATTCTTGAGATTCTGTTTGGCTTTAATCACAGGGTGAATTGTTTCTTTCCAAATGTGGCAGGTATTAACGGCAGAGCATTTGTCCTAATTAATTTTCTAGGGCCTTTTCATCTTTAATTAAAGACATCAAAATGACCAAAGTGTGTGAGCCTTGGTAAGAAATGGAACCACTCATCTCCAAAAAATCAACTCCGGCTTCTTTCATCCAGCAAATAATATTATGCTCTTTTTTCCTCCAGATGGCTTGTAACCAAGTTACCTTACTGCTTTTCAACTGTGGTAGATGTCAATGAGTGAATAAAATCCAATACTACAAAGAACTCTTTGGTCCTCCCAGCATGCTTTTTGGCCATTTGTATTTGTCCAGAGGGTTCACTTGATGCCCTGAACAACCAGAACCAATTGGGCATTCTGTTTGACACCCATCCCCTAGTGAAGGAAAAAATAAAATATAAACACAGCATATAGATAGATGGATAGATGAATAAACAAATAAATAAATGGGGAAACAGATAAGTATTTCCTGTTAAGAAATAAAAAGCAAACAAAGAACAAAGAGATGAATAAAAGAAATAGAGAAAGATTTGAGTAGAGTTGCTATTTAGTCCCAGCTTGTAGGATATAATCATTACCAATTAATGTTTATTGAGTACTTGCTGAATGGGTTTGATCCTTTACAGAATAAGTCTTTTTCCTCAAAGACCTGACATTCTTCACTCTGCTCCCAGTGAAATTGGTCATGTGACATACTGGGATCTCACATCAAGGCAAGAGGGACAAAAGTTAATATATTGTTATCACCACTTTAATCCTTCTACAGAACCTGAACAAGAAAGTGCCAGGCATTAGACCTTTGTGCTACTGACAAGGTCTGAACAGGACAAGGACAAGTTACTGTCCTGATAAGTTGTTTGCATGGTGCCAGTTTGAGCTCTGCGCTGAGTTGTTGGCCAAGAAATAGAGAGGTACACAAACCTAGGGCACATTGGCTCCCAAGACTCCAGCTATCAGAGGGCCAGTTATAGCTGCCAAATATACATTAAAAGAAAACTGTCCTTATCTGTTTGCACCCCAGAGTGGCTCCTGTGCTGTGCAAAGAATGGGGGTATTTGGTGAACTCTACAGGGTGACCTCTTTGTTTAATTATTCTGATGGCAACTGTTTTAATGTGCCTGTTTTTATATTTCCTTCCTTTGATGTGGTGGGAAATACAAGTATATATGTCTAGTTTGTTAAGGGATTTTGTATGACAGCTGATAGATAGTACTTACATAACACCTTTCCCTTTTCTGTTTCTTTTGAGTTACACAATCAATGAACAAATATCTGGGAAAGGGGATTTCGCAAGTTGTTTCCCTACATTATCTCATCTGACTTGATCTTCCCAGCAGCACAATGCAAGTCATTAAATGACTTGCCCATGGTATCAGAGCTAGTATATGAGGCAGGATCTTAACTCATATCTTTTTTACTCCAAACTGAAAGCTCTTATCTTATTGACTCCTAATGGCCTCTACTATGAGCAGCGTCCCCAAAGCTCACCAGGCTATGGAGAGTCAGCTAAGAATGAGGCTTCTCTCAAAAGAACAGGCCAATAAACCTAGCCCCAAAACATTGATGGGAGAATTCAAAATTCAGGTTTTTCTAAAGAGAAGACAAATTGTCATCTGGGACCACAAAGAGAACAGACACAGGGTACAACCAAGAGGGAAATTAAGGTGGACAAAGTAGGCCTAGAGAAACATTAGTAGAGGATAGCTTTGAAAATTGAGTACCACCTAGTCTTACTACAAGGTAGATTTCTTTTTGTTCATTTTGAATTATCTTGCCCTGTTTTATTATTTCTGAATTAGTATATATATTTTCCCTCCTTAATAAGCCATAGAAAACATGCTTGCAGTGTGGGGGATATAGAAACAGGAAGTAGAAAGATGGTGGCAGGGAAGCCTCTGAGATAGAAGCAATGACAGAAGTAATTAGAATCCAGGTAGAGTAGCTAGTGCCTGAATTTAGGGATGCAGCAAGTCAAGGGACCATGAAATTCCAGGAGGCTTGGTCCTTGAGTGGGGGTCTAGAGATCAGGGATATTGAATGAGTACCTATTTTAAGAGTCCCATAAAATGACTCAAGGAGAGACAGCGAGTCAGTGAGGCTCATATCCCTCCTCCCTTTTGTCGTTGATAAGACTATCCACAACAGGTTTTTATACCTATCTCTACTCTCTTTCCTCTCCCTCTCTTCTAAACTCTCTAGTCTGGCTTCTGACCTCATCATTAAACCAAAACTGTTCTCTCCAGGGTAAATAAAGAACCAGACCAGGAGTCAGGAAGACCTGAGTTCAAATCTGGCCTCAGATACTTACTAGCTATGTGACCGTGGGTGAGTCACTTAGCCCTGTTTGCCTCAGTTCATTATCTGTAAAATGACCTGGAGAAGGAAAATGCCCCCAAATGGGGCCATGAAGAATCAGACAGGACTAAAACAACTGAACAACAAAGCTCTCTCCACTAATGATCTGTTCGTTGCCTTAATTGACTCCTTAATTCTAGTACCATCCACTGTTGATTATCTCCAGTTTATCTTGTATGTAAGTTCTTTCTACATATTTGTTTACATGTGTCTCTCCCATCAAACTGTGAGCTCTTTGAAAGCAGGGACTGTCTTTGGCCTTTGTTTGTATTTCCAGTGCTGCGTACAGTGCCTGGCACATAGTAGGCACCTAACAAATGTGTATTTACAGCCTGACTGACTAAAGGGTGTATATCCTAGCAATACTTTACAATACTAGTGAAGTGTCCTGAAGTCAGAATTCTGTCCCAAATCCACTTTCCCAGATCTTTGTTCATTGATTGTGTAACTCAAAAGAAACTGAAAAGGGAAACTACTCACCAAAACCAAAAAAGATTATTTACCTCATGACCAAATACATTTTAATTAGTTGCTTTAGTAGGGGTGCCCCTATTAGCATAAGTTTGGGGTCACAAAATTTTTTTAATTTATGCAATAAGATGAGTATTTCTATAATATAGTATAATAATAATTTTTTTAAAAAAGATGATTGTATATGAAACCGCAAGTCTATTATGTATGACTTTCTAGAGAACAGAAAGAATGGCAAGAAAGGGGAGGAGAAAAAGGAGTAGATTATCTGGTTCTACAGAAGATCCTGGGAAAAGGTCTGACTCACCTTGGAGATATCTACCCAGTACCTCTTTGTCAGACTTTTGTTGGGTAGACAAGCATAGGCTTTAAAGTTAGAGGATAATTTAGTGGTCATCTTCATGTCATAGATGAGAAAACAGTCTTGGAAAGGTTACATGAATTGCAGAAGGTCATTCAGATATTAAGTAGCAGAGATAGGTGCAAGTTCAGAGTTATGTAATGTTAAATCCAGTGGTCTTCATAACACACCATGTTGTCTGAGTTATAAAACTACTATTAGACTTTGAAGGCAAAAAATATTCACTCTCTCAATATCAAACAGCTCTCAGAGAAAATTTCAAGTTGCTGCTATCACTGCAGCTCATCATTTTTAAATGTTCTAGGCATTAATTGGAAGAAAAAAAATCTTCCTTCTTTGCCCATCTGATTTCCCTTTATCCATTCCCTGTCCCCCCCCAAAAAAATCTCATAGGTGATTTTAGAATGAGAAAATTTATACTCTTAAAGTCTGGTGGCATTTGATATCCAAAGTTTCATATGAGGATATTCCAAAATCCTATTCTTTCCTTACTATGAGTGTTAATATAAAATAAGGGGTGAAGTGACTTGTCCAAGGTTACACATTCACATACTGGTCAGTAGTAAAGCTATGAGTCCAAAGAGGTTCACCAATTGAAAATCTAGTGTTCTTTTCATTGCACCACACTACCTTTTCCTGTCAAATGAATGAATGAATGCTGTCTTCATCTCCCTCATTCCAGCCTTATCCCTATATGTTGCCTTTCACTGCCCAGTTCTTTTCAAATTTATTTCCTATGCTGTGGACTCTCCTCATCTTTTGATTCTCTTCCTCAATCTCTATGGAGTATTTAAACCACCTAAGCTTGAGCATATCTTTTAGCTAAGGTGGGATTCAGAAGCATATAAATAGCCATGATAAATAAGCAAGTACAGCATTCTCAGAACACTTATAGCCACAGTCTTCCTATAACTACACACAATATTGCCCATCTAATGCTTCACATCAATGCTTCATAGGGCCAGACCAGTTCTACTGCAAAGTTAATGTCCATAGCAACTTCGACCTTAGGAAAACAAAGCATTAGCAAGACATAAATACGAGCTCCTTTAAGTCAGCTTGATCACATATGATTTATGCTCTATAGGTATGCAGCCCGAGATGCGTTAGTAACATTCTGGAGCTATAGCGCCAGCTGGTACCAAATGTATACATCTAGTACATGGCTTTTAAGGAAAGCATCTGTTATTATTTGAAAGGAGACAAAAAGAACTGATGATAACATAAGCAATAAATTCTCTTTTGTCAAATATATAAGAGTTGCATTTTTTTTTACTGAAAACAGGAGAAAAAAGCTAAATACTACTACCCTTTCCCCTCTCCGAACTTCTGGGATCATAACAGTACCCCTCCTCAGCAGCTCCCTTCCAAAAAATAGTCACTTGGAATTGAGTTGACACTGAAGCCAACTTGAAAAATGGTGCTGATTGATAAAGGAGTAAAACCACTGTGTTGGCCAGATGGCAGTAACCTGTGTCATTATCTACTACTGGGGATGTCATCTCTCAGGGTGATGGATAGCCCTCCATCCTGACAGTTGAGGTCTTTTCTAACCTTCCAGGAAGTCTGTCAGCGATGTCACTCGTTGCCCAGTGTTTGGATTTCAGTACAAATTCAGACAGGGACACTGAGAACCAAGTGGAGAACAGTGCATTTTACACAAAAATGAAGTAAACACAGGCAGAGGAATGGAGCTGAATTGATGTCCTTAAAGAAAAGGGATGATTTCCAGCCCCTTTAAAATCATTTTATTCATCTCAGTCACCCTGTTTGGGAGGTCAGGATTGTTCCTCTCATTTCCAGAACTAAGCTGTGAGGAGATTTTAAATCACTGAGTTATATGCTCTCCTCACCACTAAGGTCAGAACTGTTTGCCCAGGAACTGAAGTTCTCTAGGTTATTATAGACAGAAAGAACCGACATCTTTTTCTCACCCTGATAGGGGTTCCATCCTTATGCCTTTGTTTGCAACTGCAAATCTCTCATGCCTATCAGCGACTTCCATACCTTTATCACTATGCCTCCCTGATTTGAGATCTGCTGAGAATGAAAGTAAAGACTAGGAAAGCTAAAGAGATTTGCTTATTATCCAACCAAAAACCATAATCAGGCATAGGATTTAAACCCAAAGCTGCCTATTTCACTTGTGATCATCTTAGTCTAGAAAACCAAAACTGGAACTATAGCCAACACATTGGCAACAGCACCAAAACTCACTCCCTTTCTTCTTCTTCTTGGTTGAAGCGAAAGGCTACCCTTGGAAATGGGGCTCTGAATGAAGTATTTAAAAGTCCAGGGGACCTTTGAAATTACTTAATGTCACTTCACAGAATCAGAATCTTTGACTTCTCCAAGTTCAACCTCCACATATAACCAACAAGAAAACTATGATCCAGAGAAGGTAAATGTTATAGTAGAAAAACCTCTCTGCTTGGAATCCTATATCCTTGGTTTGTGTCAAAGCTCTGGCACTTGCTGGTTTGGTTACCTTTAGCAAGCTCAATGATTCATAGGATCGTAGATTAAGAGCTGAAAGGAATCTTAGAGGTGGAGTCCAACCTTCTCCTTCTCCTTCTTTTGTTTTTACGATGAAGAAACTAAGGCTAACGGAAGCTAAACAACTTGCCCATGATCACACAACAAGTAAGTGGTACTGGCAGGATGTGAATCCAGCAAATCTAGTATGGCAGCCACTAAGCCTCATTGCTTCTGATTCTTAGTTTCATCATCCTTAAAATGGGAACAAAAGTCATTGCACAGCTTAACTCATTGAGTTAAAAAAAGAATGCAAGTAAATTATCATAAATCTTAAAGCACTACATAAATTGTAGCTTTGATCATTCTTATTATAGGACTTTAAAATATAGGACTTAGAGTAGGGAAGGGACCCTATACATGTTTGAAGTCAAATATTTTATTTTAAAGGTGAAGATACTGAGGATCAGAAAAAATGAGGTGACTTTTACAGGCTCACCCAGCTAGTTAATGACAGGGCATGAACTAAACTCCAGATCTCTTGACTTTCAATTTCAGAGCACTTTCTCCCATAACACTCTTCCTACCATTTTTGTCTGTGCTTTTCATGAGGCAAACAAACTTTCACTAGGAATTGAATGAATAGACTCCCCCCAAAAGTTGTCACCTAGTAAGAAGCTGTAATTGTCACCTGCCTGGTCTGAACTTAATCGAGAAGTAAAAAGCTTGTGAATAAACAGATGAATAGCTGAGACCAGCAACCCTCCATCCCAACAGATGCCTTTAAAAGTCAACCAGAAGGATGAAGACAATGAGTTAAACCTGTGTAAATGGATTTCTGTTTAGAGCTAATGGACGGCCCTGAGGGGAAAAAATGCCCCCTCAGCAGGGTAGCTTATCCTACTCCAAGTTTACTGCTACCTGTTAAAGTTGACCTGACCTGGAAGAAGAAAGCTATGAAGAGTGAGAAATACACACACCATGTGTATGGATGTGGGAGATGTCTTTTCAGGACTGAACTTATCCTGATCACATAAGCCCAACTTGTTCAGCGCCTTTAAAAGCTCTGTTAAGTTGTTGCTAGGTCTCAGTGAGAATTAAGTATGCACAGTACAGAAAGGAGAGCAATGGGGAGTGGAAGGAGACAGAACAGGTTTGTATCAGCCTCTGGGAGAAAGGGATATGAAATGAAATCAATCTGCAGGCAAGGTATCACCATCTGTGTGCAGCCCACCATCAGACAGGCAGGCTGAGCTGGCACTGTGTCAAAGACCCATTTACTACACACTCTAGGGCCCTTTAAGTGGAATTTCAATTGAGAGGCCTACAAACACCTTTCCAAAAATATTACAGGACTTGACGAATTGCCCAACAGTACCTCACAGTGGGGCAATGCGTCCATGGTAAGCTAGACGGTAGTCGATACATCTAAAGTGCTTGTTTGTGCTGCGGCAGCCTCGCTCAACTGATAAACTGCCTTGCCTGTAGTTCTTCTTAATTTAGAATTCATTACGTCTCTCTTTCCATGAAAGATAAACCAATAGCTGCCCTTGACAGCTGTTTTCTCCGGGGTCATTCTCTCTATCCGCCCATCTACTCTTTCTTCAGGGGGTTTGTGCACTGTAATGTTAGCTCTATCAATTTCATCCAATTCTTCCATTGTAATCTACAGGGACCAGGGAGGACAGCAAAGCCAAATGTCCTTAACCATTTATACACTGCAACCCAAAGAAGGGGAATCATTAAGAAGGTAGTGAACAGTATGCAGCATTAAAGAAAATGCTAACACAAAGAATTCCGGCAGACCAGGGAGCAGAGGATATCCAGGGAATTGTCTTTTCTACTAAAATTAACAGCCCAGTTCACGGGGACCCTTTTGGCATCTGAATGCCCTACCACCCCAGTTTTCTCTCTTTGGAGTAATTTGGCCATTTATTGTCTGTATATCCATATGACTGACCCCCAGGATTCACAGGGAAATCTATTCAGGCCCCTAGAGAGGGAGTAATACATTGATACATCATGGACTCCATTGGTGTAGTTCAGGTTACCAAAGAAACAGATCAGTGTCAACAGGCTTTGGGAGAAGTGCATTCCCCTTCTAGAATAAGGAAGGATCATTGCTACATATTGTGGCAGAGTTATTAGGGGAAGGAGGGGGAAGGGGAAAGGGGGGGAAAGGGGGGAAACGACTGAGGGAGGAGAGAGAGAGAGAGAGAGAGAGAGAGAGAGAGAGAGAGAGAGAGAGAGAAAGGAAGGAAGGAAGGTTTAAGAGAAATTACCCTCTAAACCCTGCAAAGTGCTTTGAAAATGTCAGAGGCTGAGCAAATCCTCTAAATCTGGCACACTCTCCTGGCTTACATAGAGAGAAGAAATTTCCAAGGGGGTCTGCATAGGATTTGGTTGCATGATTAGGATGGCTGCTATAAAGGGAGCGATGTGGGCAAATCCCCAAGCACCACTTGGAGATTTTATCCTGGGATGCTCCATGTACAGCAACATGAGGTGGAATTTCTGACCATGTTAAAACTAGAAGTTTAAAAATAAATGATCTGGTAAATGAAAAGAAAGACAGGAATCTGGAAGAGAGAAATGGAGCCCAATTCAAGTATGGTTGAATTAAACTCATCCATAACATTTAAGAAAAGTCTAGAAAACATCTGCCCTATATCTGGACCCTGGGGGGTGGTAATAACCACAACCTGATGTTCAACTGAGCTACGTTATTTTTTAAACTCAGATTATCCGAAGCTTGGCATCATAGAGCTACCAAAATATTTTTTCCTACAATATCCGAGCTACTTTTAAAAGAATAAAAGAGATATGAAAAATTGGCCAGTAATTGATCCCTAATCTTGTAAGACCAATAAGAGGGGTCAGTTATTTCAGCAACTGAAGGAGATAGAGGCTGTTTCTCAGAAGTTGACTTTGATTTGGCTTAAATTCACTGACAATTTCCCTGGTCCCTGATTAATTAAATCTAACCATAAATTAAGGTTGAGTGGTAACACATAGGAACTCTAAAATCAGAATTCTGAAAAGGGGATCAATAAATAGGCTTTAATTTTAAGTTTAATGAAAAAAATAGAAGCCAACAAAAGGTCCCTTATCATCTCAATTAAATACTTGAAAAAAGGGCATACTGTTATTAATATATAAGGGCAACCCTACTGACTTTTGTCATTTTATATCATTTTATCAGTAGTCATAATGAATGTACAGTCATACACCCACACTTTGGACAAGTTCTTACAACCAATGGTTCAAATGTTTCCAACACAAAGATTAGGGATATAGTCTGAAACTATGAAACAGAGTAAAACTAACTGGTTTATACATGGGTCAAATCCTTGACCTTGGCCTCATTAGTTCTGTGCTCTAACCAGCTGAGCTCACCAGTCACATGTAACCTCAGTGTTGGCTCCAAGTCAGTTATACCAAACAGTGATGCCAATAGGCATAACAACATTTAATCCAAGGTACCCCTCCTCTACTAGGACCTGAGGCTGTGTTTCAATCCAAATTACTCACCCACAGCCTGTTGTCTTTAAAATCTGGCCAATATTCTTTCTACCCAGAGAAAATTTATACTAGCCAAATGGCAGTGGTTAGGAGGGGTGGGTGGCACAAATACTGGCATGCTTCTTGAAGAAATCTGATTTTAATGAGTTTACCCATGCTCAGCCACCACCAATTTTCCCTGAGAAATTGCATCGAGTCTTCCCTCTGTAGATTGAAAAAGGGCAAGAGTTAGTTTCAGGCAAAACCATATCTTGCTTACTGCTTTTCTGTGAGACCAGCCTTTCCTGAGAGTCTTAAAGCTTTGGTCTACCATTCTCTCCCTTCCCCAAGGCTCTGGCCTCACTTAACTCCCTCTCCCTATTTTTCTCTGTCTCCCATTCCCACCTGCCTCCCCCAGTCATACCCCTTCCCCTTTTCTTTTCTCTTTCCAGGATTCTCCTTCACCTCCTTCTCCCTTTCCTTGCTGGTTTCTCATTAAAGGTTCAAAGGCTGCCGAGGCAGTAAAATGTAATTAGACTCTTGCTGCGGGTGATGGTATCAGCTCGCCCTGTTGACTGGCACTTGACTAAAAGCCTGCTTTTTCCTCCAGCACTGTGATTGAGTTTCCCTCCTTTGGCCACCAAGGCTCTCTCTGCCCAGCTCCAAAGTCCTAAGCAGTCACAAATCTGCAACACAGCCAGAAGCACCTGCTAAATACAAACCAGCAATCTTTATTAGAAAAGCATTCATTCCCAGTATGACAGGTAGCTCACTTAACCCTTTGTGCTCCCTGCAGAAGTGGGAGGAAGATACTCATGTCAAGTTTCCTCCCTAGCAGAGACAGTCAGTTCTGCCTGCCCATTGGTTATAACATTTCATGAAAGCACCCAGCCCCTGGCATATTAGACATGAAATGTCAGGGGATTGCAAGGATAGAAGTTACACAGGCTTCTTCTCTTCTGTTTTAGATGTTGCAAATGTTAAGAATGTACCCTGTGTGCTGCAGATACTAATGAAGGCAGTGGGCTCAAGGAATTCAAAATACTTTTGAAGCTCCAATTGAATGAAGATGAGTTTAGGTAAGGAAAGGAACTACTCTAATCATATAAGGGGGAAAATGAATTAAATCGGCTTCCCTAGTCAGAAACACTGGAATATGGCAATTAAGATAGCACCAGGAGGTTTGTGATAAGCAAATGGAATATATGAAGTAGATTTCAACTGATATAAAGACGTTTTGCTGCCATGTCCACTTTCTCAGCAAACAACCCATGATTTCCTGGCTTCATCATAATTCTGTGCAACTCAAGAGCCAGTTTTGAAGCTGTGTTTTCTAAATAAAAAATTAGAAAAGAGCCATTGGCCATTATTTCCTATTTAATCAGAAAAGGGCAATATTTGGTTGGCCAAGAGGAGTTTGGATTTAATTGTGTGACAATTCTGTTAGAAATGTCTTCATTTTATACAGCCATATCACCTCAGGTTGTGTGTTTCTAATCTAAGAAAAAATCTGTGCGAATACACTGCCTAATCCAGGATTTCAGTATGATTTAATTCCACTTATTTCAAATATTTTGAAGATTATACTCTATGCAAGACACTGCTAGGCCCTGGAAACACAAAAAGAAATGAAATAGCCACTGCTCTCAAGGAGCTTATATTCAGCAAAAAGAGAATACCTACAACGTGTATATAGATAAGTAATGCAATGCATACATAAAGTAAACATGAAGTAATCATGGGTTGGGGATTTGAGGGTTAGGACTGACTAATGGGAAGTATCTGGAAAGGCTTCCTGCAGTTTGGTCATACTCAACAGTTAAAGAAACAATCACAAAAAGAAGAGAAATTTTAAAAAGAAACAATCAGGACCAGACATACTGGTTATCACCTGTATAATGAAATTTGCAAGGCATTTCAAAAGCCCATAACCCCCAAATATCTACCCTATTCAAGTGCCTGAAATTTATTCATTAAAGAGTTATTTTTTTATATTAAGTATCCCTTCTGAGGCATTCTTTTAAAATGCAAATATACCTTTTATCGATCTCTAACACTTCAGTATAACATAGTTCATCAGGTCCCTCCTCCTAGAACCATAGAATGCAGGAAAGCATGAGGACATTGAGGGGCAAGGAAATGCATGAAAAGAGAAGAGATAAGGTCCAAATGGCTAACTTCATCTGCCCCCACATTCTTGCCTAAGTCTAGACCCAGAAAGACAGAAACGTATGAAGGATTTATAATCATGCTCTATGTGTCTATAACATTAAGCAGTGATGCTAGCAAAGGGAACTGGGTAGTAATTAGTTCTCAACAAAGGCTCTCTTTTGTTGGATGACCATAGACAATCTTGTTCCATTATCACTAGAAGGTGGAGAGTATGTTATTTCACCAAGTCTCCACTAAGAATGGCAAGTTTGTGGGAACAGAAAAATGAAGCCACACACCAGTTCTTTTGCCAGCCCTAATTCCACCTTATTTCCCAGCGAGAGTAAATCTCTTCCTTGTACTTTTCCTGTCCCAGACTCCACCTTTTTTTCCTCCCTCTTATAAGCTTCCTCTTCAGACCTAAGTTCTAATCTCAGTTTGGCCACAAACTATTTGTGTGGCCTTGAAAAAATTCCCTTAACCTCTCAATGATCTAGCGTAGGCCGATGATGTCAAACTCAAATAGAAAGAGGGCCTCTAAATTGTACATAAGGATCCCTGAGGGTCATATATTGACTTTAAAAACACATTTTAACATTGTCTGTGCTCTATTGTGCTTTTATGGGTTTAGTTTTATTAAATGTTTACCAATTTCACTATAATGTAGTTCTATTGCACTCAGCAGATCATATGTTTGACACTTCTGTAATACTCAAAGTTGCAGAGAAAGTGCAAAGCTACTTTGGTAGAGGGAGTTCCTTTACATGGGAATTCCTTATACCAAGTAAATCTCAAGTCCAGGCCCTATCCTTTGAAAACACATAAATGTAAACCAGTTATGTTATGTCTTCAATATTATGTTCTTTATTATGTTAGATATTAGTAGAAAATTAATTTATTAGCATAATCACTGTAAACAAGCATTATTTTGGGAAATTTTTGTGTATCTTATCCATTTTCATCCATTCATTCAACATACATTTATTAGTCACCTAATAGGCAAAAAGCTTGTGAGTCAGCTAGGTGGCTCAGTGGATAGGGTGCTGGGCCTAGAAGCAGGAAGAACTGAGTTCCAATTGAGCCTTGGACACTTACTAGCTGTATGACCCTGGACAAGTCATTTAACCTGTTTACCATAATCCACTGTAATGGCAAGATACTCCAGTGTCTTTGCCAAGAAATCTCCATGGACAATAACGGTGTGCTATCACCCACAGGGTCATGAAACGTCACATGTGATTGAACAACAACAAACATCAGACACAATGTACTGTGCTAGATGCTAGGGATAAATATATTGAGATATGTAGATATATGTATACATCTATAAATAGATATAGATGTAACACATCCCCTGCTCTCAAGAAGTCATCAAGAACTTTATAATGAAATAAAGAGGAAAGTCATGAAACACATTCTTTCTCATGTTTCTCTTTTCTCCTTAGGAGTACTACATAGAACATATATGGAACAGGGTGCTCCATTTTAAGATTTGCATTTTAGAGAGGACATTAATAACCTGGAACTCTCCTACCTGTCTAGTCTTCTTACCCCCTTGCTCCTACCGCATTACTACACACAACCCCACATACCTGGCAATCCATTGACTCTGGCCTCCTTACTGTTCATCAAACACAATACTCTATTTCTCACCTCCAGGCATTCTCAGTGGCTGCCTCCAAATCAGCAATGCTCTCATGTCTTATCTCCACCTTCTATCTTCCCTGACTTCCTTCAAAGTCTCAGCTAAAATTCTATCTTCTACATGAAATCTTTTCCAGTCCTTCTTAATCTTAACTGCCTTCCTTCTGAGATTATGTCCATTTTACCTCAATATATTGCATATAACTTGTTTGGACAAAGTTGTTGTTTATTTGTATGTTGCTTCCACTCTTAGACTGTGAGTTTTTAGAACATGGGCTGTTTTTCTGTTTCTTTGTTTTTTGTTTTCATTTTTTTAAATTTCCAGATACACACACACACTCTCATTCTCTCTCTCTCTCTCTCTCTCTCTCTCTCTCTATATATATATATATATATATATATATATATACATGTATGTATACATGTATATATATGTATGTATGTATATATATAAATACACATATGTATATATGTATAAAGTGTGTGTATATATATATATGTGTTTGTGTGCATGTGTGTGTATACATATAAGATTGACAGATCCAGAGGTGGTCAACTTGAAAGGTGAGGAACTAAAAACTTGACTATATGAAGACTACCTATGGAGCTAAAGATTTGTACCTTGAGGAAAAGAAGATGAGAAAAGAACAGAATTATTCCCTCCAAATATTCACAGGTATTGTCATGTGCAATTTTTCAGTTTGTTCTCAAAGAAATGAACAAGAACTAATGGTTTAAACTTAAATGGAAGCAGATTTCAATGCAACATTAGAAAAACTTCTAAATAATTAGAGCTGCTCACTACATTGTGTGTATACATACATGTGTGTGTAAATATGGATATATATTCATACATATATGTATATATATATATATGTCACTGTAAATAAAAGTCTGTCGCACAGGTTTTACTATATGAAGCCAGAAATCTCCTTTCATTCAGATCTTTGGCTAGATCATTTCACTTACCAAACATATATATACTTTTTTTTCTAACACTCCACACACACAATTCTTTTTATATGTGCAGTGACTTTTTCAGAACATACAAGTCTATAAAAGTCAAACAGAGGATCAAACACCTCCAGCTTCCAGTAATTCTGCCTAAAATGGAACATCCTTCCCTCTCATGTGCAGTGACTTTTAACATAGCATTTAAGATGCCCTGGAGTGGGGAACACATCTTTCCCAGTGAACCATGGCCAGCAGAGAGGTGGCCCCTCCTTGGATTCAATCATCTTGATGACTGATACTAAGGAAAATTTGAAGAAGAGGAATCATTGATAATCTGTAACCATCAGATACGGTGACTGCTGAATTCAAGGAGACTGGTTTTTCTAAACAGAGCCCCGTATTTGAAAGTATATTTTAAACTATTATGTCAATAGCTTCCTCCTTAATAGGAATACATTTTTCTTCCAAAGAAAAATGTTTGAACTAAGATCTGGTCATTTAGCTAGCAATTACTGGTGACTAATTTAAAATGCTATTCTACTTTTAAAGTTATTTTGTTATCTATAGAAACTCTATCCCCTTCTTACTCCAATTCAATCTCTTTCTGTTCTAATAATCACCCGCCAGAACCTATTTCCTTTTTTTATATATATGTTCAGGGATAGCAACACAGACTGAATTAGGAACTATGCCCCCTGCCTGGTAAACAACACAAAAAGGACCCAGTCCATCTATAAAAAGACAGTGAAAACAGACTGTTATTTTTCTGAAGATCCCAGAGTAATTAGGATTATTCAGGGGGAAAAAAACCAAACATCTAATTTGCTTAACAAATTTGTCAAGTTTACCATCTGTGCCACAACAAAACTCTGTTTTCCTCTTAGCTCTGGGACTTAACAGAAGAAGAAAGAATGGAGAACGTACAATGAACAGAACCTTTTAGAGAAGATAGTTGATCGAAATCTTCAATGGCACTCAAGGGTATTGGCAATTTTTTCAGATGGTATCTGACCTACAGAAAGACTAAATGCAATAGAACTTAAACAGCTAAAATTAAAGTACTCTTATTATTTTGTATGGATTATTTTAATATTTTCATAAAGGATGATTCAGATTCAGCTGCCCTTCACTGGCTCTTAGGTTAGCCCTATCCTCTCATGAGTGGTGCTGATGTTCTTTGTCTAGTTATGGCATGGGGTGGTGTTTGTACAAGTGAAGGCCACACTAAGATGGACTCTGCCTCCTTCCCTCTCTGATTATGTTTCTGTTAAAGTTCTTACAAAGACATATTTACACAATATTTAATTGAATATTAAGGGTAATCATCGCAAGTTAATATCAATGAACCTCAGTCAGCAAGCATTTATCAAGTTTATCATTAAGTACTTGGCACATGGAGACAACATGGAAATAACTCAGTGCATAAAAATATAAACAGAGTAGATGGAAGATAACCTGAGAGAAGTTACTAGCAGGTGAGAGAAGAAGCTTGGAAACGCCTGTTTCAGGGGGTGAGGCTTGAGCTGAATCTTGAAGAAATCCAGTAAAATCAAGAGATTGAAGTGAAGAGGAATGGTCATTCTAGACATTTAGAAGATCCAGTGTAAAGGCACAGAGATAGGGTACCGAGCATTGTATTCAAGGAAAGGCTACTATGCTAGAGTAAACTGTAGACTGTGGTGTGGATTGTGATGTATAAGAAGGCTAGAAATATAGGAAGAAGCCAAGTTGTGATGAGTTTAAATTATAAATGACTTACTTTATTTTTGATTCTGGAAATAATAGGGAACCACTGATGTTTAATGAGTAGAGGTTTTACTGATGCATTAGAAAAATGCCTTGGCAGCTGAATGGAGGATGAAGTTAGAAGGTTATTGCAATAGTTCAAGTAAAAGAAGATAAGTGTCTGAACTAGGATGAGTGGAAAGAAATGGACAAATACAAGGCATGTGATTAAAGATTGGATAGATGTATGGAGCAAGTGAGAAGGGGAGGTGAGGATAACAATGAGGTTGAAGACTTGTGTGTCTGGAAGGTTGGGGGTGACCTCAACAATAATAGCAAAGTTGGGAAGAGGGGAGAAAAAAAATAATGAGTTTTGTTTGGGGCTTCTAGTTAGAGATGTCTAGAAGACAGTTGTAAGACTGGAGATAAGGAAAGAGATGACAGCTGGATAGATACATCTGGGAATTATCTGTAGGGAAATGATAATTGAACTCATAGAGGTGATGAGATCACCAAATGAGATACTAAGGAGGGAGAAGAGAAAGGGAACCAAGAAAGAACTATGGAGGACACCTAAAGCAGGCATGGATGAAGAAACAGCAAAGAAGACAGAGAAGGAATGGTGGCACAGATGGGAAGAGCAACAGATGAGAGCAGTCATGAGAGCCCAGAGATGAGAGAGAATCTAAGTGGAACAACTGTTTCAACAATCCATCTAGTAATTGCTGTGGGGGAGTGTAAAATCAACAACAACCAGCTCAGAGAACGCTGTAAAACCCCAGGTTCTTTTGATCTGCTTTACTAAGGAAAGCAACATTAAGGGGCTGACAATCTCACTTTAATCCAGCATACCAATACCATTCACTTAGCTCAAGAGAAAAAGCCAGAACCCTGAACTTCAGAGCAAATACAAATTACAAACATTGACAGACCAAATACAATTCACAGTTACCAACATCTAAGTTCAGCCCGGGAACTCATAACAAGGGCTGGCCCAGAGTCATGTGCACCACCATGGCTGTGGGTCAGAGCTCTATAAAAAAGAGAAAGCCAACCCCTGGTTTTATACCTTTTTCAGGGTCAAGGGTGAGTCACACATGTGACTCATCCATGTGACCTAAAATCATCACAAAGATGCGACTTAAACCCACGTGGTCTAAAAGCCTCTGATGTCACAAACATGTCACTCAAACCCATGTAAACTAGGCTTTCCTTTGAGGCAAGGAGGTCATCAAGGACTCCTAATTTGATCAAGGAAATAAAAGCCAAACTCTGCAAGGGCATTTGGTTGAATTAAGTGCTAAGAGCCCATTTTAATTGCCAAGACAACAACTCAGCAAGCATATTTTGTAGTCACATCAATTCATCCTTAAGTCCCCTCCACAAAAGCATGAAGCAGGCTCCGAACCTAGAAATTCAGTTTTCTCCAGTCATTCCCAGAAGGAAACTGGAGAAGATATTTTCCTAGGGCTTTTTACTGAGTATAAACTGTGATAGACTAATATCCAATCTATTGATAAAATACAGAAACTCAGGGCACTTTACTGTTTTCTCCCAAAGAACAAACATGGTTTATGAGTTGGTTGTGACAGCAGGACTGTGCTAGCAGGGTGTGTTACATATGAAATAATTTTCTTAAATGCCCTTTCAGACTTTACATTCTCCAATACTAAAAATGACAGTGGAAATTACATTTATCTTCCTTTATAAAAAGTAATTTTTAGCTACTTTTAAGTGACTATACTAGAACGCAGCTCTTTGGCTATTTTACCTAAAATCTGCTTCACTGGTGTGAAAAGGATCGTGTTTTAATATTTTAGGGATTTTTTATTTCATCCATATGGGCCTTACCTTCACCAATGCATATCAGAAACTTTTTGTACCTTAATAGAAAGTCTTCAAGAAATACGAGGGCCAAAACCAGTATCACTTTGAAGCCAACCTGGTAGTGAGTCTTCTCATATTTAATTAAGATTGTCCCTGGATGAAATCCATTTACAGACTATTACTGGATCCATACCTGCACTGTTTCCAGCTTGGTGGGACCTACCAATGTTTGCATTCTGTTGGCACAGCCCTTAAGAACCATGGGGTCAGTGCCACACCACAGCAAGCCATTGGAAGAATACTCTAGTAGAAGAAAGAAAGCCATATTCCATTTTTTTAAACTCTCTTGGGCCCCTTCAGGAATAGCACCAGGGTCTGATACTTAGTGAAGAACCCCCTTTTTGTTCAAAGTAAAGATAACTCAGATTATTTTCTAAATGACAACGAACTTCTCCAAATTGCACTTTTCTAGACCTGGTACATGAGGTTTATAATACCACTTTATCAATTATAATCTCTTTTTACTATGCTGCCTTAGTGAACACCCAACTGTCCTATTAACACTTTGCTGTAATGTTCTTTAATTTTAAATTCATACCAAGAAAGGCAGCAAGAGCTAGGCCATTTGGCAGAATAATGGAGGGGAAATTATTCAGTTTGTTTAAAACACAGAGAGTTCTATGGGTCACTAATTACTATAAGCCATGTTACTTTTTCAGTATTTCAACATCCAAGGCAAAGTCAAATTCTCCCCGTGCACATATTCCCCATGAGTCCACCAGACACCTTTAGAAACTTCCTTACCTCTTTCAGAATGTCATAAAGATCCACTTCGGCAGGGTCTGTCATGAAGTGACACTGATTTCAAGATGATCTATACAAACAGGGCAGAATTTTCTAAAGTCATTAGGTGCCAATACTGGCCTGGCAAAGTTTACAGGCACACACACACACACACACACACACACACACACACACACACACACACACTTTGTCAAACACTTGGTGAGAGGAGAGAAGCTAGGACCTATTTTCCACTACAACTTTTATCATTGAAGACTAGGCCTATTTGGAAGCCTTCTAAAGTGATCTGGTTCTTCAGCTACTTTTTGTCTTCAAAACTTTGCAATAGGATAATATAACTTGCTTGTGGAAAAAGTAGCAAAATTGAGCCTCCAAGATACTGTCTGCATTTCTCTACATTTCCTCCATATATATGGAAGGTATAAACAGTAGATTCTGTGTATTTTCATATAATTAATCTCACCATACCTAAACAATAACAAATAGGGCATTATGAACTCACTGGTATGTATGCACATGTGTGATATGTGTGTATACACATTTGGATAGTCTTTCCTGCTAGGTAGCACAGCATATAGAGCTCCAGTCCTGGTGGACAGAAGACTCCTCTTCCTGAGTTCAAATCTGGCCTCGGGCACTTACTAGTTGTGTGACCCTGGGCAAGTCACTTAACCTTGTTTGCCTCAGTTCCTCATCTGTAAAACAAGCTAGAGAAGAAATAGCAAACCTCTAGTATCTTTGCCAAGAGAACCCCAAATGGGGTCACAGAGAGTCAGACATGACTAAAATGACTGAATAACAACCAAAGTCTTTCCTAAATATGAATTGTTACCATGATTAGAACCTAGGATCATAAAAACATAAAATACCAGTGCATTTATGTGACTTAGATTAGAACCTAGGATCATAAAAAACATAAAATACCAGTGCTTTTATGTGACTTAGTATGACCCCTCAATTTATAGACGAAGAAACGGAAAAATGAGTCATTTGCAAAGGCCTAACTTCCAAATACATAGATGATGGATTGGTATAGTGGAAAGAGGCCTGGATTTGGAGTCAGAAGACCAGTTTGAATTCCAACCTTATTACTTACTACCTATGTGACCTCTGACAAGTCACTTAACCCTTCTGGACCTCAGTTTCTTCAAGCATTTAATGAGGGGTGTTAGAATAAATGCTTTCTAAGATCCCTTCCAGTTCCAAATCCTATGAGCCTATGATTCAGAATGTCCCAAGAACATCGCAAAAGGAAAAATTTCTGACTGAAAAAGCTGCTTCTCCCAAGATTATTAGTAAGTGTGAAAGAATTGAAAAGTGAAAGTTGAGCCTGGGGGTGGGGAGGGACAGAAAGGGTATTTATATGGGTGCAGACATCTTCTTGGCTCACTTTTAAAAGTGTAACTTCTATTTAAGTTTTTCAGCTCGAATTATGAAGAAAAAGCAGTCCAACCATCAGCTAAGTGTGCTGAGAAGGCACTGCACTGACTGAAAGTCGGGCCTCAAAGGCCAACTCCTCAGAACTCTCCAGTTAGCTCCCAATGTGACCCTTAATCTTTTTTTTTAGGGCGGGGGGCATTCTTACAGAGAAATTCATTCAATTTGTTATTTCTGAAGTTATATGAAAAAGGTATGATTACAAATTGATTGGACAGGACTTCCAGTAAAGACAGCAGAACAGTCAGAAAGCCCACAGAGACAGCACCCAATACCCCGTCACTGATTAAGAAAGACCACCCAAACCCCTACTCATCCCATCTAGAATACTGAGGGAAGAAGCAAGAGTGAAAATACAAAAAAAGTAAAGTCTAGAGAGCCACCTTGGAGAGATAATAAGGGCAGCTCCTCTATGAGGCACTTCACTGACCTATAACTTCACCGACCTATAACCATGCAGCCGAGAAACTAATGCTGAGCTAGACCTGCTAGGCTGCTTTCCTCTTCACCTTCATCTGTCCCCTACATTTCCTCAAGACATTGGGTTGGAGGAATAAGGAGCACTAGTAACCTTTTTCCACATAGTCCTCTCACCTATCTTCCTACCAGTCACAGCCCTTGAGCCCCATGCGTGCTCTAGGAATGCCCTGGCACCCTGCCAGAGAATCCAGGCCTGAGCAGAGGAAGGGGCAGCCCCTACCTTCATCTTCTCTGTATTGACCAAAGCATGGTGAATTTTCTAGCCTGGGGACAGCTAAGTTGCACAGTGAGTAGAGCACCAGCCCTGGAATAAGGAGGACTTGAGTTCAAATCCAGCCTCAGACAATTGACACACTAGCTGTGTGACTGGGCAAGTCACTTCACCCCAATTGCCCTGCCTTCCCCCCTCCAAAACAAAGAATTTTCTACCCTGACTTATTCTAACTTAGCCAAGGGTACCAGAGACTTTCATTCCTCAATCTCTATCCTCCACAACAAGGCTCTATCTGGGGGATAAAAGTCATTTAGACTCCCTGTTGCACTGCAACCCCACCTCAGTCAGATAATTCTTTCTTGCCCTGCCACCCTCATTTCCATCTTCTAGAAAATTCTCCCCATTCTCTCCTCTGACGTAATGGTCTTCCTCTTATCTACTTCTGCCTTCCAGATGGCAATCAGTGTTGCTCCCGTTTCCCAAAAGTTGCGTATTCTAATAACACGACCGTATTGCTTGGAAACTCAGAACTGACTTCAAAGAAAAACAGTATCTGAAAGAATTTATCACCAAAAATCAACAAATAAAGGAATCTTTATAAGAAGAAGAAGAGGAAATATGGACTAACCAAACAATTAGTGACTACCCAAAATAACAATATTCTTTGTCTATAGTTACCTTTAGCTAATATTTAAGACAAATGTGGCTAGAAGAATAGGATAGGTCTTATAATCTTTTGTAAAAGGAATAATAAAATTAGTGTTTGCAAAAAATGTGTATTTTAAGGATTAGCACAAGAAGGTAAAGAACATTTGAAACATCTATATCTATCAATAAAAATGTATTTGATAGTGGAATGACAACAAAAGAAAGGAAAAATGGAAAAGGGAATGACAATTCTAAAGGTAACACTCTTGTATTAAAAAATTTTTAAGAGATCAAATCACAGTAAATAAAAGAATTAACTTTAAAAAAATTAAAAGAATTAACAGCTTATAAAATCCAAAAGTATAACCTGTTTAATTTACTAGTTTCATTAAATGAAACAGAAGATTATACTGTTATATATATATATATATATATATATATATATATATATATATGTAAAAGATTATACTAGACTGATGCCCTTTAGATAGCACCAGGGAAAATAGGAAAATGGTTAAAAAAATAAAGAAACCAAATGTTTTACTTACAGAGAAAAGGGAAAAGAATAGCACCCACTATGTGCCAGGCACTGTTCAATATGCTTTATCCAAATATCTCGTTTAATCTTAAAACATCAAATGATGAAAAAGTTCACATTTATAGAGAAACTTACTAGAATAATATCAGACTATTCAGAAACATCAAAACAAATCTCAGTTGAATGCAATTAGAATTTATAACAATAAATGTAAATGGTTAGAAACCCACTAAAAGAAAAAAGTCAGAGAATAAGGAATAAAACTTATCAATATGCTGCTTAAACTATACATTTATAGTTTATATACATATATATATATCTTACACATGTAGTTTATATACATCTTAAACTATAAACAATATATCTTATGTAGAATACATATAGGTGTGTATGTATGTATATATATGTATGTATGTGTATATATATGTGTGTGTGTATATATATACATATATATGTGTATATATATGTGTGTGTGTATATATATACATATATATGTATATATATATGTGTGTGTATATATATATATATATATATATATATATATATATATATATATATATATATATATATATAACTGATTTTAAATGCAGAAGTTGTTCTAAAATAGAGGAGAGGGCCTGGACCTAAGATTTGGTTAGTGTAAGGAACTCTCAGATAAGAGAACCCCCTCGGCCACTGCAGATTACCATTTTCTCACAAACTTACAGTTCTAAAGTACAGCCTGGAACACTAAGACATTAAACAATTTACTTGGGATCACATAGCCAGTATGTGTCAGAAAGAAAATTTGAACATAGGTCTTTCTGATGCTGAGGCACTCTATTCACTATGCCCGATTGTATCTCATAAAATTATGCATTTTTAATTTTTTTAAAAAAAGATTTGTAGTCATCGTATCCCATGAAATGGAATTCAAATTAGAAAAAAAGTGGAAGAGAAACACAAGGACATTACATAATAGAGAAAGGAAAAATGAATGACAAATATATATGAACCTGGACAATTCAATAGTTAATTCATAAAAGACATAGATACAATGAGAAAATTTTACAAAATCATATTAGCAGATGACCTATTCATTCCACTTTCAAGACACAAAAATTCAAATACAAATTTGACAATAAAGTATTACCAGAGTTAATGCTTTATTATTAGATATATAAAGATAATTGTATGGGACAAGTAAGAAACCCATTTTATGTACACTTGAAATGCATACAAAAATAGAACTTATCTTGCCATAGAGAATCTCAATATGAATTCAAAAAAAGTCAAAATTATATAATACTGTATTTTCCAACCATAATGCAAGAAATTTAGAAATAAATAACATGAGACAAAATAACTGAGACAAGTTATAAAATTATGCAGAAAATGAAAATAATTAATGTTTCCTTTAAAGAAGAAATCAGAAATACAACAAAATACTTAAATGAAAATAAGGATAATGTCATTTATGAAAACCGAAGGGATGAAGGCAAAGATACCTTTTAGTATTAAATTTATATCAATGTGTGCCTACTTTATAAGAAAAGGAAATAGCAGGCCCCAGGAAAGGAATAATGAAATTACCCAGGAAAAATTTTAAGAGAGAAATTTTAAAACCTACAAATTGATAAATTATTAATAAATTTCAACAAAAGTGAGGGAAAATTCAAATTAACAAAATTACAAATGAAAAGGCACAGATCATAACAAACACCAAACTTTTTTTTTTAATTCTTGGGAAACACAACAGAGCTATATTGAAAGAAACCAAAGATTTCGAAGTAAATAGATAATTATAAAAATATAAATTCCTAAAATATACAACAGGAAATAAATAATACAAATGACCAATCTTGGATGAAGAAATATGATTTCATCAAAGAATTACCAAAAAAGTCTATATTTCATTCAAGCTTTCTAAAAAGAAATAATCTTTGTTATAGATTATTCATAAATGTAGGAAAATATTAAATATTTCTTGGTAATTTTGAGATAAGTATGCTGTTAATTTTTAACTCCTCAAAAATAACCAAAAAAGGAAATTAATGACACAATGAATAGAGATGCAAAAATTAAATACTAAATAGACAACAGAATATAAAAAACATCAAGAAAATTTTTCATCATGACCATTTAGGATTTGTATCAGGCATACAGGGCTGGTTCAACATCATAAATGAATAAATAAATAAATGAAATATAAATATAAATAAGGGTAATCATAAAAATATGTTTATACAATCATATTCATAAAAAAAACTTAAAAATAGAGGGATTTTTTCTCAATACAAAAAGTATCTTTGTTAAGTTGAGACAACAACATATGAAATGGAAAAATATAAGAAGCATTCTGACTAAAAACAATAAAGCAAGGATGCTCATTCTATTTTTATTTTATATAGTATTGTGTGAAATTATTCCTTATATCCTGCTAAAATTTAAGCTACTTTAAAGCAGGGACTGGTTTAATTTTTGTCTTCATACCATAATGCCTGGTATATAAAAGTTCATTAGTAAATGTTTATTGACTGAGAAAATTCTGTAATTATAAAGTAAAAAGATATTTGAATGAACATTGGAAATCAAAAGGTTAAATGTCATTTTTCAAAATTATATTATAGTGTGTATGTAGACTAAATCTACAGGATATAAGACTAATTCACAAAAATCATCTGTATTCTGATTCGATAGCAGGTGATCAAGATGACATAATAAAAAAAAAAGAAGTCCTTTTTACAACTTCAACAGAAATTATCCAATAGTTGCGTATTAACCTACCTAGGAATACATAGCATCTGATGGACAGCTATGAAACTATAATAATGAACATAAAGGAAAAACTAAACAACAAGAGAGACAATTAATATCCATTCGTGGTTTAGCTTAAATATGAATCAAAACACCTAGGGGTTTATTTCTAGAATTAGATGAAATCATAATTAAATTTATATGTGAAAACAAGTGAGCAAGGATTTTTTGAAAAAACTTAAGAGTTGTCCAGCTGGAAAGATGTATCTTGAGTCAGGATATAATTGATATTTATATAATCTTAGAGGATAAGTAGCAACTTGTTCACTGAATCTCAATATACTAGAATAACAGGAAGCTCTGTGAAACTTGAAAGTAGTGATTTTAAGACAAATAAAAGAAGTTGGATTTTATAGAATAAGGAGTAAACTACCTATTATAGGAGATCATTGTTCTCAAGAAATGGTACATACTACAAATGTGAGAAGTATAATAATAACAGCAATCTACTAAAAACCAAAACCGTTATCCATGTAATGATACTATTAGGTAGCAAATGACCATGACAAAGTGATATCCAGCGAAGACTTTGTGTGCCTTGAGACGGCTATAATAGGAACCATGAAACACTGGTCAACTTGACTCTAATTGTTCCTATGACTCCAAGAAATAGAAATTGGAAGGTGGCAAGGACACATAAGATCCATTTGGCTTAAATACTTCACAGTGGTGCATGGATTAATAGTAAAACATTTTGCCAGCTCTCTCAGATGTTTTCCTGATGCAATTTTTTTAATAGAAATCATGTAACTCTTAACAAAGAATAAAAATACCAATAATATTTCTAAATATACACCAATTATATGATTGCATACCTCACAGCTTGTACCATTAAAATTATCTGTAAGCACTGACAAGAACATATATTGGCTAAGAAGCAAAAAAAGGTGTGCCAAGAAGTCTCAAAGGTATAAAGAGCAATTTTTTATCAACTTGGTAATTATTGAATAAGCTCTTCCAAAGTGTGGAAGTAAATGTATTGAACTTGTGGATTATTTCAAAACCTTTTACTCAGTACTGCATTCATGGTTTAGTCATGTACTTAGTAAACACATTAGACCAAAGTATAGTGAGAATACTAGAGGATTTGAGACCTATGTAGAATATTTATTTAGCATACCCTATAAATACCTTAACATCAAGAACAATTCTTGTGAAATACTGTGTTTTTCATGAATTCAGTTTAAATCCATCATCGTTCTGCTTAACCTCAAAAACATTAACATACCATTATCTATTCTCAGTAGAAGAATGGATTCCAAATTAAGAGAGTCAAATTAATCCTTGGAGCATATGGATGACATCAAGATCTATAGGTCCACTAGAAAACAAATCAAACAGCTCCTTTATCTTGTGGAATCTTTCTCCTTTAGATTCAAATTTAATTATTTTCACATGCAAAGGAGAGAGACTAAAGGCATTGGCCTTGAATCTGAAGGTCACAATGAACCAATGGAAGAAAGTAATACCTATAAATACATTGGTCACATCCAGCCATTGAACTCAAACATATGGATGAATAGAATAGAATAGAATAGAATAGAATAGAATAGAATAGAATAGAATAGAATAGAATAGAATAGAATAGAATAGAATAGAATAGAATAGAATAGAATAAGAGACTTATTCGCATCCTGAACTCAAAGCTCAATGGGAAGAACACATTTAAAGCAATCAATACCTACCCAATACCAGTCTTAATTTTCTAATTGTAAAATGAACCCTAACAGATTCAGAAAGTACCCTAACAAAAAATCTATTCAACATCAATAAAACATAGGGTTTATCACCCTAAAGCAGCTATAGGAAGATTGATTTTCCATGCTAAAAATAAGGAAAGAATTGATACATTATTAGAGAACTTTTAGAGCACATGACAAACAGGTAAAAAATCTAGAGAAATAATTTTTGGAATAATCAAACATAACTTCACTAAGTAAAGTTTGCTAATATGCATATGCCTTTTGATTTGTCAAATGTAAACAAAAGTTGCTTGCCTTCAGATGAAGGAAACCTATGAATTAAATTAAATTAAATCCAAGTGTGGAATCAAACAGCCATCTATGAGTGATATGATTTCACACAAGTGACATCCATATAAAATGAGCCAACAAAATGTCAACAAAAAAACATCAATCAGTGTTTGAGTCATGTGGAATTCTTTGTGGAAACATGGAGGTTTGTGACGGCAATTCAGGACCAAGTTATTGCTACAAGAAATTAGAGAAGGGTTATTCTTAGGGAGTCTGGATGTAGTAACCAATGTAGGTTGATAATAGCTAATAATAATAACTAAAGTTTGTAAGGAAATTAGGGCAACAATGCAACATGGATCTACAAGCTGGGAAAAAAAATAATATTAATTGAATACCTACCAAAACATAACCTAGTAGCCAGTATTATACATCAGAAACTCATTATCTGGCTTAGAAAAATAGTGGCAGCAAATGATACAATGGATAGAATATCAAACCTGGAATCAGGAAAATCTGAGTTCAAATCTGGTCTCAGACATTTACTAGCTGTGTGGCTTTGGACAAGTCACATAAGCTCTGTCTGCTTCTGTCTGCCTGTAAAATAGAAATAATATGAGCTATCTCCCAAAGTAATTGTAGAGGAGGGGAGGAAAAAGAGATAACATTTATGAAGTGATTTGCACCTGTAAAAAAACCTATGTAAATTCTAACTATTATTTTCATAGCTGTTTATTATTATTATTATTAGAATAGCCAATGAAAAGCTACCATACTACAAATACAGACCCCATCATATCTTGGAGAACACAACTTAAAAACTGCACTAGAAACAGACTGTTTTCCTAGGCCATACTGTTGCCCACAATCACCCTTAGCGTGACATTGATTAGTAAAAATTTAAGAACAACATTTTTAATAGACGGTCATGCCAATACTCATAGTCTCCAAGTTACATGGAACAAAAAGCTTTCAAACAACAGAAGCCTAGCAAAGGAGATCAAAATGAAACACATCACATCCCTGTCATCTTCTCTGCTTCTGGAGTTGTGCAAAGGATGTTTTCAATGAGCTTATATTCTAATACTTTTATTCAACTACAAAAAGCAGTTAATCTTTTTATGCAATCATTCATAGAACACCAAACTTAAATAATAATAGCAGGATGGTGATGGGTCATAGAACCGCTCTATCTGAACCCCACCAAAAAAGATAAAAACAGTATGACTATGATAATAACAATAATAATTTCTGTTTTCATAGCATTCTAAAGTTCGCAAAGTGCTTTCCCTACATAATTCCACTGAATCTCAACAACACCACTATGAGGTAGATAGTACATGCATTATTTGTTCAGTAGTTTCGGTTGTGTCCCACTCTTCATGACCCCATTTGGGGCTTTCTTGGCAAAGATACTCCAGTGATTTGGAATTTCTTCCTGTAAAATGAGCTGTAGAAAGAAATAGCAAACCACTGGAGTGGTTTGAGGCAAACAGGGTTAAGTGATTTGTCCAGGGTCACACAACTAGTAAGTTTCTGAGGACAGATTTGAATTCATGAAGATGAGTCTTCCTGAGTCCAAGCCTAGTGCTCTAAGGTTTAGAGATGTTATGTTAGTCATATGACATTGAAGAATGGGGGAAAATGCTGAACAAACCACTTGGGTTTGCGTCCTAACTATTCACTAACTATGGGTAAGTTATTTCCTTTCTCAGAGTCTGCTTTCTCATCTGTAAAATTGGTCATAAAAATATTTGCACTATTTCAAAAACTTTTTTATGATGAAAGCACTTTGAAAACCTTAATATACTTTACAAATAAGATATATTACTTTTATACATGTAGCAAGTGTCAGAGCCAGGTTACAAACTCAGGGATCTCCTGATTAAAAGTCTCAAAAGTCCACTATTTCAATAAATTCACAGATAAATTCACAATGGGTTAAAGAAAGCAAAGGAAAACCTCCTACCTTTTAAACTTAACATCATGAAGCATAACTATTTCTTCTAAAAACTACCACTCTCAGAGGCCAAGTACTGGCCTAACTGGAGTACAACTAGACAAATGTTATGTTCTTAAGCGTTCACAAGCTTCACTATCCCTATAAAATCACTAACCCTTTCCATGATGGATTTAAAGGAAAATGTGCTTTTTACTGGCTATTGCTTACAATTTAACACTTAATTCCAAAGTGCTTAGAAATTTTCAATCACAGATATGTTGTAAAGTCATTACATTTACTAATGATTTGAGCTTAGTAAGAATTACTGAAAAGTAGTAACATTTTATTGCAAAATATACATTTAAGCAACTTAATATGAGCAATAAAAATAGTTTAAGGAAAGAGAAATTGCTTTACAATATTTCTTTACTTTTGGATTTCACATTACTTAGAGAGCCACAGAAACATCAAGGAGTCTTAGAGGATATCTAGTCTAACCTACTACATTTAGAAATCCTCTCTACATCATCCCTAAGAAATATTCATTCAATTATCCTGAGTACTTCTACAGACAGTGAACTCACTATCTGAGTATCCCATACCATTTTCAATAACTCTAATTTTGGGCAAGTTTTTTCTTCTATTGAGCCGAAATCTACCTCTCTGTTACTCCTACCCACTGATCTCAGTTCTGTTCCCTGGAATTAATTCAGAAAAGTCAATCTTTCTACATGATTCCTTTCATATGTTAGAAAAACATGACCACACAGGCAGACCAACAGACAGACAAATACACACACACACACACACACACACACACATACACACACTATCTTCTCTTCTCCAAGTTAATTATCTCCAGTTCCTTCTACCAATGCCTATAGAAAATAATTTTACCTCTTCTCACCACAATATCAATTTTCTTCAAACTAAATAAATATAGACATATGGTGGCATTATCACTAATCTCCTATTTTCTTCTATAAATGCACCATAAATATTATATTATCTAAAAATTATCTTTTACTTTACCAAACCCATAGAAACCTCAGCAAATAGTGACATTTAATTACATAACTGCTCATCTCTCACCTGTACTAATAGGAGAACAATGGTGTGAATAATCCAAAACTGTGGCTTGAGAAGGTATGCCATAATGTGATTTTTGTCATACCATATAAACTTTGCTTTGACTTGCATTAAAGCTAATTTGTGCTCCCTGAGTAGGTATTACAGAACAGGAGAGGAGAGGAAGGTATAAAAGGAACATTAATCTATCAAGTAAAATATTCCATTTATTAACACTCAACCTCTTCTCCTAGATATTCTCTCTTTTGGGTTTTTGTGGTACTGTTCTTTCTTTGTTCTCCTTCTGTCTTTCTCAGTTTTCTTTGCTGAATTTATCCTTATCCTACCCCCGATCTATGGGTACACTCTACCTGTGCCTTCTCTCTACACTAAAATAACTGGTGAACTCATTGGTTCCCATGAGATTAATGATCATCTCTATGTAAATGGATCCCAGATATCTATATCTATATGTAGCCCTAGTTTCTCTCCTGATTTCCAGTCCCTATCATGAACTGTCAATCAAATATTTTAAACTAACTTCCCATGGACATCTCAAAATCAACATATCTGGATCAGAACTCACCTTTCTCCTCATCAAAGTCATTCTTCTATATGTCTCTGTTTCTATTGAAGGGATCCCGAGCCCTCCAATCTCCCAGGTTCATAATTTCAGTATTATCTTCTGCTCCTCAATCTCCTTCACACCATATATCCAAAAAGTTACAAATCTTGCCACTTCTATCTCACTAACATCTCTCACATTCATCTTCTCTCTACTGATATGACAACCACCTTAGGTCCAGCTCTTACCACTTTTTACCTATAGTAGTGCAATGATCTCCTAATTGTCTCTCTAGTACAAATCTCTTCCCACTCCAATCTACCCCACATAGAGCTGCCAAAGTGCTTATCCTAAAATCCGGGTCTGACCATGTTGTTCTCCTGTTGGTAAATTCCACTGATTCCCCAATGCCTGTTTGGCATTTAAAGTATTTCAAAACCCGAACATCCCAATTTTATTAAGTATCGTTCCCCTTCATATACTCTGAGGTCAGTTAATCAATCCGAAAGTGTTTATTAAGTGCCTACTATGTTATGGGCACTGTGCTAGGTGCTTAGAATACAATGACAAAAAAATGAAACACCTGAAGGTACATAACTCTCTCTTTCCTATCTTTTCCTTTACACAGGCTGTCCACCATGCCCAGAAGTCATGCCTTCCTCCTCTCTGCCTGTTAAAATTCCATTTCCCTCCAAACTAAAATGAAGTATTGCCTTCTATAAGAATCCTTTCCTGAGTTCCCAGCTTCCAGGGCTTTTCCTCCCATAAATGTATCCTGTATTTATTTTTATATACTCATAACATGTACTTGTCATCTTCTGCAATAGAATGTCAACTCTTTAAGAACTCCAGCTGTTTCATTTTTTACTTCATTTCTAGTACCTACCTATTTTCCTGGATCATAGTAGATGCCTAATAAATGCTTAAGGTTTGATTGACTCATATTCACCAAAGTAGAAATTCTAAGTATGGGAAATAGAGTTCTCTAATTAGAAATCATTCAATTATTCTGTTCTTTTTTATTATAATATGGACAGTTTTAGCTATGATTACAATTTTTTTGTGAAAGGTTACAATTTCTCTTGCTCTGTAATATTCTCCCCACAATTTCTACACTCAAAGTAATGAAACCACTTCAATGGCAGAGAACTGTTTGAACAGTAAAACGTTAGCCTGCAAAGATCCTTAGTGATCACCTAGTCCAACTCTCTTCTTTCAGATGAGGAAACTGAGAAACAGTGAGATTAAATTACTATATAAGATAATGGCAGACCTAAAAAGTCAGACCTGGTTTTCTGGATCACAAAACCCAGTTATTTTTACCTCATTAAATATTCTTAAGTTTTATACAAAGTTTGGGCTGGGCAGCAATGGCTTAAAGGTAGATTTGAATATAATATTTGGTATAATGGAAAGAGCACTGGATTTGGAAAGAGATCTGAGTTCTAATTTTGGTTCTGCCCTTTACTGGTTGTGGACAAGTTAACTAATCTCATTGAGTATCACTTTCATATTACTAAACTAGGGATAGCAACATTTATACCTGACAGAGTTGTCAGGGCCAAATAAAATAATGCCTGCAAAGCATTTTGTAAATTGTAAAGTGCTATTTGAGGGTGACCTGTTACTATTCATGAACTCTATGAAAGGTTTAAACAAATTAACGGAGTATGGAACAAGCATAGGTTTACCTGTTTACATAAATACCAAGCTGTCCCGGGATTTCTAATAATATTTACTATACACTTCATGGAGTATAAAACAGGAATTTGGGAGGGGGGTGGATTTAAAGCTTTTAAAGTCTTCACTGGCATTTGTGACAGCCCAGATGGCAGAATCTTTGGCAACACAGGTATCCAAAATAGCAGATCCATGCCAGGCAGAGATTTTCCATAGACATTAAAACTAACAGAAATTTAGAAGAAAAAAACAGAACATCTCTGATACTCTTGGCAAAATATGTTTGAGAGAATTTACACAAAACAACCAAAATCCAAGTAGTATCCTGTCTATAAGTCCAGGCCAAGCTACTATTTTTATAAACTAGTGACATGGGACAAAAGGGGGCACACATGATCATTCCAGACTGTTGAGTTAAGAGCAGATGTTGGGAAATTAACTATTTTCCACATAAGAAATGCAATAAGTCTGGAGAAATGCAGGGACGGTGAAAAAAGTTAAAACTGGAGGGCACATTTCAAACACAATTAAGAGCTCTCCAAGGACATTTGTTTTTTGGACCAGAGCTGTGATTTCATTGGCATACGAAACTGCCTGTGAGGAAACACCCTCTGCAAATGCAAGTCAGTATCTGCTCGGCAACTTAGGGGCTCAGAGAGTTCCCTGAGGCACTGAAATGTTGAGTGACTTGTCCAAGGTCACACAGTCACCATGGGTTAGAGACACTTCCTGACACTGAAACCACCTTACTCTCTACCATACAAACTACTTATCTGGGGATAAAAAGGTAAAATGACCCTTCAATCAAATTATAGATCTCTGCTAATACAACTCTAATAGCCACATTGTGACTGGCTAGACTCGAGCTTGTGATTAGTCATTAGTGGGGTTAAAAGGTTATGGATAGATAGATGGATAGATAGGTAGACGGATGGATAGATAGATAGAGATATGGTTATAGATATAGTTATAGATACTGGAAGAGGCAGTACAGCACCTTGGAAAAAGTCCAACACAGGTTAAGATCCCAGCTCTGCTACTCAATCCCACAGTAATCATGGGCAAATCAATTTATACCTTTGAACCTTAGTTTTTTTTCAGGAAAAGGTGACTTGACTATAAGGATTTTACATTTATAATTTGTTATTCAGTCATTTGTCAGTCATGTCTGACTCTTTGTGAACCCATTGAGGTTTTCTTAGCAAAGATACTGGAGTGGTTTGCCATTTCCTTCTCCAGCTCATTTACAGGTGAGGAAACTGAGGTAAACAGGGTTAAGTGACTTGCCCTGATCTCACAGCTAGTAAGTGTCTGAGGCCAGATTTGAACTCAGCAAGATGAGTCTTCCTGACTCCAAGTCCCACAATCTATCCACTGAGCCATCTACCCGCCCCTGACATTCTATGATACAATTCTACATTCTGTGATCCCAGAAAACCTGGGTTCAAATCCCAACACTAATACTTATAGCTTGTGTATAGGGAGCGAACCTGTGATTATACTAATGTAAAGAACTCCTAGATGAGCATAACCCCCCACTTCCATACTAGGTTAGCACCTTCTCTCCAACTTATGATCTTACAGAATTGCCCAGATCAAAGTCAAACATGCATGGGTACTGCTGGAATCAGATTAAATTAAATTGGGAAATATTTTACAAATTAAAAGAATAATATAACACAGAAAATGTTAGTATGTGGCTCTCTAAGTTAATATGCCTCGCCCAAACAGATTTAGTGGCCTTCATTTCTATATGAGTTGGACACCTCTGACCTAGAGAAGTTGAATGACTTCCCCTAGATCAAACAGCCAGAATATGACATAGGAAGATTGGAAAGCTGGGTCTTCCTGACTCTAAGGTTAGGTCACTATTCATGACTCCCTTCTGCCTCTCAAATTTATATCTTGTGACAGTGAGTGAACCATGTACCTTTTCAGAGCCTCGATTTCCACATCTGTAAAATTGTGACAATGAAACTTTTATTGCCTCTGTCATAAAGTTGTCATGGAGAAGTGCTGAATGTGAGTGAGTTGATACAATTATAAAAGCCTAAATGTTTTATGAGGTCATAGGATTAAGACCATGTAGATCGTGTAGACCAATCCCCTTATTCTAAGTCAATGAGACCCAGAGAGCTTAGATTAATGCAAAAATGTTCCCATTCTGAATCCAGTGTTCTTTCTGGCCATCTTTAAACATTCTCTGTCCTCCTACCTCTACTTCCCATGGGGTATTCTCTACTTGCCCCCACCGCAAGTTCTGATTAGTGAGCATTCATTATAACTAACCCAGACTGGTCTCTTGTTCCCTCAGCTTCTCCTTCTTCTTCTTCTTTTTTTAGGTCTTGTTTTATTTTTTTATTATTGAAATTTGTTTTATTTTTCATTATGCACAACTTGCCGTTCCTTTTATATATAATAATAATCATGTAACTTTCTTTTTTTTCTTTTTTTTTCTTCCCTCCCCTGACTCTAGAGATGGCTAACATTAGACACAAATATAAATACATATATGTGTGTGTGTGTATACACACATTATATATACATACACACATATACATATATATATATGTAAAATCATTCTATACATAGGTCAATTTATCAGTTGTTTCTCTGGATGCAGATGTCTTCCTTCATAGGTCCTTTATAGTTAATAGTCAAAATTAGTTAGTTGCTCAAAGCTGTTCTTAAAACAATATTGCTGTTACTGTGCACAATCTTCTCTTGGTTCTGATCATTTTACTCGCCAGTATTTTGTGCAAATCTATCCACGTTTTTCTATCCAAATTTTTCTAAGATCATTGAGCTCACCATATTTCATAGCATAGTAGTATTCCATCACAATCATATACCACAACTTGTTCAGCCATTCCCCAATTGGCAGGAATCCCTGCAACTTCCAGTCCTTTGCCACCACAAAGAGAGCTACTATAAATATTTTAGAACACGTAGGTTCTTTTTCTTTTTTCTTAATCATCTTTGGAAACAGATCTAGTAGTAGTATTACTGGGTCAAAGGCTATAGGCAGTTTAATAACTCTTTTTGCATAATTCCCAAGAGATATCCCCATTTAAAATTCTACACAGTATAAAATACCTAGGGGTACACCCCACCTGTTTGGTTAGCTAATGCCTCAGCTGTTGCTGTTCTCTGGCCATCTTCATGCCAAACCACTATTCTTGTGCCCTCACCTCCAATTTCCACCAATTAAATCTACCTCAGCTTTCCTGAAAAATACTTATTAATTAGATGTCCTACTACTTCACTCACCATATCAATGACATTCCAGATCATAGCATTTCTTTCTGGCCACCACTCTCCATTTGTGTTGTCTTCCCTTTTGAATATAAGTTCCCTAAAGGTGGGGGCTGATATTTGCAAATAATGAACTGTCTTGACTTTTGTATCTCAGTCAATCAATTAATACGATTTACTAAGCACCTACTATGTATGAGGCACTGTACTAGGTTCTAGGGATACAAAAATAGGCAAAAGACAGTCTCCCTTAGACTGTAAGGAAGTTAAACAGTGTTTATCATGGTGCCTTTCACAAAGAAAGTCTTTATTTAACAAATAGTTTTTCATTTATTCATTCATTTTATCACATCACCTTGGGTTTATTTTTATTAAATAAATACTCCTATGAACATACAAAGTGCCTCAGCCAGATGTCACACTGGGTGTCTCTTATATGTGATACAATTGGTATGGTCTATCCATTAGGATCATTTATTTATTGGTGAGTTTCAAATGCTGAGATCATATTTAAATATTTTATAGACATAGTCATATATGATTGATATGTGACTTTTTATATAAAACTTTGCCATTTTGAAAATGTAAATGAGCAAAAGTTTAGTTTTTAGACTTAGATGGCATTTTCCGTCAGACTGAATCCATCAGCGTGCACATCGTAGAATCATAGGACCAAATGTTAGATTAGAACTAAGGGAACATCTGGACTAATTCTCTCATTTTACAAATAAAGCGACATTTAGAGTGGTTAACAGGATGTGAAATTAATCTTCTTACACCAAGTCTACTTCTCCTTCTGCAACTATCACAACCCCTTAAACCACTCATAACATTGGGATACCCAAAAAAGGTCTTGTGGAGAAAGGTCCTAAATTCCTTGGTGATATGACAGAGAGAACCATGAATTTAGAGCCAGGAGTTCTGGGTTTTAATTCCAGACCTGCTATTGACATTGAAGTAATCATTCAAACCCTTTGAGCTTCAGTAGCCATCTGTAAAATGAAAGAGTTAGATTAGATCAGGGGTAGGGAACCTATAGCCTCATGTGTGGTCTTCTAGGTCCTTGGATCCTCAGTCTTTTGACTGAGTCCAAGTTTTACAGAACACATCCTTTTATTAAGGGGATTAGTTCTATGAAGTTTAGATTCAGTCAAAGGGCCATACTTGAGGACCTAGGGGGCCATATGTGGCCTTGAGGCGTAGGTTCCCCACACCTGGATTAGATCAACTCTAAAGTTCCTTCTAGCTATAAATTCTATTTTAAAATTGAAATTTTCAATTGTAGGTCAGAATGAAACATAGAATATGACCACTTATGAACTTCTCCCAATCAATACTATCATCTATAGGGCACCGAAACATCAATCAAATTCTTCAGGTAAAGCATACCTAGTAGAGAGATGGGGACCAATCAATCAACAAATAGACCTCAAAAAAGTAAATGCTGCTTTCAAACATTACACAGAACTCAGTATCTCTCTTGAAGCTGTTAAGCACATGATCCACTCTTTGGTGTTTTATTTAAATTATTTATGCCTTTGGGTTAAGAAAGGATGTAAGCTCCAAGAGATGTTTCTATTACCACCACCAAAGGATCGATCTTAACCAAAAGAAATTTGTTTTTGACCAAGAAGCCATGTTTTAACCTTCCATAGGATAAAATGGCTATTCGTGTGGCTTTTATTTTCTAGGAGTTTGGTTTAGAAAGTGAGATTTCCTCATTTGTAGTTCCCACTCAGCCATTAGCAGTTGACCAAAAAAAAAAATAACTTAGTGTTTATCAGTCTTTCTCCCTTGGAGCTTTCAGGCTGAATGGCTGACATAGTTCAGGGCAATGAGAGAACTCTCTGCAAGAGAGTGAGAGACCCAAGTTCACCAATGGCCAAGTATAGAAAAGGGTCAGGTGACTTCCCCAGGACAAGCAGTACTGTACAGCTGGGGAACTTGAGTCAAGATATGGTGGGGTTTATCTCTAGAACTAGAAACCACGAGGGAAAGTTGCAAAGAAGTTGATGTATACTTGAAGTAAAAAAAAGAATACCAACAGAGCTATCCAATAGAGGAATAGGCTGCCATGGGAAATACGTCATTCACCTCCCTGAAGGTCTCCAAGAAAAAGCTGACTGATCCCTTGATGAGTTTGTTGTGAGTTGTTAAGGTACAGTTTAGAATAGATGGCCTCTGAAATGCCCTCTGATTCAGAGATCCCTTGATTCTGACCATATACTACTTTATAAATGTGTAAACATCTCATTGGACACTCCTTGTAGACAAAGGCTGCTTTGCTTCCTATCTGTTGCTTGTCAAAGTGACAAAGACTGAGGCTACTACATGAAAGAATGTATAGAATGCTAAACTTCGAGTCAGGGAGACAAGTTTGAATCCTGCCTCACATATTCACTAGCTTTGTGACGCTAAGTCACTTCTATGAGCTTTAGTTTCTTCATTTGTAAAATGGGCATGATAATAGTACCTGCCTCCCAGGGTTGTCGTGTAGGCAAAATAAGACAAGATATTAAATCACTTTGTAAATCTTAAAACACGATAGCCATATTAGCCATTTTCAATATTTCAAAAAATAAATTTGGGAATAAGGAAATTTACAATGGGAATTTTTTTTCACTGACAACTGATGATTTGTGGCTGAAGGAATTACTGAAACAGTTTTAAAACAACATTTATCTTAGCCATGACAGTCCAAAGTTAATTTTATGCCTTAAAAACTGGAGATGACATTGTGCAGGATGATACAGAGATAAAGATAGCAGCCAAATTCCATCACTTTAATCTTTCTCCTTCATCTTAAATGACTTGACAGGCCACCTGATTTCTATCACCTGCTTTTCATCTTGGGGTAACTGTTTAAAAATACAATTCTGGACAGTTTGTAGCATGCAGAGGTCTCTTTTGCTTATTAATATGCAATTCTTGGCTCAAAGCTCTCTTTGGTACTAACCCTTGGGAATAAAAATGGACTGCAGCAAATCTCAGGCAAACTTTCCATAGCAACCAGAATAGGTAGCACTTTAAGGCTAGCTGTTCACACCAAGTAAGTCAATGCAAGTTGTATTACCAGTGGGTCATCATTTGGTCTATATCATTCATCAAATACAATCTTATCAACTTCCCACCAGCCTCCAGTGAGCCCAAGGAAGTACAACATTCTAGCTCCATCGATGGAAATTAATGGTACCCACTCAGTATATCGGCAGCATGGAGAAATTTACACAGCAAGCTATACTGCTGAAAAATTGGAAATATTTGCTTAACAGAAGCACATTGATTAAAGCAACACCAAGATCAAATTACTTTCCCAACCCAGGCAATTTTACCCCTGAGGGTAGCTTGGAAGTTTATTGGCAGAGCAATGATAAAAAGGTTGTGTGCTCTGCCTACATACTGTAGTAGGGGTGTTAATCACAAAAGAAATTCGTAATTTCTTTTCCTGAACCCAGAGTCTTCACTCACTTATTTTGATCCTATCATAAAATTTAATGAGGACGTTAAATTATTTTCAGAAGGTGTTTTTAATTCTTCCACTTTGGAGGAAACGCTTTCATTTCCATGGCCAATTGAAAACTATCTTTAAAAAATGAAAATAAAGTTCATTTGAATTGAAAGGCTTCCAAAGTTACCATGTCTCTCAATTCCTTCTGAAGAATATAGCAAATAAAACCAGACACTAATGTCCCTCCTAACTACAAAGGCAATTACAGCCCCCAAACCATTTAGCATGTGATAATTATAAACAAAGAAAAATGATTAAACAACACAAAGAAGGGTAATACCTAGATAACCTGAACACGGGCCTGCAGGTTGTAATTCAAGAGCTAGCGACTCTCTGAACTAGTTTTTTTTCATTCTTTCCCTTTTTGAAATCGGAAATTAAGACATCCCAGGATTCATTAACCCAACATAAAATTCTTCATTAATGCCAAAAAAATTATTCTATTTTACTTAACATGGGAACTTAAAATACCTTGTAAATGGATACTTTTGATTAGCTCAAAATATATCAGTTGAAAATTATTTTTTAAAACATACAAATTAGTGTTTCAGGGACTCACAGTCACTAACTGTTTGGGTCCTATGACCCCGATATAAGCCTGCCCAAGAGAATAAAATAGAAACAGGATCAAAAAATGATACCACAAATACCACCAGTCATCATCATGCAGCTGTGTTCTTTTTTTTATTTAATATAGTTAGTTTTCAGCATTGATTTTCACAAGAATTTGAATTACAAATTTTCTCCCCATTTCTACCCTCCCCCCCACTCCAAGATGGCATATATTCTGGTTGCCCTGTTCCCCAGTCAGCCCTCCCTTCTGTCACCCCATTCCCCTCCCATCCCCTTTTCCCTTCCTTTCTTGTAGGGCAAGATAAATTTTTAAGCCCCATTGCCTGTGTATCTTATTTTCTAGTTGCATGGAAAAAACTTTTTTTTTTGTTTTTGAACATCTGTTTTTAAAACTTTGAGTTCCAAATTCTCTCCCCTCTTCCCTTCCCACCCACCCTCCCTAAGAAGTCAAGCAATTCAACAAGGGCCACATGCAAATCATTGTGTATAACCCTTCCACAATACT
>CM053624.1:99977036-100021762 GCA_028646595.1 Phalanger gymnotis | reverse complement strand
TAACTATATTTTGCTTCTTCCTAACCTATCCCCCTTTATTGAATTTTCTCCCTTGAACCCTGTCCCTTTATGAAAGTGTTTGTTCTTGATTACCTCCACCCCCATCTGCCCTCCCTTCTGTCATCCCCGCCTTTTTTATCTTCTTCCTCCTTCTTTCCTGTGGTGTAAGATACCCAATTGAGTATGTATGGTATTCCCTTCTCAGGTCAAATCTGATGAGAGCAAGATTCACTCATTCCCCCTCACCTGCCTTCTCTTCTCTTCCTACAGAACTGCTTTTTCTTGCCACTTTTATGCGAGATAATCTACCTCATTCTATCTCTCCCTACTCCCTCTCTCAATATATTCCTCTCTCATCCCTTAATTTGATTTTATATCTTTTAGATATCTTCTCTTCATCTTCAGCTCACCCTGTGCTCGCTCTCTCTCTCTCTCTCTCTCTCTCTCTCTCTCTCTCTCTCTCTCTCTCTCTCTCTCTCTCTCTCCCTCTCTCTCTCTCTCTCTCTCCATATATATACTCTCTCTCTCTCTCTCTCTCTCTCTATATATATATATATATTCAAATTGTTGCTACAAAGGTCCAAGGAAATATTCTGTTGAGCAAAAAAAGCCATGTTCCTTACAAATATCCATAAAACAGAGACAGTTCTACTGTCCACGTAGAACTCTGGCTCCTCAGCCATCCTGCTCTTGAAGGGGTTCAGCTCCCACTTATCATTGGGATCTTTGCCACAATCCAGCGAGTAAAGGAGGCCCTAAATTTTAGACTCTCTAATACCTGTGAAGGATAACATCCTGGCCTCTAAATGTGTGTGTGTGCACACACAAGTGCACACTGTCCCTTTATCTCTCACCTGTCAAAAGCATTCTCCACATTACACTGAAACTGTTAGCCATTAACAGAAACAGTCACCTAGAGAGACCAGAGTGTTTATATACATCATCATTTGTTACTGGAAGATTCCAAAGTGACCTTTTGGTTTTCCTAAGTCCTATTCCTAAGATTCATTTAAATCTTTAAAATATATGATTACATATCCTAAAAGATTTAGAGTTTTTCAGATAACATTATCTTTCCCTTTCCACCAAGGAGCATACTGACCCATATGCATATATACACTATAGCTCATTCTAGCTCTGATTATGACATACGGTGGGCAGTGAAGAGACATTTTGAAGAGTAGTAAGCAAGGGCATCTTGGCTTAGGAGAAACTTAATGCTCTAGTTCCTGGCAATTGCTTTGTGAAGTTTCAATTAAAGTAGGAAATTGCTATCGTAACCTAATTATTTCATATCTCACATGAGCACTTGGGTAGAAACACTGGTTCTTCGTGACTGGCCCAAGAAGGGTGTCAAGAATAAAAGTTAAAACTTTGAATCATTTCTGCACCCCATTTTTAGTGGCAGTTTAATCAAGATTTTCTTTATGTTAAACCTAAATATGCTACTTCAACACATTCTTCTTAGTTATGCCCTCTAGGCACAAAAGAGAAAGTCTAATTACATTTCTAAATAACAGTCCTATTTTTTTCAAAATAGCTATCTAAAATCCCCTAAGTCTTCTTTTCCTTCAATTGATTATTGTATGGCATAGTCCCAAATTACACAGTCTTAATGATAACACTTAATTGCTCAAAAACTTTTAGTGGCTTCTCATTGCCTGCAAAATTAAGTGCAAACTGCTTCTATCATTCAAGGTCTTCCACAGTTCTCTCAAGTTCCAGCTATATGGGACCATTCTATATTCCCTGTTTATATCCAGCCCTTTGTTCATACTATTTTGAGCTTCCCTCCCCATCTCTCCAATTATTAAATTCTCTCTTTTCCTTCAAGATGCATCAGAAGCCCTACTTCCTGTATTAGACCTTTTCTGACCACTTCAAGTTTAAATTAATTTCCCACCTTGAAAATCATGAGAGAACTTTACCTAGACTACTCCTTTTCACTCAGCTCACTGTCCTTTATACTACATTTGGTTGTATACATTTGCTCCCCCTCATTGGCCCATCACCTTTAGATTATTAATAAGCTCCTTTAGTGCAGGGGTTCTTAACTTGCAACCCACAAACCCCCAGGGGATCCATGAAAATGAACGGAAAAAATACATCTTTATTTTCACTAGCCTATAACTGAAATTTAGCATTTCCATCATTGAACTTAAAACATTTTTCTAAGTAGGGGTCCACAGAGCTCAACAGGCTGCCAAAGAACGCTGTCACAAAAATATTAAGAACTGCTGCTCTGGTACAAAGTCTTGTGACATATCTATCTTTATATCCTCAGTTCCCCACACAGCACCTGTATATAGCAAGAACCTTATTTTTTAATGAATGAGGAAATATACAAACTAGTTATTTTTTCAACTGAAAGTTGGGTTAGAGTTCAACTTTTAATAAAATCAGAAATTAAAACAGTAATCACGAAATTAAGGACAGAAAAGATCTTGAATTTTTTCTATCAAACATTTCATTCATATCACTAATGTCAACATGAAATGTGAGAATCCTGTTTGTTGTTAGAGACTACCAGAGAAGTCTCTCACCACTAATTAAAATAAGCATGATCACTGAAGTAGAGAACATGAAATAATTACTAAAAGCAGCATAGGAGGTTAGGCTGGAGAGAGGGAGGTCTAGAAGACCAGGATGAGGCAGATTAATGTAATTTAGGGCAATGGCATCAGCTCAATTAGAAATAGAGGCCCCTAAAGCTTCCTGTGGGCTATACATTGCCTTAGAAAACCACATACAAACATCATCTAGATTCTACAGAATTTTTATCTATTTTGTTAAATATTTCCCAATTACATTTTTAATCCAGCAAGTGTTGCCCTCAGGAGTGATGCAGGCCTCATGTAGCCTATAGGCCCTGTCTTTGACACTTCTGGACTCTATAGACAAGAAAAGGAATGGGAACATGATGAGTAAAATCATAGGTTTCAGAGCATAGAAATCATCTACTCCAACCACTTCCTTTTACAAATGAGGACTCTAAGATCCAAAGAGGATACATGAGCTTTCTGAGGTTGTCTGAGATAGTAAGTAGTAAAGCTATATTTTGAACCAATTATCTGCCTACTCCAAATGCAACATTTCTTCTACTGTTACAGAACACTCTTTATATCACAGCAAGCCGGGCTTCCACATTTAAATAACTTGGTTTGCAAACTCTGTTGTTAAGTCCACAAGGACAGTGTCTGTTCTTTTTACTTTGCATTTCTCCCAGCATCAAGTATAGGGCCTTGTATATTGTAGGTGTCCAATAAATATGAAGTATAGATTAAAGCATATTTTTCTTTCTTTTTCTTTTTTTTAAACATAGCCTATGTAGAAATTTGTTTTGCATGACTTCATATTTGTAATGGGTTTTGTATCTCTTGCCTTCTCAATGGGTAGAGGGAAGAGGTGAGGGAAGGGAGAGAATGTGGAATTGAAATAAAATAAAATCAAATAGAAAAATAAATACTTCTTGATTCAGGAAGTCAGCAGACCTAGATTCTATCAGTAGTTATGCTTACCTTTTGTTAATTACTAAAACTGTCTATCTCTCAATTTATAATACCAAGATTGCTGTTTTACAATTGTGGTAAGGATCCAATTCAACTCTGGGGCCCCTTAATCCCCCAAGGTTCAATGAAAAGTATTTGGGGTAATAGCAATTATACAAATATTTTGAGCTCCAACCCTGTACCTTGTCTACCAATAGACCATAAGCTATAAACCAAATTAGCCAAAGATTCAATTTGTACAGAATCATTCTCTAACCTACCACCACCCCCATACTGAAAAAGATAGACTATCCCATAGATTCTAATGCCTATGAGAAAGAGAAAGAACATTCTTCACATGATTAAGGCTCCTAGAGTTGCAACACTGTCCTCCTCAAGAAAGACAATACATCTCTCAACTCAGTATTTTCACTGGCTGTCCCCATTCCCAGAATGCTCTGTCTCTTCTTCTACACCTTCTACCTTCTCTGGCTTCCTTTAGCTTCCAGCTAAAACCCTACTTTCTGAAGAAAGCTGTTCTTCTTAATTCTAGTGCCTTTCCTCTGTTTATTATTGCCACTTTATCCTCAATATAGCTTGTTTGTGCATAGTCATTTGTATGTTGTCTTACCCATTAGACTGTGAGCTCCCTGAGAGCAGAGACGGTCTTTTACCTTTCTTTGAGTCACTAGCACATAGCCCAGTGCCTGGCATATAGTAGGTGCTTAGAAAATATTCATCGGTTGACTGACTGACATCTACTAAGACTACCTGTGCCTCACTTTTACTTCATTCTACCTCTGTAGCTATCATTCCATCTTGCTTCCAAAGGTACCATTTGCTGAAACTGTCATCCACTGCTGGATTTTTTTTCCTTATAGGTAATATTGTCACACGAGAGTGAGACTGCCTAGGTCAATATGTCTGAAATCAGATTAATATATAGTCAACTCTTTTCTCAGGTTGGCCTCCAGCCATGCCTAACCAGCACACAATGGATTCATCAGACAGCTATGAAGATTTTCATAAGACTTTACTCATCACCCTCCCTATCCCTAGATGAGCTGGGGCAAGTGAGTTTCTCTATGCCCATCATGTATCATCATGTCCATTGCATATGACACCTAGACTATGTAAACTACCTTGAAACTCTGATGAGCCTCAAGGATGAATCTGACAACATTGGAGGGAGTAGGGCAAAACTAGAGACCTTTGTCTTACATTCCTACCACTTCAGCAAAAAAAAAAAATCCCTATTCCCCTTACACATGATGAAAAGACAAAGTTATTTGGGAGACAAGATATTCATCGGACTTTAGATTCTTAAGGGGTCATAGAGACAATTTAGTCCAAACCACAGGTGAGAAAACCAAAGTTAAAAAGCTTAAATAATTTACTAGTTCTACACCTAGTTGGTGGCAGAGCTGAATCCAGAACCCAAATCCCTTGATGACCAGACCAGAAATTTTCCGCTTATACCACATCATCTTTATAACAGCTAAGCAAAAATTCATGGAAAAAAAAAGGATTCAAGTGTTTAGTGGCTTTCAAGGTCTATGACATACCAGTCCAAAAAACCAAGCCCATTAAAAAGAATTGCTAAAAAGATTTCCTATTAAAAGATACAGCATCCAGAACAAGATTTGTGACAGTCCTATTGTGTTCTGCCCTAGTCAAATCATAACCAAAGTTAGGTTTTTTTGTTTGTTTATTTGTCAGGCTGGGTCTCCCTATTTTGTCCAGGCTGAAAGTACAGAAGCCACACACAGCCCATCGCCACTATTGATGGACACAGAAGCCTTGATCTGATATATTTCTCATCTGAACCACTTTGCCCCTTCTTAGGTAACCACTGCACCCCATCACAGAGGCTCACCATGTTGGGCCTGGACTTAGTCAACATAATCTATGACTTTAGCCCCACTATAATTTAGAATTCCCAAACTTAAAAAATCCACCACATTCTTCCCTCATGCAGGGATCGTGCCATGAAGCCTAGATGTTACAATTGTTTGTTCAGATCTCAGAAGCACATTTTTTAAGAATGACAATATACTAGAACAGGTTCAGAGAAGAGGAATCAAGATGGGAGAACTTGAAACTATGCTATATAATCATCATTTAAGGGAACCTAGGATGTTTAGCTTGGCATAAAGAAGACTTCTGGGGGATGTGATACTTGTCTTCAAATATTTAAAGGACTGCCACTTGGAAATGAAATTTGACTTGCTTTGCTTATTTTCAGACCATAGAAGTAAGAGCAGTATGCAGACATTGCAGAGATGAAGATTCAGGATGAATAAAAGAGGGAAAAAACCTTAACAACTAGAGCCACTGAAGAGCGAAAGGAGGTGTGGTAAGTTCTATTACCAGAGTCTTCATGGCCCCTTGTCAGCCATGTTGTGGACAGGATCTCCATCCCCATATCGATTGAAGTAAATGTCCTTTGAGGTCTCTTCCAGTGCTGGTATTCCATGATTCTCTGATCAACGAAATATGTTGTCATTGTGAGCACCTCAGTGACAGATACCATGTCTCTTTCATCTTTCTATCCCCCACAGTGTCTAGCATAGTTCCTTGCATATAGTTGGTGCTCAACAATATTGCGTTGGACATAGAATGAATTATTACAATTAATCAGCAAGAAAAAGTATGACAAAAGATCTTTTTTAAAGGAAGTACTGGCCTCAACAACTGTAGTGGTGCTACTCAGGAAAATGTAGAAATTATATGGCAAGGAAGCCTTGGGTAAGGAGAATGAGAAAGCTAAAGCAAGGAAACAAGCTATAAAACTATTAAGTCCAACAGAGTGAATTCACAATGCTCGTTTTGGGGAGCTGAAATCTGCTGGTCCCCTTACTGGAAATAAGCATCAATGAAAAGATACATCATATTTCTGTAATATGAGCTCAACATGTAGTATATAGAGGATTAATATTATATGGAAAGCTCTAAGTCCCACTAACTAGAGTAAAAGTAGAATGTTGTGGTACTTATAAAACCCTGCTAAGGTTTGGGACATGAGTGGATGAATGGGAATGAGAAGGGGAAGAGAATCAAAATATATAAATATAGCAGATCAAAATATATACAAACTCAGCCTGGACATAGCACAAAAACTTTACAACCGAAAATAATTTGCTTATTCAGCTTTTAGAAAAGAAAGCAAATATAACAAACAACCCTAGCATAAAACCACCCACCAAAACTATTCATACTGGGATTGAGGGGATAAAGAGGAGGGAATCACCACTGATTTTATAACTTCAAAGAAAATGGGCAGGGGGGAGAAACCTGTTCTAAAATAGCAGTGCTCTGAGCAAATGGAAGAACAAATGAGTCATCAGCTGTTGTTTGAGCGTGTGGAAGAGCAATAAATTATGTTAATCAGAACATGGGTTTTTTTTTGCAGTTATACAAAACACCCCCTCTTCCGTATGTCATCTCAAAGACAGCAGGAGAGGAAGAGCAAATGTATTCATGCACATGCACACACACATACACACACACACACACAAATATGCTCAGGCACATGTTAGAACCAGCCTCCACCCTTGTTTGCCCCAGGAAAATCCTTTTAACACCAAATTGGTGAGACCTGGTCAAGGCAAGCAGTATGAACTCAGGCTGAGTTATGAGAAGGGGAGAGTAAATTAGTGTCCAATCAAACTCATTGAACCAGAAATAGAGTCATTACTTACCATCAGGCATTCCAGTGAGAGACTATCCCTTTTACTCTAGACAGAAAGCAAAGGTGATTAATGGGGTCAATGGCCATTCACACCATAGGCCTAGGAGAATAATAATTTCAGGGTTATTAGTACTTACAGTTTAGTTCTCAGAGGTGTCAGGAAAGGCAGAAGAAGGTGGTCAGAAGATAGGGGAGATGGGAATAAGACTGGTTTTAGCTGGCAGAATCCATGGTTTAAAGTAAAATAAAGTCATCCATGCCCCATAGTCCAAGATGAAGGAGGATCTGAACTGTCAAAGTCATCACGTTGAATAAAATCTCCATTCAGACCTAGCAGGTCATCAGCAAAGGGCAAACACATTGTACCTCCTGATGTGAGACAGCCTTGTCAAGAGGGAAAAAGGGCCGAAAAGGCATCACTTTTTAATTTAATTTAAGATAGTCTCCAGCAAAAGCTCTCAGACCCAAAGAATCAACCTCTTCAAATGCTATTTGAAGTTTCATTCCTTCATTAGAGTTTCATTCCTTTAGTCTTTGTATTACAGCAATTGAAATGTGAAGTGCTTTGTTTGGCATGTAAATGTCTTCACGACCTGGTATTTTCTTACCTTTCCAGCTTTCTTACACATTACTTCCCTCCTCAACCTAGATGGCCAGACATACTGGCCTCCTTACTCTTCCTCACCCACAGTGCCCCATCTCCTCTTTCTCTATGGGCCTTTGCACTAGTTAGTTATACCCCATACCTGGAGCATATTCCCTTTCTTCCTCTCCCTCTTGTCTCATCAGAGTCTAGGAGTCTAGACTTACTTCAAGACTCAATTTAAATGTCACACCTTGCAGGACACTTTTCCTGGTGCCCCATTAAATTTTAAGCTCCTTGAATGCAGACTATTTTTGCCCTTTTTTGTATCTCCAGTACTAAACAAAATGCCTCTCACAAAGTAAACAATAGATGCTTGCTGATTACTCAATCTAAAGGCATTTTGGTCTTGCAATTTCACAACATGAATACTCCTGGCTTAGCTCATATGTTACCTCTTTGTCCATTAACATTTTAGTTATTAGTTGTTGTTGCTTGTCCTTTGTTTTCGAAGAGGACTATGACGTCAGGAAGTTTATTTGTAATTCACTTGTAAGTGAATTGGTTTAAGTGAGGGAGGACTGTGCAAAGTAACCAGCCTCACTTTCTCCTCTGGAGCCATCTGGGTCCAGTGGCCAGATATAGATCAGGATGACTGGAGATGGCCCCCAGTTATTAGTTAATATCTTAGCAAAGGTTCCAGAATAGTACATAAAATGGACACCTAGAGGTTTGAGGAATACCTGAGAAGTGGTGAGGGATAGAAAAAAGAGGTGGGCAAGCTTATAGAAGAAATACCCAAATCACTCACACCTTGTATAGATATATTGTGATAGTCTCTTGACCTATCCCCCACCACCACTACTCTCTCCCCACTCCACTCATCCTCTATGTCACTGCCAAATTCATTCCAAAGCATAACTGTAATAGGCCCATCATTTCCCTTCTTAAAGATTAGGAGGATCACTGGAAATTTTTGAGCATGTAAGTGATGTGATTAGAGTCCTGTTTTAAGATTAGACTGCTCTGCCTGCCATTCTATCATAATCAACCAGCAAGCATCATGAAGCACCTACTATACAGGAGGCAAATAGAAAGACAAACAACTAAACAATCTCTTCCCTTAAGAGCATATATTCTAACAGATTGCAATGTGCACAAACTCTTTTTTGACTTCACCTTTCACTACTGAGTTACACTTCATTTACCAGCCAAACTAAAACAATTCACAGCACTTTCTGTCCATTATTTTATGTGATACTCACAATCTCTCATTTTAAAGATGTGGGGACGAAAATAGAAAACTTCAGTGAATTATAATAACCTACCTTGTAGCATATGTTCTCCACTTCTCCTACAAGATAGTAAACTCTTTGTGGACAGGGCCTGTATTTAATTTCTCCTTGTATGCTCCCTGGCATATATTACAGTAACCAACTAGACATTCAACAAATATTTGCTGAATTAAAGTACAATAAATATCATTAATTCAAACTCTCTTTCAGATTTTTTTAATAACTCACAGACTTTAAAGTTTATCTGTTTTTTAAAAAAAATTCCTAAGATGATTTACATTGTACAAAAAGTAAATATTTTGCTTATTTAAGAGTAAAAGCCAATATCCTCTTCCTAAGGGCATTGCCAAGTAACAATTTATGTGAAGACAACTAATCCATGAGTTTTATTTAAATCTTCCAAGGAAAGAAGTCATTTTGGGTAAGCTCTCAAGCCCATCTGAATGCAAGGTTTCATTATTATGAGTTTTGAAGGGCTACTGATATTGGAGGGATATTGAATTACCTGAGTGAGTGTAGTCATTTGCATAACATGCCAAAAAGCTGCCATTCAATCAGAAGCTTTCATGGTTGGCTCAGAGAAAGCCTAGAGAAGTAGAATAGGCCAATGAGCATGCTCAAGCATGTTCTACCTTCAAACAACCACTAAATCAACCAGACTTTGTTAAGTACCTTCTATATGTCAGGGCACATCTGTATAGAGCAGTTAATAGCACAATGGAAAGAATTCTGGGACTGGAGTCAGAAAGATTCTTCTTCCTGAGTTCAAATCTGGCCTCAGACAATTACTAGCCACATGACCCTGGGCAAGTCACTCAACTGTGTTTGCCTCAGTTTCCTCATCTGTAAAATGAGCTAGAGAAGGAAATGGCAAAACATTCCAATATCTTTTCCAAGAAAACCATAAATGGGGCCACATAGAGCCAGGCACTACTGAAATGACTGAACAACAACAAACATGTCAGATAATATGCTGGTTTCTGAGGATATTGAGACTAAAGTGAAATAACTCCTACACTCACGGAAATTACATTCTGTCAGGAAAGACAACCTAAATAAATGTGTTTGTATATAGACACATAGACATATACACATATATATTTGTCTTTATGCATAGATTTAATATACATTTAGGTAATGTACTTGTAATTTCATAGTTATAGGAAGCTCACAGGTAAAAACAATTCCATTTCCTAATGCAGACCAGCACCTTCCCTGCAATGTATAGTTTTAGAGAGTTGCCTGGGGCATTGAGAGATTAAGTAATTTGCCCATGATCAAACAATCAGCATCAGGGGAAGGACTTGAACCCAGATCTTTCTGGTTTTGAGACCAAAGCTCTGTTGACCATGCTATACTGTACTCCATGTATAATGTGTGTGTTCAGACTAAGGTATTTTTAGTAGATCTGTGAACTGGTCCAATCATTCTAGAAAGCAATTTGGAACTATGCCCCAATAAATCACAGAAGTATACATACCCTTTGCTCACAGCAATATCACTTCTAAAGAAATCAAAGAAAGAAGAGGGCCCATGTATACAAAAAAATATTTATAGAAGCTCTTTTCATGGTAGCAAAAAAACCCTAGAAACTAAAGGAGAATACCTAAATAAATACCTTTTGGAGAATACCTAAATAAATCGTGATGTATGAATGAAGTGCAAAATTATCAAGCCATAAGATATGTTTAAATGGATATTTTCAGAGAAAATTGGGAACATATATATAAACCGATACATAATAAAGTGAGTAAAACTAAATTCATACAATAATAGTGATATTAAGAAAGAAAAACAACTTGAAAGACTTGAAAATTCTAATTGAGGCAATGACCAACCATGACTCCAGAAGATCAAAAACGAAGCATCCTATCCATCTCCTACCAAACAGGTGAAGGACTCAAAATTCAGAATGAGACATACACTTCTAGACATGGCAGACGAGGGAATCTGCTTTGCTCAAATATGCATATTTGTTACAAGAAAGAAAGGGAAACGAGCATTTATGAAGCACCGGTTATATGTACTAACTGCTACGCTAAAACGCTTTACAAACATTATCCCATTTGATCTTCACAACAATCCTGAGAGGAAGGTTCTATTATCATCCCCATTTTACTGTTGAGGAGACTGAAGCTGACAGAATGTAAATGATTTTGCCAGGGTCACATCGCTAGTACGTGTTTAAGGCTAGATTTGAACTCAAGTCTTCCTGACTATGGGCCCAGGGTTCCAACTACTTTACCACTTAGCTGCCTCTAAAAAAAAATGTTTTCCTTCTTTTTTTCCTTTCTTTTCCTTTTTTCATCTTTGTTGTTGTTCATTCAATTGGGGGAGGGGGAGAAGCTAAAGAGCAATTAAATGATTTTTGGTTGAAAAAATAAAATATATCCCATATTTAGTTACAAACTATATACAAGATGATTGAAGGGGAAGGTACTAGCAATTGTAGTGAATGAGAAAAGCCACTTCCCCCTTCTCCACCCCATCAGCCTTAGAGAAAAGATGCCGATCCTGTCCAGTGCAGCAAGCACTTATTAAGATACTACTTACAATACTATTCCTAACTCCAGGCCCAGGGCTCATCCACCTACCTATCCTGGCTTATAAAGTGGGGACCCTTTTTAAGGTAAAAGGCCTAATTTTTTTAAAGTGTCCTTTGAATCTCCTGCAATTTTGACTCTTCTAAGATTATGGTGTTCTATGACTCACAGCTATATGGCATCACCAGTTATTTTAAAAGATAGACCTTTAGGGCACAGGGAGCACTGAGATCACTGAAAAGCATCTGCCAGTTTTCCAGATGCGCCCCAACCTGCTTGTTGCCTTCTGCTCAAGTCCTGGACAAGCTCATTGTCCATCTATGATGTCACCAACTTCTACATGAAGCCTTTCTTCATCCCCCTCCACCCAATTGCTAGTGCCTATCCTCTCTATCTTGTATCTAACACCTTGTAAGTAGGCTTGTGGGTAAATTGAAAACCATCTATCCAACTGCATATCATAACCTGGCTTATAGACATCCTTAATCCACTTGGTTTTTCCTGTATGGATTGCCAAGTCATGCTCTTTTATGTATCTATGGATCTTGTTGAAGGTAGATAGTTTTCTGGGGTTCAATCAATTTATCCACAAGCCTACTTAAATGATGGCTAAGTGTCAGGAACTTGGAATACAATTCTCCTCCCACAAGGGAATTCCTATGCACATGTTAAATATTATCATAGATGCTTAAAAATAATAAATCAGTGTTTTTAAAATGTTCTTTAAACTATTTCAAATTAGCAAGGCTTAAATGAAAACGCTAAGTGTTGCTGCTTTTTCTTCATTCAGAGCTTGACCTGGATCCCCCCCTCCAATACGGGCCATGGTCTAGAGCTTCAACTGTCCATACACGACTGATGGGTGGTCCCTTCTTGAAGCATGCTTCTTCACTATTGTCCAATTCATCAATCAGACTAATCTCCCACCCTCTTACAAGAAGCAGGTGGTTGCTATGTATTCATTTTATAGTTCCCTACCATTCTCCAGAGCTATTTTCTGTGCTGGAGAATTACCCAGTCTTTCAACTATTTGATATGGGGTGGTTTTACATCACTCTGAAGCTCTGTGTTTTTCTAAAACAAGGCTATACAGCAGTACCCATCCCCTTTCTTGCTGTGTTACTGGCAGTGAACGCAAGCATCATACTATTGCTTGCTCTTCTCTGTGTTATTCTGAGTGGAGAACACAGCTAGATATTAGATTACATTTAACTGATCTTTGGTATTGACTATATATCAGAAAAGTAACATAACAGAGCTGGACTTAAAATCAACATCTGAATACCACTCTGGCATTTAATGGTCATGACACCCATGGCAAAATCATTTAACCTCTGAGCATAAATTTCTTCATCTGAAAAGTGGTGATAACAATCCCTGTAGTGCCTAACTCACAGGGGTGCCACAAGGTTCAAATGAGATACTGCATAGGTAGCCCTTTGAAAATTTAAGTATCACAGAGGTATTGGCATTTTCACTGACTGTCCTCTATACCTGGAACTCTCTCTCCTCACCTCTGTCTCCTGGCTTCGTTTAAGTCTTAGCTAAAGTCCCACCTTATACAAGAAAACTTCCCCCAAGCCTCTTTAATCTGAATGCCTTCCCTCCCTCCAAGATTATCTCTAGTTTATTCCACATGGATCTTGTATGTACGTAACTGTTTACATGTTATCTCTCTCATTAGACTGTGAGCTCCTTGAGAGCAGGTGTTTTTTGCCTTTCTGGAAATACAAATCCCCAGAATTTAACACAATGCCTGTCACATAGTAGGAAATTAATAAATGCTACTTTCCTTTCCTTCCAGGGCTGCTGCCTATCTCTGGGTGATGGAGTATGATTTGGCACTTATTAAAATTGTGTGTTTGTATGTCACAAACACACACACACATACACAAGTACAAAGAAGTTTTCAAGGGGTAGATACTAACAGCTGGAACAGTCAGGCAATGCATCTTGTAAGAGGTGGCATTTGAAATTAACCTCAAATGAAATTAGGGGTTGCAAAAGGCATGAATGAGAAGAGAAAGTATTCCACAAACATTGGGAACAGTCTCTTTAAAGACACAAAGGTGGGAAATTGAATGCTGTGTATGTAGTAGTCCAATTTGGATGGAAAACACATTATTCAGAGGGGAAGGGTCATAATATATAATCACTCTAGACAAAATAAATTGGAATTAGATTATAAAGGGGTTTTAAATGCCAAACAGATTAATTTATATTTTATACTAGAGGGAAAAGGGAGTCACTGAAGTTTCTTAAATAGGGGAGTGACATGGCCAGACTCCTTAAATAGGGGAGTGATATTTAAGAATAGCAATTTGACGACCATTTCAAAGATGAATTGGAAGAAAGAAAAGGGAGGATGTAGGGAGACCACTCAGAAGGGTATTTCAGTGATCAGAAAAGTGAAAAGGACCTAGATTAGGCCTTATGAACAAAAGAGAATGAGGTAGATGCAAGAGATATTATTGAATAACAAGAAAATTTAACAACTGATTGTTTATGGAAACTGTTCAGGGAGATAAGCCACCATAGAGAACATAAGACATTTATTTGTCCTATCTATAAAACGAAGGGATTGGGCTAGATCACTTCTAATATCCTTTCCAACCCTAAATCTTCCTATCCTAAATGTACTTCTGATTTGCTGAGTCCTTAGCAGGAATCTGAGGAATGTACACTCTCTTTCCATCCTTTTGTCTCTGTAGGCTTTGAATGAGTTAACTACTACAGCAACCTCTCCTAACAACAGCTAGAAATAGAACGTTGTCCTCAGGCTGTGATCAACCAATAATAGGTTAAGAAGTAGAGGGAATCATTTTCCAAGGGAATCATCTTCTAAGGGAAGTGGCAAAGTTATTTAAAGTTACAGTGGAAAAACAAAGAATATCTTTCAGTGACTCCCAGAAGGTGGGTTAGATGTGATATAATGGACTTTTTTCTTTCAAAAAAAATTTCTAATTTGCATAATGAGCTTAACACCTCAGTGACTTTCTCCTAGATTAGATGTGTAGGGGACCAGCTGTGTTCCACAAAGGACAAGATATATTCTTTATTTCTGATTTATATAAAAAATGACATTGTAACACCTCACAACTACACAGTTCCATTAAAAATCCCCTATACCACTCAGCCAGAAACAAATACAACCTGTGTCCCTCATTAAAACCAGATACCCCACACATGCTGATGGCTGCAGGGGGCCTTCTTGTCACTTTCAAACTAACAAAAAAAGCAGGTGATCATGGGTGGTGGTCAAATGTTAGACGAGAATACTTTACAACTGTTAACAGGTGTCTTTCTGTAGCATCACAAATGTTGGGAAGTATTTCATGGGGCAGCCTCTATCAGGACTAGATTTTGTATATAGATCACATACTTAGAATTCAAAGGAATCTTGAAGACCAGCTAAAGCCAAATCCTCATTTCACAAGTGCAGAAATCGAGACACAGAGAAATTGTGTTCCCTAGGCCTCACGGGTAGTATGTTATAGAAGTGCAAGGGGTTCACTGAAGAGGAGAATAGTTTCCAAGAGTTTGGCCAGAAAAGGAACCCCTACTGGTCCTCTCCTCTTCTCATGAATGACCTTTGCCCACTTCTAAGCCATGGATGCTGAGATTTTCCCTAAATCACTGAAAAAACACAATCTAGAAAGTGACTAACCACTTTGTGTTAATATATAATATAGGCTCCCAGGTTAAAGTTTAAAAGGACTTGAGGGTTGTCTAGTCTAACTCATTTTAAAATAAAAATTTTAAATAATTTAAAATAATAAAATTAAGGCAATTGAGTAGCTAGGAGGTTAAATGACTTGTGTAAGATTATATGTGCAGGAAGTGGCAAGATTAGAACACAAGTCTTCTGATTCCAAATCTAATGCTCTTTTCATTGTACCATGCTGTACTTCAGAATCACCAGAAACTGAGAGCTAAATGGAGAAGAGCTCAAATCAACAAATTGGTTCAGTAAAAGGAAAAAAATTTGATTAAATTGTATTGTAGTATAGACACATCCAACTAATTGTATCTTTCACTTTTCGATTGATTTTATCAACACCATCTAAATAAGTCCCCCCCCCAAAAAAAAAGGTCAAGTCTTCAATTCTTCATTTGCCAACAAAGGATCCAACAATATCAGGAAATTTTTAGGGGCATGAATTCTGCTTCAGTATGAATTCTACCACGACTATCACATTGGAGTTCAGTAAGAAACCTTGTATCTACAAAGCTCTCAGATTTAATTTGACTAGCAATTTCTCTACTTAAGATTCAAAAGTTAAGTTGTCAAAAGATATTTTTTAGCATCTACTATGTGCCAGCCACTGTACTAAGCTCTAGAAATACAAAGAAAGGTTTAAAAATATAGTTCCTGCTCCCATGGGCCTGGAGGAAACCATATACGCACAACTATGTAGAAAGAAGATGTATCCAAGGTAAATTGGAGACAACAGAGGAAAGGTACTAGCATTAAGGAAAACTGAGAAAGGCTTCTGGTAGTCGTGGGGACTGAATTTAGCAGAGACTTGATGAAAGAAGACAAGACAGAAGACAAGAAGATGAGGAAGGAGAGAATTCCAGACAAGGAGGACAACCAATGAAAACGCACTTAATCTGGAAACACTGTACTTTGTGTGAGAACAAGAAAGCCATCGTCACTGGTACATAGGGAGAAGTAAAATATGAGAAAATTGGAAAGGTAGGATGGGATCAGGTCATGAAGGTCTTTAAACATCAGATTATTTGCTCCTAGAGGGGACAAGGAAAAAGTCTGAACTCACTAAGTTCAGGACACATTGAGATCCTTGGTTGTTCTTCTTCTGCTCACTCCCTAGGGCAAATCGCTCAATCTACCCATGTCTTATGTTCTCCTTAAATAAAATAGGGCATTTTTTAAAAAAATCAGTCTCTAATATCTACCTGACTAAAAAAAAACCTTTGAAAAAGAGAAATAGGTAGAAATAGTTCGATCTATTACAAAGAAATGCTTTATGTAAACATAAGGCATTCTTTTTTGCTATTATCTAACATTAAAAACTACTTGTTAAGTAGCTTCATAATAATAGCATTTTTATAATGCCTTAAGGTTCACAAAGCACTTGACCTATGTCATATCATTTAATCCTCACAGCAACCTTGTGAAGTAGGTACAAATTTTATTTACACTTTATAGTTGATAGTGATTTCAAGCAATCAATCAATAAACATTTATTAAGCATCTGCTATGCAGCAGGCCAAGGATGGGGAACCTGTGGTCTTGAGTCCACGTGTGGCCCTCTAGGTCCTCAAGTGTTGCCCTTCAACTGAATCTGAGTTTTACAGAACAAATCCTTTTTAAAGGGAGAAGTTTGGATTCAGCCAAAGGACCACACTTGAGAACCTAGAGGGCCACATGTGGCCTCCAGGCTGCAGGTTCCCCACCTCTGCACCCACCCCCAAGGCCTAAAGCTTGTAAGTATCTGATGCAGGATTTGAACTCAATTCTTTCTGACTCCAAGTTGAGCCCTTTTTTCTACTATACTATCTAGATTTTTTTTTACATAGTACTGTGGTACTATGAGAAATATTAACACAGTACCCACTGCTGCGTTTGGATCGAGTCCTAATTAGTTTTCTCAGTTTTATGTGTGTTTTGAGGTCCCTATTTGGTTCTATTAGTTTTGTCTTATTCTTTTTCCTAGATTGATGTCCGCTTTTACTTTAATTCTTGTTGAATAATCTGTGTCTTTAGAAATCGGAAATCTTGAGAATTGGAAGTAAATTAATAAAAGTCTATGTAACTTTCGGATCCTGAAGTTAGAAGAAGAAATACTGGTCAAGATCTCAGTTTTATCTCACCTATTCAAAAATGTGTTCAATGAGCTTTAGTATGTTGTACCTAGAATTGCCTGAATTACAATACAAGAATTGTATTGATGTCATATCTAAAGGATGACTCATTTTAAATTAAGGATGCAGAAACTCTCCTTACTCACATTCCCATAATGCAACGAGCCTAAGTCTACTCTTGGTATGGTACCTTAGATATACATCCTTCTGACGAATTAGCAAAAAGGCATTCTGAGTCCAGAGGAAGAATGTCCTTGAAATGGTGGGTAACCAGGGTCACATGTTACAAAGGAAAATGTTTGAAATAACAAATAGCAAAGACCTCTTCCTCTTCTTCCCTGAGTGATCTCTTGTGCTATTCATACAGATCATTCACCTTGTCACAAAGCTTTCCTGTAGGTAGAAAAAAGAAGACTGCCATTGGTCACCAGCTTTCCCCCCACTTTCATACCAACACAATTAATGATCCCAGTTCAATTCTATTTTTTTTCTTTCATGATTAGTGTTCTCTTACCACTAGAATTGTCCTTTTGGGGACATAAACCAATTAAACAGTTGATATTTTTGTCTTCTGCTCTGAAAACCAGTGACCGGCACTGAGAGTTTTGGCTCATTCTCTTCTGGTTTCCCTCCACTTCCCAAAACAGCCAGGTCCCAAAGCTCAAGCCCTCCAAATGCTAACAGGCCCCAAACAGAGCATGCAGCATATGGCCCCTTATGATCTGTCTTATGATCTCATCCAGTTGGATGGTTATTTTTACAGACTGGTATTAAGAAGCATAAACTAGGAATTTTATACACTGGTACATTGGATATTCAGCTGCCTGTTATACAGATGGTGCATTCCCAGGATTATAAAGTATAACAGATAGGGCTTTATTCTCTCCCCTTCAGACCCAAGGCCCTCCTGGGCAATACACACACACACCACCCAACCACATCACATCATATGTTCCCGTCTCCCTCATTCTTGCTCTCTCAGTTTCTCTGTTTTCATTCTCCCTCTTTCTCTTTCATTCTCATTCTCTCTCTCCCTCTCTCTCCATCCATCTGTCTGTCCCTCCCTCCCTCCCCCCTCTTTCTTCCTCTCTCCCTCTCTCCATCTGTGTCTCTCCCTCTCTTTTTCCTTCTCCATCTCCATTCCTTCACTCTCTCCCATCTTCATCCCATAAGCATTCTCCTCCATTTTATAATAATGGTAATATATTTCTTCTCTCAGTTCAAGTTCCTGTTGGTAAGTAGAGGATAATGAATATTTCCTAAGTAGCATTCCTTGGAGAAGCCAGTTGTTGTTACATGTCAGATGAAACAGAGAATCATCCGAGTTAAGCTACAGGCAGGTGTTTCCTTACCTCTGGCACACTGTACCCTGCACAGCCCAGAAACACACAGAACAGTCACAAAGTTGCCTAACTTCTTCCCTTGAGTCAAGCACCCCTTATCCTCTAAGTGTCATTATACAATGAGCTCAACTTCACTGAGTGAGAGAAAGAATTAAATATGCCAGGCAGAGAACTTTACAATATAGCAACAGCAAAAGGATTGGAAAACTATTAGGACCTCAATCCCAATCAAAGAAAGGAATAAATGTAATGGGCCTAACACAGGTTTATAGGTCAGGGCCATGGGGAGAGTCACCAATAAGTGCCAGCATTGCTACTGGTACAGGAATCCCTTCTCTAGCATCCGAAGAGCCTAAGAAATACCAAAACCCCTCTGATTTACTAGCCTTGCAATTAATCTGAATAAAACACCTCATCCCGTTCTTTTCTTCCCTCCCATTCCTATATGTTATGGTTGGGTTAAGAGATTTCCCTGTGTAAGATGTAAGATTTGTAAATGTTTTAAAAAAAAATAAAAGGTGATTCATAAATGCATCACTTTATAATAGGATGGAGAAGAATAATGAGTTGGTATAGAAATATCCTTCTCAGTCATGCCCTTCGTCTGCTAGTCAAAACTGCTCCTCAATACTCAGAAAATTCCCTAACGGACCTTTGTAGACCTTGTCTGCAAAGCCTCCCCTGTTTCATAAGGGGAAAGTTCAAGGCTTTTTTCCTCATTCCACATGGCTTACAAATGGAAATCCAACAGCTTTATTCTCTGTATTCCATACTTCATTTATATATGGAGGTTTTTTTTTTTGCTACCAACCCTAAAATGTGCTAACTTGATTAGTTTTGCAAAATGATGAGGTCCAAGTCATGGGCCATATCCCAGATGGGTTAAACAGCTATATTATAATCCACGGTCAGAAACCAGGGATGGGGAACCTCTAGATCCTCAAGTGTGGCCCTTTGACTGAATCGAATGGCTACACTTGAGAATCTAGAGGGTCACATGTGACCTTGAAGCCACAGGTTCCCCATCCCTGTCGCAGCCCATTCCTCTTGTTCTTCCATCTAGAAAGCAGTGTTCTACATTACCATGGCATTTTATATGGAATATCCCATTTCATTCTCATAAAAATCTTATAAGGCAATGAAAATATTGTAGGCATTTTGCAGATGAGGAAATTGAATCTCAAAAAAAGTAAAAGGTCTTGCCAAAAGCTACACAGCTAGCAAATAGGACGGTTGGGATTTGAACCCAATTCACTTGAATCTTCAGCACCCATTCCACTAAGCCACATTTTGCAAATAATGACCTCGGATGACCATTGGGGGGTCCTCAAAGGATAATTGGATGTGGAAGTTATAGTTTACAGTGATCATACTGTATGAACTTTTTAATGGTTCACTGAAGCCAAGGGATAACCCTAGGTGGACCAGAGGTCTGTGCTTTTCCCTTTGTTAGATCTTAGCTTAGAGAAATATAGAAATTCCCTGAGGCAGCCTAAGCCCACCTTAAATGCCATGCCTATTATTCTTTTTCCTCTATCTGGTTCCTCACGAAAAACCTCCAACAGCTCTTTGACTGGAAAACAGCAGAGAACCCCTGCTTGGCTTCTGACCTGCTTTCATTACAGAGGTCAGACCAGTTAGAACCACATGGAAATTATGCACTCAAGTGTTTTGATCCATAGAATTGGAGTGTAAAATGTCTTTGAAGTCTCTAGTGTCTAGGGGGAGGGTTTTTAAGTATCCTGGAGGAGCACAGGGTAAAAGACAGAGGTAACTAAGACCCCAGTTTAGGAGGCTCTTACAGATTGTACGTTCATAGCTCAGAACCTCTCTCTGTTCACATAGAACAGCAATGAATTTTTTTAATGTATACTCATTGCACTTTTTTCCCATTAAGTCTCCAGGATTACAGGATTGCCACTGGATTTGACACCTCAGTTGAGGGAATATCATTTCTACATATTTTGATTTTTCATAGCTTTATGATTTCATTAATGTGGATAACTCCCTCCAACTGTATCAATCATAAAGATTATGCCTGCCCATCCAGTACAACTGTTGCCCATGCCTCCCAGAAATCTACCCCAGGAAGTCCACCCAATATGCTGGGGGCATCACCCTATTTTTCTTGACATTATATGGATGCCAATGTAGCACATGGGCTCTTTCTTGATACGATAGCTTATATTACATAACCAGTCCATGATTTTTTCCCAGTCATTCATTTGAATAATGATGACATCCTCTTTCTATACAATTTCTCTTTTGTCTTGTGATCAGACCTGCTGACACCCACCATGCTATTCTCCATTGGCCTTTAGGTGAACCTCAACTTGAATTCTTTAGAGAAGGTGCTATTCCATGACTAGAAGTCATATTATATCACTGGAAGAATATTGGTGCTAATTTTTTTTAATAAGCTTTTGTTTGGAGACACTGAAATAACAATTTCCCAAAGGCAATACAGCCCACAGCCCACTGTTGTCACTTGTTCAATTCTAGACCCACTTCAATAAATGTTGGCCTGTCAAATGTCAAGATGTCAAATATCTACCCTGCTGTCCAACCTTCAGCAAATCCTTTCATCTCTTTGGGCTGAGTCAGTTTCCTCATCTATAACAGGAAGGGGTTTTACCACATGAAGTGTACTATACTTCTAAGGCCTCTTTCAGCTTTAAAATTCTGTCTGAATTCAATGACTTCAAAAGAGTATAGAGGGATTCAGACAGATCATAGAACATTTTTTCTGGGCCCATATTCTGAGAATATCCATCAAGTGACTAAAATTTAGCTCCCAAATAGCTACCAAAGTTCTGAAAACTGTACAATTCAAATTTGCCTTCTATTAACTGACTTGGATTATTTTAGAAGGCAAGAGAGCATCTTTGTACTCAGCTGGGTGTGAGATCTCTGTTTATAGACAATTTTTAAATGAAAAGAAATGACTCAATTGTGATTTACTTGAAGCGGGAAGGCAAGAGAGCCAGGATCAATACTTAGAAAGCTCTCTTTTATCAAGGCACTGAAATTGTAAGCAACAATGCTCTGTGCTCTAGTGTGTGTGTGTGTGTGTGTGTGTGTGTGTGTGTGTGTGTGTGCCATTCCATGCACACATACAGAAACACAAATGACTAAACCAAGGGACCATCTCAGAATTAACTAACTACTTTCTAAGAAATAGTGCTGGCTTTGGAATCCTTGTTACTTTCAGGAAATCTGAAATCCAACAAGCCTAGATTTTGTGTCTACTTTTAACGAACTTTGGTGATCTTTTCAAAGAGTCTCTTGCATGTCTGCTGGTCACGAGGTTCTCTGTTAATTTTTTTCCCTCTATTAAATCTCAAGATGATGCAGAAAGGATACTTGTTTTCTGTATCCACATTCTGAGAATGTGATTTCAATTAGAAAAAAAAAACAGCTCCAGGCTCGGGCATGACAATGAGCTTCTACCATGAGAAAATGACTACGAAGAAAGAAAAGTTCTCAATCGACTTGCAAAATAGGGTACATACATACACACAAACACATGAAGAGAAAGGCAGGTAAGATCTTTTCATGACCTTCAAGAAGCCAAGTATATAGCATATATTGTTTTATTGGGCAAATCTCCCTGTCTCCCTCCCTGGGGAAAGGGACTGCCTTTGAATGGGTGGGTTGAAGAACAGTTTTAGTGTGACTTATGTTGATTTGCAGAACGATTATAGACTAATTCATGGGTTACGGAATGGCAGGCAGCATAACTCAGGGGAAAAAGAAAGAAATGGAAACATCTCCCTGCATACTAAAATAGCAGGGTACAACTAGAAGGCAAACAAATAAAAAAGTTTTCTTGTGTTTCATTCTAAGTTAAAAGGGAAACAGTCCTGAAATTCTCAACCACACTTCAAGACGTGGGAGTAAAATGTTAGAAAGAATGAAACACGGTAGCCAGAGGAGTATGAAATTCACCAGAGAAGTTACATTGTTTAGCAGGAAAAATAATTACATTGACCACCTTATTACTGCCTCAGTCATCTTCTCCATTACTTGTTTGAAAGTCCTCGTGCCTCCTCTCATTTTGACCATTCCCTTTCCCTGTCCCCATCTCCTTCATTTATCAAGATCAGGAGACAAATCACCAGGCAGTCTTTTCCTAGGAGAGCAGACCTGGGACACCCTATAGAAGAGCCTCAATCTAGAGAAAGAATAATAGCTCTTAATATACCATTGTTAACTAGTAATTGCTGTCTTTTTCTTGCTTGCTTGTTCCCCCTACCCATCCCACACACACCTTTTAAAGCCATGGGCAATTTCTTCCAGCTTAGGAGACTGCTTTCTTGAAGCTTTTGTTCAAAGTCTTAAAAGAGAAGACTTTCCAAAGAAATAATTACAGCCTATATGTTCCACACTTTTAACCAATATATTTTAACCTTATTTCAACCCTTCTGGAATGAAGGCCAGTTTTTCTTTTTGCACCTTGGAGGGACTTAAACTCTCCTATCTTCTAGGATCTTCTTTTCTGCCTTCCTTTTTAGTCACTGAAAACTCCCCATTTGTTTCTAAAGGTGAAATTAGATGCCTTCCCATTCAGCATTGCGCAAAGTTTTAAATTAGATAAAACAGTAATAGTTATCTCTGAGTGTTAGGGCAGCCTTCACAGAAAGAAATCAGTTTTTCAAAGGAACATCCACAAAGAATCTTAGCCGTTCATCTGGGTTCTTCCAATGTTTTTGTTCCCTCTGGAGTTATCCAAGCTTCCAAGACAGAAATAGAACTCACACAGATATTGTTTGGACTCATTTCAAAGGAGCACATTTAGGATCTAACACAAAACATCAAACACACTGCTGGTTTGTATGATCTTTAATCTTGAAAATACTAGCAAGTAGGTACAGCAATTTGCGTGAAAAGATATCAATATAAATATACAAGAAATTCACTGAAGAACTTGTATGTATAAAATATATGTTCAGAAGATAGAAGCAAGGATGAGCAATAGAGACCGAGCTCAAAAAAAAATGTGCATTCCCTTAAGACTACCGTCAGGAATAGTAAAGTTCAGACTAAATATATGCTGATGATCGTGAGAGGTGACAAACAGGGTTTAGCTCTATTATGGCCAAGAGGAAAAGCAAAGAATAGAGAGGGTGCCTATGACAATTCTAACAAGAAACAAAATGAAAATGAAAATATTCAATTCTTATTTGACTCCTGTATTTTTTTCTACGTAGGAGAATTTCATTCGCTGTCACTTTAGAAAATACTGCACAAATATAGTTAATAGGTAATTGATGCTCATAATTACTGAGGATCTTTGGTAAGAAAGAAACTCATAACCCGCTTCAGACCTAGTTGAACTACATTCAAGAATTTATGGACATAATTGCTGGATCACTGTTGGTAATCTCCAAAGCATTATAGTTAACAGGAAAAAAATTTATAAAACTAGAGATGAATTCAAGATTCTAACAGAAGGAGCCAATTGAGTTGATTAATGATTTAATATCAATTTAGAAGACCTTGAATGGAGTTCCCTAGGGATCTGTGCTGGTCCTTGTGTGGGCTAATATTTTTTATCAATGGTTTAGATAAAGATATACGTGGCATGCTTATTAAATTTTTTAATGAGATGAAGCCAAGTCAGAATTCAAAAAGATCACTGGCATTCTAGAACATCTAGAATATCTTTAATTTCAAGTAAGATGAATTTTAATAGAGGAAACAGGTTTTACACTTGTCTTCAAGAAAGCCAATTCCACAACAACAAGATAGGAGATACGTCTAGCTAGCAAGTTGTCTTTTTAAATCTCTAGGAGTATTATTAGAGGACTGCAAACTCACTGTGAATCAATGATGTGATATAATAGTTAATATGATCTTAGGCTACATTAAGAGAAGCGTAGGACCCAGAAATAAAACAGTTATTGGTCATGTACCATTCCATGATCAAACCATATCTGTATCATTGTGTTCAATTCTGGGTACCACTTCTGGAAATAACATTTATAAGCTGGAAAATATGCAGAGAAGTAGTGAAAGGCCTAAAAATTTATTCCATATGTGGAATGGTTGAAGGACCTGGTGACATTCATCAAGAGAAGATTTAAGGCAGGAAATTACATTTATCTACAGCTACAAAGGACTTTCACATAGAAGAGGGATTGGGTGCTACTTGGAGGGCATGAGTAGAAACTGTAAAGAGGCAGATTTAAATTTGAGGTAAGAAAAATCTTCCTAATAATGAGACTATTAAAAAGAGCCCAGCCTACCCCATGGCTTCAAATAGATAGATAACAACTTAACAGGCACGTTAACAAAGGGATTCTTTTCCAAGTATGTGTTAGACTAAATGAACAATTCAAAATTCTATAATCTCTCCAGGATACAGCCCTAGAAGTGGTATTGTTAGGTCAAAGGGTATGCACATTTTTATAGCCCTTTGGGCATAGTTCCAAATTGCTCTCCAGAATGGTTAGATCAGTTCACAACTCTACCAGCAATGTCACAGTGTTCCTATTTTCCCACATCTTCTCCAGTATTTAACATTTTCCTGTTTTGTCATGTTAGCCAATCTGACAAGAGAGGTGGTACCTAAGAGTTGTTTTGGTTTGCTTTTCTCTAATCAATAGCGATTTAGAGCATTTTTTCATATGACTACAGATATCTTTAATTTCTTCCTCTGAAAATTGCCTGTTCACATCCTTTGACCATTTATCAATTAGAGAATGACTTCTATTCCTATAAATTTGACTCAGTTCCCTGCATATTTTAGAGATGAGGCCTTTATCAGAGACACTGGTTGTAAAACTTCTTTCCCAATTTTTTCTGCTTCCTTCCTAATCTCCAAAAGAGTCATAGTGAATATAGATTGAAGCAAACTATTTGCTCTCTTTTTTTCTTTTTTTGTGGCTTTGTTTCTTCTTTCTCATGGTTCATTCCATTGATTATAATTCTTCTTTACAGTTTGACTATTGTGTAAATAAGTTCAATGTAAAGGTATATGTAGACCTTATATCAGATCACATGGTACCTTGGGGGGAAAGGAGAGAGGAGAGGGAGGAGATAAAATTTGGAACTCAAAAACTTGTGAAATTGAGTATTATAAACTAAAAATAAAAAATAAACTTTAAAAATTCTATAATCTGTTAATTAGGGCAGCTAGGTGGTATAGTGGATAGGGTCAGAACAGGAAGACTCATATTTATGAATTCAAATCCATTCTCAGACACTTATTAGCTTTGTGACCCTAGACAAGTCACTTAACCTTGTTTGCCTCAGTTCCCCATATGTAAAATGAGCTGGAGGAGGAAATGGCAAATCACTCCAGTATCTTTGCCAAGAAAGCCCCCACATGGGGTCACAAAGTGTTGGACACCATTGAAATGACTAAACAAAAACAATTGTGAATTATCATATGTGTAGATGGGCACAAAGTTTCTTAATTTTTGAAAAGAAGGAATAATATCTCTAAGTATTGTGGACTCGATGTCAAGTCCTAGAAAAGGCAGTTAAAAGAATTAGAATCATTAAGAACCAACATGGATTTATCAAGTATAGGTCACACTAGACCAACCTTATTCCCATTTCTGACAAGATCATTAGACTGATAAATCAAACAGATATTATAGACTAGAATATCTTAGCAAAGGTTTTGACAATATATCTTATAAAAGCATTTTTGTGTGTAAGATGAAAATACGTGGACCAGGTGATACTAAAGAGTACTGATTAAGAGTTTGTTCGCTTTGAGGAAGAGTCTAGCAGAGGGATCCAGGGATCTGTCCTTGACTCTATGCTAATCAACTTCATTATCAGTTATTTGAATGAGGGAAATAGGAATGTGTGTCAAATTCATAGATAATAAGAGACCAGAAGGGATCACTGCTTCACTGAATGATGGAATCAGGATCTAGAGAATTTGAACACCACAGGATGGTGGGGCAAATCTCATGAGATGATATTTTAATGAAAATAGAGTTAAAGCACCCAAGCATATTTAGAAGGAAAAAAATCTGTAGGCAATAGTTCCTGTAAAAAAAATAGCTGGTGACTTTAATGGGCTATAAAGTCATTATTATAACTCACCACGTAGTCTGACATGGTATCCACAAAGGCTGGTTTGATCTTGGGCTATATTAAAAGAAGTCTGATTTCTAGAATATGAGAGGTGATAATTCCCTTGAACTCTAGCCTGGTTCAGACAAAATCTGGAGTACTATATCCAGTTATGAGCACCATATTTAAAAAATAATATTGACAAGCTGATGCATTTCCAAAGTGGGGCAAGGAGGATGGTTAGAGGACTAGCTGTTAATACAGAAGATGGAGATAACAGGGAGATGGTTAGTCTACCAGTTTCTATTTGGAGAAACTCTTAATTCCTTCCAAATGAGAGAATTCCAGCATGTTTCCAGGCACTCAAGGGCAACACAAAGCACAAGATTTAGAGAGGAATTTCACAACTAGTAGTTGGATGAAGGTCACTACTAGAGTCTTGGCGTCTTTCGGAGTGCTTCGGGAAGGAGACTTGGACCCTGTTAGTCCTCTGGGATTTAAGGAAGAACACTGTAGGCATTTGTTAGTTTCCCCCGCAGATGGGTTACTATGTTTCTCCCCAGAACAATGACCCCTGAGTCAACTTTAAACTATCAGCCGAGAAATTTTGTTCCTTCTCCCCGCTAAATTACTTGCTTCATGTAACATTACCATCATGCCATAAAGGCGACTGAAATCTGGCTCAGTTCTAGGCTGCTTCATTGATAGAAAGGCTGATAACATTATAGATTAGTTTCCTTGCTGCCTTTCTTCCAAACATAAATATTTAAAATGATGTGACACAAGTATCAACTGAAGAAACCGAGGCTGTTTAAGCCTAAAAAAGAGAAGATTTGGGTTGGACATAATTACTATCAAAATGCATTTTAAGGACCATGATAGAGAAGAGAAATTTGTCTTATTTTGCTTGATCCCAAAAGGTAGAACTAGTAACAATAAATATAAGTTAGAGAGTCATATTTTAGCTTAGTAAATGAAAAAAAACTTGCTAACAACTGGAACTCCAAATGTAGAAGGGAATAACTCCATAAGTAGTGAATTCTCCATAAAGAGAGGATTTCTGAAGATTAGACAATAATGAATTGGAGACATTATAGAAGGGATTCACATTTAGTTATGGGTTGCACTGCTAGATAATCTCTAAGGTCTCTTCAATCTCTAAGATCATATGAGACCTCCAAGGAAATTTAGGGCTTTAGATGTAGGGTTCAAATTTGGTATTTCTCTTTTTAGTAAATGGGGTAACTTTAAAGGGAATGAGAGGCGCTGGTACCAAAAGTAACGTCACTGCAGAAATTGAATGGGGATGAATCAATTGAGCCTGACTTGGACCTTTACTCTAATCCATCATGAAATTCCAAAATCAGGTCAACTGTAACCTCAAGAATCTTATTAAATTCCATGTTATCTTCTATGCCCAATGGACGATAAAATTGTGTATATCCTTTGACTCAGCAATACCACTATTAGGTCTGTATCTCAAAGAGAATCAAAGAAAACAGAAAAGGACTTGTTTGAACAAAATATTTATAGCAGCTCTTTTTGTGTTGGCAAAGAATTGGAAATCAAGGGGATGCCCATCAGTTCAGGAATGGCTGAACAAGTTGTGGTATATGATTGTGATGGAATACTACTGTGATATAAGAAATGATGAGCAGGATAGTTTCTGAAAAACCTGGGAACACTTATATGAATTTATACAAAGTAGAGTAAGCAGAACCAGAAAAACGTTGTATAGTTACAGCAACACTGTAACGATGATCAACTATAAAAGACTTAACTACTCTAATCAAGACATGATCCAAGCCAATTCTGAAGGACTCATAAAGAAAAATGCTACCCACCTCCAGAGAAAAAAAACTAATGAACTCTGAGTGTGGATTGATGTTTCTTACCTTTTTTGCAACATGGCTAATGTGAAAGTATGTTTTGTATGATTTCAAATGTATAATTGATATGATGCTGCTTGCTTTCTCAATGGGTAGGTGAAAGGTGAGAGGAAGGGAGAGAATTGGGAACTCAAAAAAATTTTAAATGAATGTTAAAAATAAATTAAGTTTTTTTTTTTATTTCATGTTATCATTGGCAGGGTTTAATATTATTATGTATTTGGAGCTGGAAAGGACCTGACATCATTTGGTCCAACCCCCTCATTTTACACATGAGGAAACTAAGGTCCAGAGGAATTAAAGGACTTGCCCAAAGTCTCATGATTAATAAGAAACAAAAGCAGGATTTGAACCCAGGTCCTTTGACTCCAAAGAAAGTGCTTCATTCACTACATCCACCACAAATCATACATATAGCTATGGACAAGAATCATAGAATTTCAGACTTGCAAGGCTGACTCAGCAGCCACCAAGTCAGACTATAATTGAAAAATAAGAATCCTTTCTACAACATACCGAACGAGTAGTCATCTAGCCTTTCCTCAAAACCATCCAGTGAGTAGGAACACACTACCCCCAAAGGCAATCCTTTCCCCTTTTTGATAGCTCCAATTGTTCCAAAGTTATATTGGGTAGGAATTACTGCTTCCGTTCTTCTGGACACTATCTTATCAAGGTAGCTGAAGCCTGCATGGCTGCCAAGTAATACTGTTGATTTAGAATGAGTTTGCAATCAATTCAATTGCCTAAAGCTATTTCACATCAACCACTGTTACAACCCATCTCTGCCATCCTGTACTGCTGTTTCTGATGTTGTGAATTACAGTGGCAGGCTTTACATTAATCCCCGATTACATTTTTTAATGCATCTATGATTTCAGTGCCGTAAGAAACTTCCAGGGTAGAAATCCCTCAACAATTGAGATCAGCAGGGTTCTGCAATTTGTTGTATTACAAAGTTGCTAGAACACCGTTTTAGTAACGTGACAAGAGTCATACAGCCTATCAGTGTCTGAGATGGCACTTCCTTGCTTGACAGCTGCTTTCTACTTACTATGCAAAGCTTTGTTACCAATTAAATTTAAACTAATTAAATAACCATATTGTTGAAACCTTACAGGAAAATAATAATAATAAATACATTTATAAAGCACATTAATATTTATAAAACCCTTTCTCCACAAAAAGAATATGTAACTCTACAACCTCAAATGCATACTGATTTGACCTTGGGCAAATCACTTAAGATTTTTGGTACTCATTCATTCATTTGTAAAATTTGTAAAATGGGACTCTAAAGTCATCCAGCTCAAAAATCTATGACCTGATTATCATCCTATGAAATGTTTAGTACAAGTCTTACCATCAACTTTTGACAGATGAGAAAACTGAGGTTCAGAAAGTTTAAGTGGCTTTTCCAAGGTCACAGAACTAATAAACTCAAATTCACATCTTCTAATTCCAATACCAGTACATTTCCCATTACAGTGGACATGAAAAACCTTGTGTTTATTTGTCAGTGTGCCAGCTCATTTTTAATGTGTTCTTAAGAGCATCCGCTCTCTGAAACTGCTTCCTCTGAAGAGGTGACTGGACTACTTGACCTCAGGATCACAGGCTTTATAGCTGAAAGCCACCTCAAAGATCATTTGATCCAATGCTGTCATTTTACAGATGAATACCTGGGGCCCAGAAAAATGAAGTGACTTGCCCAATATCACAAGCAGTAAAAAATAGAGCCAAGACCTCAAAGATCCCATCTGTAATTGGCATGCTATTCTAGAGTATATTTTTAGATCCTGATTCTATCACACATTTTTAGCTCTCCATCAGCTATGTCATCAGTAAGTGTAATAAGCATGTTAAATGTCTCTTCAAGTTGTTTATAAAAAAAAATACTGACTGGAGCAATATTGACTGAGGACAAAATCAGTGCTACATCACTACAGACATCTTCAAGTTGTCATTAATTAATCAACACTTTTTGCACTCAGTCATTTAACCAGAGAGTTGAAACAGCTAATCCCTAGAGAGGTAGATGGTTTATTAGCATGACACATCTTACTTGTGGGCAAAGTAGGTTAACTAATTTAATTTGGTGTAAAATGGACCCATGATCAAGAAATCACCTACTGCACACACCCAGGCTTTTTAGAATTTCCAGCACTGTTTAAAGATTTTATTCCTAAAGGGTCATGTTCAAGGATACGTGGGCATTATAACTAAGATAAAGTATTGCATCACCAGATAGCACAGAATCACAGAATTTTGAACTTGGACAGGATGTCAGTGGCCACCTAGGCCTATCCCACAGGAATCTTCACTACAACATAACTAACTGGTGATCACCTAACCTTCAAAACACCGGGGACCGAAGTAGAAATCTAACATTTACATTTTAGGTTAAATATATACAACAGCCCCTTGTCTAGGTGGCAGTTCTTCAAATATATGAAGACAGCAAACATTTCCCACCCACACCACTTCTCCAGTCCCTTGTCTGACAACAGCAACAAAAGGCAATTTACATACTTAGCACTTATCAGGAACTGCGTTCAGCTCAGGAAATACAAAATCTGTTCTAATCGATCCTAGTTTTTTCGACTGATTTTCATGGGGCACAGACTCAAGCATTTTACCATCTTGATTTTTCTCTTCTGGACACCTTAGATCAGTGGTGTCAAACTCCAATGGAAATGGATCAGGATGTTGACTTAGAAAACTACATACAGGAGAGATGGAAAATAATTGACAGAGGGAAGGCACCAGAATTAATACGGATTGGAAAGGCCTCCTGTAGAAAACTGACTTTACCTGGGACTTGAAGGAAGGTAGAGATGAGGAGGGAGAGCATTCAAGGTATAGGAGACAGCCAGAAAAATTATCCAGAGCTGAGAGATGTGTCTCGTTCCAGGAACGGCAAAGGAATACAGTGTCACTGGATCAAAGATTTCATGGGGGTGGGGATTATAAGGTGTGCTAGGTCACGAAGGGCTTTGAATGCCAGGGGATTTTTTATCTGATGCTGGAGGTGATAGCGAGATGGTGGAATTTATTGAGTATGGAGGTAACATGGTCAGAATGACCCATTTCATCCATGAGTAGCATTAATTGCTTGGAAGTTGTTTTGTAAAACCACAAATTAACATTACTCTGTTATATAGTATTTTTATTTATTTTGTTAAACATTTCTCAATGACATTTTAATCTGGTACTAGGTAGGGAGTTTGGCTTGCTGGCTATGAGAATGATACCTTTGCTCTAGATTATCCATGTCCTTCCTGAATTGTGGCACCTAAACTATCAGATGTCTAACACTTTAGCAGAAATTTGTGTCATTGAATAATTTATTACCCTAACATCAGTTGCAGCAAAGATTATAAAAGAATGGGACATGTAAAGGTAAGTTTTGATTGCAGGGTAGGATCATTGAAGAATAAGCAAAATCAAGAGAGAAAGAAAATACTGAACATTTGAAATGGAAACATTAAGTTGGAACAAGTGCTTCAAAAGGAAGAGGAAAAGAACAACAAAGACAAACTGTGCCTATTTCACAATTCTGCCTAGAGCCAATCTGGCCCTTTATTCAATTAATTCTCTAAAACTTATCATGTTTTAATATACTAAGACCTCTATGCATAAAAGTCTTTTATGTTTTATGACTACATCTATTTAGGCAAGAAATCTAACCAGGTCTGTGTCTTTTCAATAATACAACATTTTCATTATGCTGTTGAAACCAAGTTAATCTACCACATTGCTGAAATGGAAAACAAACATTTCAAACACAGGGTGTTCCAACTGGTTCCAGAATATTTGAGCATTCAGCAGACAGGTGCTTCCTGCCAAAAGAGGATCCTCATTACTCTCTAAAAGTCAACACTATTAAGGAATGAGAAGAGGGGGAAAAAGTGACCCAAGTTAATTAAATGCCACGATCACAAAGTTAGCAATTGTTAAACCACGACTAAAGTTCAGGTCTCTTTATACCCAGTCCAATATTCTTTCTTTTAAGATAGTTGGAAAACTCCACAACTCTACCAGACTTCACTGTGTGATTATGAAAGTTAACTAAATTAGGCCTCTACTGCCTAGTATGCAATATAAGTAGGTTATAGCGGGTGATCTCCATTTTGTGTTGGTTCTTCCTATTATTAGAATGTGAGCTCCTTGAGAGCAGAGACTATCTTTTCCATTTGTATTCACACTGAGTATTAGAATTTTTTGCTCATAGGAACTACTTAATAAATACCTTTTCATGCATTCATCTTAGTCCTTTTAGCTTTAAAATGCTATGATTCCACTAACATTCTATGACAAATTTCTTCACAAAACCTAATTAATCAAAAGTATTCAATCACACCAACACTTAAAGAGTTGAAAATAGTGATTCAAAGTTCTTTCGAATTAGTGTTCTAATTTATGTGTCTTTATATGCATATTTTTTAGAGTAGACAAAGAATTGATAGCATGCAGTTATATGAGCAGCCCATAGTTAGTGTGCATGTGGGTATGTTAGTGTATGTATATACACATACAAGAATATAGTCATACATATAGACATACATGCATGTACCTGCATATGCATACACACATATACACATGTGTTATATGCCCATGTATATACACATATGTGTATACATATAAACACTACACACACATATTTGTGAGTGAAGTGAACGTTTAGTATGTATATGTGTGTGTACACACATGTGTATAGACATGCATACAATTCAACGCACAATGAGCTAGACCCAAAATTGAAATTGAGGAAAATGCAGATTAGGACTGCTTATGAGAAATGTACAGTCCTTTCAATGATTGCAAGCTGAAATAAGATATAGCTTTAATTAACCAAGGAAATGTGATTAGTGAGCCAGTCTTTCCAACTCATCAAAGCCAATATAAAAAGCATGGCATTATGAAGATTAACTGGTTAGTAATGGTTAGTGGTCAATTAACATAAAAGTATTGGGTTCCCACCCACTACAGAGCACACTTATATTATAATGAAGGGTAACCAACAGACCTAAAAAAACAGAACATGCATTATTCTGTAAACAGTGTTGTGATCAGCAAGAGAAACCCCAGTGCTATACCTAATTCAAACCAAAGATATCACCAGAACCTACAAATGTCTAGGACTACATAGACAAATCAAAGAGAGATTTATATGAAATATAAAATGTCATCAAAAATTTTGTATTAAATTTCCATTTTTCTACTTTTTCTCCCAAACTTTATTTTATTTCAAGTATAGAGAGCTTCTAGTGTGGGAACACCTGTTAATGCTAATGAGCAACTTCTCTGCAATTTGTAGTCTTAAAATCTGGGATAGTAACAGGCAAGGTGACTTGTCCAAGGTCACATAACTAGTGTCAGAAGCAGAAATCAAACTCAGGTGTTTCAGACTTCAAAGTTATTCTCTATGGGCTCTTTGAAAAACTAACTGCCCTCCCCCACCATAGAAGAGCTGCATTTTTAAAAATCAGAGTATAGTAGCAATTTATATGAATAACTCTCCAAGCTTCATTCCCAAGTAAAGAAAGATTGGTACAGTGCCCACTGAGCCCCAAACCAAATTACTTTATTTTTTCTTTAAAACCTAAGTTCCATTTGTTTTGCTGTAAGAATAAATGGTTGTCATTATATTTTTCTTTAGATGGAAGCGACTGCTCAATGAACTCATAAAGGACATTTTACTTAAATTGATTTACAGGAAATGTAATGAAAGGAAGTGATTTGGAGGGTGTGAAGGTAGATGAACATTAGTGTTTGAACTGGGAGAGAGTTTCTTTAGTCAACTGTTGTCAAGATTGTACTCTCATCAATCCAACTCACATATATCATCTTAGTACAAAGCAACTTACACCTTTACAAATAAAGGAAGTAGATTGTCCTCAGGTTTATTATGTGAGAAAGTCATCCTTAATTGTGTATAGCACACTATACAAATGAGGTATAAAAAGGCACCTTCTGAGGATGAGCCTAGAGCTAAAGTTCCCAAGTCATACTAGGTGATCATTAAGAAAAGAAGTTGAGGTTTTCTTGCAAGGTCAACCAGTCTATCCCTGTCCACTCATTAAAAATCAAACAAAAACTCTTTGTACCACTTTTCTTTTACTTGAAGGGATGATATATTAGTGTTGCTGGAGTCTTGTGTGTTTGAAAATATGCAGCCTGGATTATTGATTTATAAGTGTGAGTCAAATTCATTGCAAAACAATTTTCCAGTTTTATGCAATGTGGGCATTACCTTTCTTCCAAACAAATCAATAACCTTGTTGAACACTGCGAGTTCATTACAAAGGACTTACTAAACATCCCCTCAAAAGTCATCCCAATCATCTTGTGAAATCTCTGACGGATCATTGAAATTCAAAAAAGTCAAATAACTCCTCCTACTTTCAAATCAAGTTGGTAGGAGAATTGATCATAAAAGTTAGGCTCTTTGATTAACCACAATGTTACAGCTGTGAAGCTAAGCACTAGCCCTCATGCCCTGGGACTAAAATAATTTAGGATGAAATTGAGGAAATAAGTGAGGCTAACTAAAAGAAATCCAATATACATTATCTTTGTCTTTTGTTCTCTTGTGTGTGGGCCCACATCTGCACCAGTGCAGTTGAGCAAAGAGGGGACATGTCTAGCATGTTTGCCAGCCAGAGTATCATTCATTCCCAGGGTTGTATCACCTTTCCCTGTAGCCTTCCTTCCCTTGTCACAAATCTTTCTCAATTATTTTTGTCCCATATGAAAAAAATTCTAGTGAAGACTCTGGCTATATGCAAATTACATTGGCCAAATATAATGTTTGTGATCTAAGACTTTAGGGGCATCATTTAAGGTCATCATTTTACCTTAACTACTAGCTCCCATTAAATCATTCAAGTGGATCTGTGTTCTCATCAAATCAGGAGTGTCCTCCAGTTATGCATATTAAACCCATCCATGTATTTCAACTACTATTCAGCTTTTCCATGCCATCCTAAGAGTTCACAGCAAAAGGTCTACCTAAAATGCTTTAGGGCTTCCTCATGTTCTTCTGACATTACAAAGTTACCAGTGATGAATTTTGACTTTCCATCTGTCAAGTCAACATACATTTATTAAGTGCCTACTATGCTCCAGGCACTATGCTAAATGCTAGGGAATCAAAGAAAGGCAAAAAACAGCCCTTGCTCTTAAGGAGCTCCCAGTCTAATGACTCCTTACAACATTCAAACAACTATATACAAACAAGACATATAAAAGATAAATTGGGGGTAATCAAGAGAAGAAAGGCATTAAGCATTGAGGAGGACAAGAAAGGATTCTTATAGAAAGTGGGATTTTACCTGGGACTTGAAGAAATCCAAAGTATCCAGAAGACAGATGAGGAAAGAGAGAATTTTAGGCATGGGGGAAAAGGGACTTGCCGTTCTTTGTTTTTGCCAGATGACCATCTCTTTTCTTCCTATTCTACAATTCTTTGATGATATCTTTAACTCCTGTTCTTCAGAGTTCTTTGTTGATTGTATATTGAAGCCTAGTTATACACACCATGTGCCTCTCTATTGTGATATTCATTTCTAGTTCTTCAAGTGGAGTTCTATTCCAGATCTTGCTGCCATACAGCAACACTGGTTAAATGCTTGTACTGTGTCAAAAAAAGGTAGGTCTCTGCTTTTTTGGGAAGGTAGGAGTCAGTAAAATAACCTTGAAATTTCTCAAAAGCAATCCAGCCACTTTCCTCCTCTTGTTCATTATCTATATGTTACCAGTACATATTATTGTAAAAGTTCTACAATTTGTCGCAATACACATTCTTCATCTACTAGGTCTTCCCATCATGGATGGACAGGCCAGACTAGTTTGAGTGATAACAGATGTCTTCTAAGAGGCTCTGCAATGTTCTGAGGCTTGATGCAATCAGCAAAGTGTCATCCACAAATAGTCATGTAGAAGATCTCACTAGCCATGGGGAGTCACCTTTCAGCCTAGATCCCACTGAATCATCTCCATCATAATGCCAATCATTCTCTTTTACTCCTTTCTTGATGTTGATTATCAAAGGGTCATTGAATAATTTATGGTGCTCTATCTTTCAAGGAATCTTGAATCATTTTGATGTATGGGTGGGAGACATCTTGCTGTAAAATAGACTATACAGGGTATTTTGTTCTCCTAAATCAATTTTTTTCATAATAAATAATCAAACAATAAATGCCTTTCAAATAGTAAACATACAAACGACAAATAATAAACATCTTTCAATTAATTATAAAATTGTAAAAGATATAATCAGCTGTTAAAAGTATGATTATTCTTTAATAATACCATCACCAAGATTACCCTTGTTGAGTGTAGAGAGAACTTTCAAAGATTTTGTAGAAATGAGAATGTAGGAACAGAGGTTTGGAGTTATTCATGTGCTCACTTCCACCTTTTTTTCAGTATTAATAAGGTCTGGGATTTTTTCCACCTTTTTGTTATCTTACCCTCCTTTAGATACCTTGCATATGGGTCTCTAGGTGCCCTCATAATTGTATAACCTCCAATATTGATCTGCCCTAAAAATATTTGTTCCACTCCAGCTTTTTTTTCCATCTTTGTTCTCTATAGAACCATGTCTACCTCCTTTATAAACTCATCTGGGATCATGATGTTTCCATTGTACTCAATGGAGAAAACAGGTTTGGGGTTTTTTATGGTTGTTATAAATCTTTTCCATTTTCTTCTTCCCAGAGTCCATTTTTGTACTTGAGTGCCTTGAAGGACCACATACTTTCTCTAGTATGACTCTTTTGTTATCTTATAAAATTTATTTAGAAAATAAAAATGCTTTACTGGGTTTTCATCAAAGATAAGGTCCAATTGATTATTTGGATAAAATTGGCCAAATTCTAATTCTAATGCATTTCAGTGAATGATTGCATTGTTTGTATACTAGCCTCTTAGGGAACCATATGTTTAACTAACTGGTTTTCATGTAGTTTAATTTTTAGTTTTTGATTTCTTGCATCATTAGCCAAACCAAGATCAGGATTAGAAATATAGAAGCTACAATGTTAGTACATTTCTAATTTAGCCTGGAGAAAAAATTCCATGGAAAGAATTATTACATTTCCAATTAAATTTTCTTGATAAGAGGTCTAGTTAATTGTCTTTGTGTGAATTAACAACAATAATGTTGTTGTTTTGTTTCAGTCATTTTCAATCGTGTCTGATTTTCACGACCTTGTTTGGGGTTTTCTTGACAAAGATACTGGAGTGGTTTGCCATCTCCTTCTCCAGCTCATATTACAGATGCAGAAATCGAGGCAAACAGGGTTAAGTGACTTGCCCAGGGTCACATGGCTAGTTAAATGTCTAAGACAAGATTTAAACTCAGGTCTTCCTTACTCAAGGCCTGGTGCTCTATCTTCTGTGTCATCTAGCTACTGCGCAGTGATAATAATGATAATGATAACAACTAACATTTATATAGCACTTACTATGAACCAGGCACTGTGCTAAGAGTTTGCTCAGACCTTGCTCAGGCATTGAAGACACCAAGGTCATCCAACATCAGTCCATCACCCATTTTCTTGACTTTTGTTTTATCACTGGACTTCAATGACTCTGGAAGAGAGAATCAGACTGATCACTTTGCACAACTCTGCCTCACTTAAATCCAATCCACACACAAGTCATCACTTGCAATGTCATTGGTCCTCTTTGAAAACAAAGGATAAAAAACAACCATCGCTAATCATTTACAATTATTATCTCATTTGGCCATCACAAAAACTGGGAAAGTAGATGCTATCATTATCCCATTTTATAGATGATAAAACTGAAGCAAAAGGAGGTTATGCAACTTGCTCACCGTTACACATCTAGATAGTATCTGAAGTTGAATTTGAACTCAGGTCCTCCTGATTCCAAGCCTGGCACTTTATCCATTATGCCATCTAGCTGCCTCTATATGCCCAGCTAGCGTTGCTAGGAAGGTAACCACTAATATGTTCTGTGATTTTTATACTTCTCTGGTATGTGAACACACCAAACTTGTTGAGCCTGAACTAGCCAGCCTACAATGCCAACTGAGACCTCAATCTCAAGACCACCAGTCTAAGCCATTAGAATTTAAGCAATATGGATAACCCAATAGTTTGGTCATATATGAAGTAGGTGGCATGGTAGTAGTGCCTCGCATATGGCAGGCACTTAGCTTATAGGATTAATGGATGGATAAAAAGGCACATTCACGGTCCAAGGGAGTTCCCAGTAAATCTACAGCATCTAGGGTTAAAGGCACAATGAAACAGAGCTTCCCAAAGCCTAACAGCGGTGAGGAAACTGTGCCCTCAAGGCCATGTTTGCCCTCTAGGTCGTCAGGTACAGACCTTGGACTGAATCCAAACTTCACAGAACAAATCCCCTTAATAAGAAAATTTGTTCTATAAAACTTGAACTCAGTCAAAAGGCCACACTTGAGGACCTAGAAGGCCACATGTGGCCTCGAGGCCATGGGTTCCCTATACCTGTCCCCCAAGAATCTTAGCAGACAGGAGAGGCCCACAGAAATAAGTGTTCTAAGAAACTACTGGATGGCTTTCTCATGCATTTTAGGCTGAAGAAGCTCAGGGCTACCTGCTCTGTTCACCGCATTTACTGGATTTAAATAGCCCTTGATCAAGAGCTCTTAATTTGTTTTGCATCACGGATTCCTCCGGCAGTCTGGTGTAACTCATGGACCCTTTCTCAGAATAATGTTTTTAAATAATTGAAGAAAATGCTTAATTTTAATTAGAGGTTAATAAAGATGGAATTTTTCCCCATTCAAATTCAGAGACCCCTTGAAATCAATCCACATACCCTTTATGGATCCATGGAACTCAGGTAAGGACTCCTGCCCTGGATAGGTGGAAGGTAGGAGGCAGATAGGAGGCACAGTGGATGTAACACTGGGCCTGGAGTCAGGGAGCCCTAAGTTCAAATCTGGCCTCAGATGCTCACTAACTGTATGACTGACTAGGGTTAGTCATTTAGTCTCTTTGCCTCAGTTTCCCCAGCTGTCAAATGGGGATAATAAGAGCACCCACCTCACAGAGTTATTGTTAGGATCAAATGAGAATTACTTAGCACAATGTCTGGCATACAGTAAGCTCTATATAATAGCTTATTCCCTTCTCCCCATGGATGGCTTCTCCTGAAGTACTCTCATTACTTTAAAGTAATGGCAGACATTCCTTCTGTGGAAAGATAGGAGAAGCTAGAGGGAAATCCAAATGCCTCAAGAAAATTGGGTTCCTATTCATTGTTATATCAGCCCTGCAAGTTTTAGACCTAAGCCCAATACCTAGGCTTGAAAGAGGTTAAAGTTATGATTTCTAAGGCTCATTTCCTCCTTGTTTCTGCAAGGTCATACGCCCTTTCCATGCTCCAAAGTATAGACTTTCCATGAGTTTTTGTTTTTAAAAGAGGGAGTCAAGAATAAGAAGTTGGAGAAAGACGAAATTTTGACTAATTTTTGTCTTTAATGAAACTTAACTTTGGGTAAAAATGACTTAGAAACACAAATCCCACTTTCCTACCATTGATCCATCCATTTATATGATATTATATGATAAACATTTCCATTTGGAGGTCTTTATTGAGATGTTTTAGTGGGATGCAGTTCTTTTTCTGCTTTGATATCAGATGACACAGGTGTTTTTCAAGTCTAGCATATAAAGGTTATTAAAAATTATTCCTAGAAGTCCCTTTAGTACTTTGGGGCTGGGGGGAAGGGGAAGACACAGATAGACAAAGCTTCATATAGAATATTCCTTACCTACCCCATTCTGACAGGGATTGTACTGACCTTAATAATAATGTCCAGATTTGAGCATGGAAACAAGCAGAAAATGGATTTGGAAGGATCTGGGAGTTATTAACTGCAATAGAAATCCTCAAAGCTTTTAAATCCTGTTTGCAGCTGCAAAAGAGAATTCTTAAAGCAGGATGCAAGGTGCTATTGTTAGAAGAATAGAGCCTCTGTTGGCAATTTGAAGCAAACTCCTTCCTTCCTTCCCTCACTCCCTCCCCCCAACCCCCATCAAGAGAAAGAGGAGAATTTGGAGGGAATGCAAAGGGCCAACTTGTACCTTAACTAAAGGGAAACTCCCTCCTAATCTAAAAATGGTGCTAATGATGCTGGCTTATGATGGCTAATTACAAAATGCTAATACACTCAATTACCACAAATATTGGGAACAAAAGAAGAGGCTTACAATGGAAAACAAAAATGAAAAAAGAAAATGAAAAGTTTCTGAGTTTTATGTGGATCTAAAGAATATGCATTTGGGCTTATTCTAATAGTTCAGATGTTCTCCAATTCCTCAAAGTTTAAAAATTGGGAGAAATATGAAGGCATATCATTCCCACATACCATGAGGTCTAAATAATTTCCAGTAGAACATAAGCTCCTATAAGAGCATGGGCTTTTGTATCACTAATACATGGTAGATAGGTAGGTAGGTAGATAGATAGATAGATAGATAGATAGATAGATAGATAGATAGATAGATAGATAGATAGATAGATAGATAGGAAGGACAGATGTATGGAAGGGCAGATAGATGGACAGGCAGATGGGTAGATGGATGGACGGATGGATGGATGGATGGATGGATGGATGGATGGATGGAGATATGCCTAAGGATATCAGTGCCTTACACAAAGAATCTAGTAAATTAATGTTTGTTCAATTGAATTTAATTTCACTATAGGGAAAGGAAAGGGTAAATGTGAACAATTAAAATTAGATTTGCATAGCATCACAGAATTTGAAGGGCCTTTGCATGTCATCTAGCCTAATCTCCCACCTGAATGTAGAAATTTCCTCTAAGACAGCCTGCAGGTGTCAGCTTGAGCAGACTACATTTTAACTGTCTCAGTTTCAGTAGTTCATCTGGAGCTCAGGGTCAGTCAGTTAAAACTCTGGGACTTCTTTCACTACTGCACCACAAACAGAAAAACAAAATGTCAGAGTTGGAAGATAACTCAGGCCACCTCTTTCACCCTGCACTGTAAGAAATATTTCCTCTAAAATCCAGTTGACACATTATTTTGCTTGAAAATATCCACTGAGGGAGAACCCACTATGTCTCTAGGCAGCCTTTTCCACTTGGGTACATCTAACCATCAGTGAGTTTTTCCTTACATCAAACCCAAATCTAGCTCCCTGCAAATCTCACATACTTTTTCTAATTGTTCTAATAATCCCTCTCAACCATGACATCTCTTCAATTCCCTCAGAGCTTCTCTAAACAAATTATGATTTTGACCATAGTTCTGGCTAATTTAGATTCTATTTTATTTCTTTCTCTAAAAAGGGAATCCTAAAACTTCAGAGTCACAAAGATTTTCCACCTTATACCTTTCTCCAAAAAGATAAAAAGTTAGACTTAATTCTATTTAGGCTGCCTCCTCACTATGGAAAAGATTGAGAAATGGTATGTAGCAAGCTTTGTGATCATCTTATACCCCCTAAGACATTGCAATATAAAGACCTGGTATAATACAGTCATCCAATAACCTATGTGTTTGTCCTATTGCCCAGACAAAGAATTATAAAGAGAGCCACTGTACTTTATCAATGTTGCTGTCTAAGTTATTACCCATTTGGAGCCAATAAAATAAGCAGACTTTTTTCCCAAGAGAGATTAGTATATTTCACTTTAAAATATTTCACTGTCAGATTCAAATGGTATTATAGCCATCATGAATTGGCAACAGTCCCAGAATATTGAGAATAATGACAGCAGATTCTATTGAGAGCTCACCACGTGTCCAGTTATCAGTGTAAGCAGCCAAGACATTAGCAAAGCAAAGGCACATTAAACCAATTAATTAGAGAAACTAACAAGAATACTCCATCATGGAAACCACAGCAAGACCAAAAGCTGAACATTGAATCATGGTGTATTAGTTAGGTAAAATAATCCACAGGTTGATCAACACCCCAGAGAGTCCTTTCTTTGTATCTCATAGGTGCACAATAAACATAACTCAGTGATGACAAAGATGGGACTCACAAAAACAGAAACAGCAGTTTCAAGAACCTTTGAGTACTTTCCTTTATAGGGATTGGAGAATATTTGGAAGTGGGGGAGACAGAGACAAGGATTATGTCAGGATTGCTCCTGCACTGAGGATGCTGACCATTAGCCAGAAAAGTCTGGGTCCTAAAAGATTTATGTCATTTTGAGGAACAAGACACGTATCCTAAACTTTGTTTCACCACACAACCAAGGCGGGGGACAGATAGTCCTGGGATCTGCAGTCATATCCTAATTGTGCTACTTCATGGATGGTACCTTCCTATTTTGACTTTTGACATGTCTTTCCCAGTTTCCCTATCCAGACTCCAATCTACTGTGCTTGGTTTGAACCCTCCAAGCTGACCAAAGCTAAGATTCAGCTTCTGCTCCTTCTGAAGTCTCATTCCTGCACTGGATTTTTGAATGCCAGCCCTGGTCTCTATTGATCCATTCTGTCTCATGGCTGCTCAAGACTTGGAATTTATAATGGCCATGGAGAAAGACTAGAAACAGTATCTACAATTTTAAATTATCAACAGGGAAAACATAGAAGGACTTGTGAAGTCATACACAAATCTATGAAGGATCTCTGAATTTGTAGGCAACTCTATAGTGGGAATTCCCTCTACCAAGGTCCCTCTACCAAGGCAGATCACAACTCATAGAAGATATATATTTTTTATTTTTTTATCCTTAACGTTCTTTTTTATTTAATATTTTTAGTTTTCAGCACTGATTTCCACAAGATTTTGAATTACAAATTTTCTCCCCGTTTCTACCCTCCCCCTCACTCCAAGATGGCATATATTCTGAATGCCCCATTCCCCAGTCAGCCCTCCCTTCTGTCACCCCACTCCCCCCTATCTTCCCTCCCTTCTATCGTCCCCCATTTTTCTCTCCTTCCTCCTTCTTTCCTGTGGGGTAAGATACCCATTTGAGTGTGTATGTTATTTCCTCCCCAAGTTGAATCTGATGAGAGCAAGATTCACTCATTCCCCCTCACCTGCCCCCACTTCCCTTTCAACAAAACTGCTTTTTCTTACCACTTTCACATGAAATAATTTATTCCATTCTATCTCTCCATTTCTCCCTCTCTCAATATATTCCTCTCTCATCCCTTAATTTGATTTTATTTTTTTAGATGTCATCCTTTCATATTCAATTCACTCTGTACCCTCTGTCTATATATATGTGTGTGTGTGTATTCCCTTTGGCTACCCTAATACTGAGGTCTCATGAATTATACACATCATCTTTCCATGTAGGAATGCAAACAAAACAGTTCAACTTTAGTAAGTCCCTTATGATTTCTCCTTCTTGTTTACCTTTTCATGCTTCTCTTGATTCTTGTGTTTGAAAGTCAAATTTTCAGCTCTGGTCTCTTCACTGAGAAAGCTTGAAAGTCCTCTATTTTATTGAAAATCCATATTTTCCCTTGGAGCATTATACTCAGTTTTGCTGAGTAGGTGATTCTTGGTTTTAATCCTAGCTCTATTGACCTCCAGAACATCATATCCCAAGCCCTTCAATCCCTTAATGTAGAAGCTGCTAGATCTTGTGGTTAGCCTGATTGTGTTTCCACAATACTCAAATTGTTTCTTTCTGGCTGCTTGCAGTATTTTCTCTTTGATCTGGGAGCTCTAGAATTTGGCAACAATATTCCTAGGAGTTTTCTTTTAAGGATCTTTCTCAGGAGGTGATCAGTGGATTCTTTCCATTTCTATTTTACCCTCTGGCTCTAGAATATCAGGGCAGTTCTCCTTGATAATTTCTTGAAAGATAATTTCTAGGCTCTTTTTTTGATCATAGCTTTCAGGTAGTCCAATAATTTTTAAATTATCTCTCCTGGATCTATTTTCCAGGTCAGTGGTTTTTCCCATGAGATATTTCACATTGTCTTCCATTTTTTCATTCCTTTGGTTCTGTTTGATAATATCTTGGTTTTTCATAAAGTCACTAGCTTCCCCTTGCTCCAATCTA
>CM053624.1:99903866-99970916 GCA_028646595.1 Phalanger gymnotis | reverse complement strand
GGCTGGGGCCCTGCTTCCCTCTGCCACTTTGTGGGTTCTGCAGCTCTAGAATTGGTTCAGAGCCATTGTTTTATAGGTTTTTGGAGGGACTAGGTGGGGAGCTCACGCCAGTCACTGCTTCCCAGCCGCCATCTTGGCTCCGCCCCCAGGGACACACATTTTTACCAAAGGTGAAAAGAGAATAACCTGAGCAGAGTTCAAATAGCAAAAGGATTCTCTAAAGATTGTGAAATTCTCCAAATTCTCTAAATTATAACTGATATTATGCTGATCACACCAAGCCTCAGACAAGCATTAGGATTCCTTGAGAGATTATTTTAAAATAATTGGCCAAGACCTTGACATTAGTGAAAATTGGATGAAAATGTATGCTGTCCAAATTGTGACATTCATTTAGATGGGAAGCCCATTGAATTAATCTACTGCTGTGTGTTTGTATATATCTTGGATAGGTGTTGCAAATGGACAATAATGTAGACCTAGAATTGAATAGAAAAAGATCGGGCTGGATTTCGTTAAAGAAATTGAAAGCTGTTGGCTTCTACTGCCACCAAAGCCTATCTTTTTACTTCAAGTATTTTCTTAGCGATATTATCTGGATATAATTTAAAGAACACCACAATCTCAAAATACCCAAAATTGTAAGAGGCCCAAACAATGTGGGAAGATGTATGGAATGTATAGGCAAGGTGTAGAATGTTGCCAATGAAAATTTGCATGTTAAAAGCAGTGAAAGGCAAAAGCAAGGCTGTGTATGACTGAAAGTGGAAGTGTGACAACATAGCAAGAGAGAACAGCTCAAGTATGGCACAAAATGATCCAAAGAACCAGAAAACCTTCAGTACCATGGATAGACCACCTATGGCTAAGTCTTCTATCACTTTTTGGAGATGTGAAGAAATGTTTTTATTGCAAGCACATTGGGCAGAGAAAGGTATCTTCACACACACAGTACTGATCAGTGTGCTGGTAACTTGTCCAAATTTTCATTGGTTTTAAAGCATGTTATCCTGCTTATTGCAAATCAGGTGTATCTCATCTTTGATATATAGGACATTTTCTTGAGAATACACAGGTAATAGTCCATGTAGCCTGAAGGATCTTCAAAAGCCACATCATCTACCTAGGCCCTAGCTCAGTTGGAACAAGAGTAGGGTAAACTAGATAGAGTTCTGATATGGAAAAACTACAAGTAGTCTTCAGCCATGGATCTTTGTCCTGGTGCTGCCTACTCAAAAAAGAATATACTCCCATATCTTGCCTTCTTTAACATTGGGACTCATTGTCCACATGATCATATTGTCCAAGCTTATCTCAGATACCAATTGAAAGACAGAGAAACTATTGACCTGAAATTTTCCTGGGAGGCCAAAGCAATATGAGGGAAGATCTTCTATTTTGCCCATCAAGACCTATAGCCACTCCCAAGGGCTTCTTTACAGTTCATAAGTGGTTAGCCTAAGAGAAGAAATAGAACAGGGAATAAATTTTAGCAAAGTATGGACAAGAATTTCATAGGATGAAAAAGTTTGGAATTGCTGTGATCTATTTCAAATGAATACTGATAGGTAGATAAATAGAGAGATTAGATAGATAGATAGATAGATAGATAGATAGATAGATAGATAGATAGATAGAAAAATGGTTCCTTCGAGTTCTCAAATAGAACTACACAATGGATATATTGGAAGAGTGTAAGCAAAGGGCTAATGAGGTTTGATGGTAAAAATATTGTTTATAACAAGAAATATTCATTAAGACTCCATTGAGGAAGTACATTTGAGTTGATTTCAAAGGACAAACAAAAAGAATATATATATATACATATATATATATACATATATATATACATATATGAGAGAGACAGAGATAGAAACAGAGACAGAGACAGAGAAAGAGAATAGAAATTCCAGGCATAGAAGAGTAAAAATTTAAAAAAAAACATAGTACATAGCTTAGCTTAGAAAAGTAGGCTTCACAGAAAGAGACATCCTTTAAAATGTTGAACTAGGCCATGTATTCCTCTTTTTGTGCAAGAGAAGACACATCTCCCAATTGCAGAAGCAAGAAGAGTTGTCCTTTCCTTTCTTCTAGGTTCCCCCTTAACCCAGATTTACTCCATCATGTAGAAAATCAGTTGGCCATCCCTTTGTGCTATACTCACATTTTGTGCATGGTGTCTCATGGAGCAATCTTTAGTTGCAAAGGAAAGGAGGCATTGGAGGTGAAGCCAAGATGGCAGAGTAAAAGCAGGGACTTGCTTGAGCTCTCCCCCAAAACCTTCCAAATACCTGTAAAAAATGACTCTAAACAAATTCTAGAGCTACAGAACCCACAAAATGACAGAGTGAAACAAATTGCCAGCCCAAGACAAACTGGAAGGTCGACAGGAAGGGTCTATCACACTTGGCTGGAAGCAGAGCACAGACCAGTGTGGGCTGTGCTGGTGCAGACCAGGCCAGGGCAGGCCTCAGGGAACTGAATCACTGGCAGCTATGGTGGTTTCCGGACTTCTCAACCCATAAATCCACAAAGACAAAGTAGAAGGACAGTGGGGAAACTCTGTTGGACCTGGGTGAGAGAATGCAGTCTGGCCCCAGAGGTAGTGGTGGTGGCAGCAGCAGCAGCAATGGCTGCTTCCGGGGCTCCAGGCCCACAGATGGTGGAAGGGATCAAGTGGCTGATCAGAGGGAAATTGCAGGAATGTATTGGCTGGCACTGAGGCAGGATTCTCTTGCTTTGCCCATGCTTCAACCTCGGTCACAGTCCTGGGGTGAGGAGGAGTGTTGGCATGGCAGAGCTTGTGGCAGCTGTGGAGAGGGAATCCTCCTCACACTTCCAAGACAGAAAAGAGTGCCTGAGGTCACTCACGGATCAGAGCACAGGCCAAGAAAGGAGTGAACACCCCTTCTTTGATCATACCACCTTAGAAGAACTGAATATTTACAGGTACCTAGAAGTATTTCTGACAACAGCTGCACAAAACCCCCGAAACTTGGGACAGAGCACTCTCCACTCTGGAAGGAGAGTCCTACCTTAACGAAGAGCTCAAAAGTCAAGTAATTAGGGGCAGCTAGATGGTGCAGTGAGCAGAGCACTGGCCCTGGAGTCAGGAGTACCTGAGTTCAAATCTGGCCTCAGACACTTGACACATTTACTAGTTGTGTGACCTTGGGTAAGTCACTTAACCCCAATTGCCCTGCCTTCCCCCCTGCAAAAAAATTCAAGCAATTGGCTGGGAAAATGAGCAAACAGCATAAAAATCAGACTATAGAATCTTACTTTAGTGACAAAGAAGACCAAAACACACAACCAGAAGAAGACAACAAAGTCAAAGCTCCTACATCTAAAGCCTCCAAGAAAAATACGAATTGGTCACAAGACATGGGAGAGCTCAAAAAGGAATTTGAAAATCAAGTAAGAGAAGTGGAGGAAAAATTGGGAAGAGAAATGAGAGTCATGGGGGAAAATCATGAAAAACTGATGAAAAACACGATGAAAATCATGAAAACAGAACCAAAAGAATTTAAAAAATGGAAGACGATGTGAAATATCCCATTGGAAAAACCACTGACCTGGAAAATAGCTCCAGGAGAGATAATTTAAAAATTATCAGACTACCTGAAAGCCATCATAAAAAAAAAGAACCTAGACACCATATTTCAAGAAATTATCAAGGAAAACTGCCCTGATATTCTAGAACCAGAGGATAAAGCAGAAATTGAAAGAATCTACCCATTGCCTTTTGGAAAAGATCCTAAAAGAATATGGTAGCAAAATTCCAGAGTCCCCAGGTCAAGGAGAAAATATTGCAAGCAGCCAGAAAGAAACAATTCTAGTATTATGGAAACACAATCAGGAAGACACAAGATTTAGCAGCTTCTACATTAAGGGATTGAAAGGCTTGGAATATGATATTCCAGAGGTCAAAGTAGCTAGGATTAAAATCCAGAATCACCTACCCAGCAAAATTGAGTATAATACTTCAGGGGGGGAAATGAGTATTCAATGAAATAGAGGACTTTCAAGCATTCTTGATGAAAAGACCATAGCTGAACAGAAAATTTGACTTTTAAATACAAGAATCAAGAGAAGCGTGAAAAGGTAAACAAGAAAGAGAAATCATAAGGGACTTATTAATGTTTATATTCCTACATGGAAAGATGATATTTGTAACTCATGAGACATTTCTCAGTATTAGGGTAGTTGATGGGAACATATATATGTATATATAGACATAGGGCACAGGGTGAGTTGAATATGAAGATTTGATATCTAAAAACTAAAATTAAGGGATGAGAGAGAAACATATTGGGTGAAGGAGAAAGGGAGAGACAGAATAGGATAATTTATCTCACATAAAAGAGGCAAGAAAAAGCTGTTACATTAGAGGGGAGAGAAAGGGAGGTAAAAGGGAATGAGTCAACCTTATTCTCATCAGATTTAGATTAAGGAGGGAATAACATACACACTCAATTGGTACCCTACAGGAAAGTAGGGAGAAGAGGATGGCGGGGGGAGATAGAAGGGAGAGCAGATTGGGAGAGGGGGTAGTGAGAAGCAAACACTTTTGTAAAGGGACAGTGTTAAATGAGAAAACAGAATAAATGAGGGGGCAGGATAGAATGGAGGGAAATGTAGTTAGTCTTTCACAATATGACTATGATGGAAATGTTTTGCATAACTACACATGTATAACCTATATTGAATTGCTTGCATTCTCAATGAGTGTGGTTGGGGAGGAAAGAAGGGAGAGAATCTGGAACTCGAAGTTTTAAAAACAAATGTCAAAAAATTGTTTTTACATGCAACTGGAAAATAAGATATGCAGGCAATATGCAGGGTATAGAAATCTATCTTGCCATACAAGAAAGTAAGGGGAAGAGGATATGAGGGGGCAGTGGGGTAATAGAATGGAGGGCAGACTTCGGGAGGGGGTAATCAGAGTGCATGTCATCTTGGGGTGGGGAGTAGGGGAGAGATGGGGAGAAAATTTGGAACTCAAAATCTTATGGAAATGAATGTTGAAAACAAAAAATTAATTAATTAATTTTTTAAAAAAAAAAGAAAAGAGACATCATTTTGAAAAGCCTGAGTGTATCTCCCCAGAGAACCTAAAGTGAGTATTCCTCTGGCTACGTCCACATTCTCCTTTTCTACCATTCGTAGGACCCATCTGTGTGACAGGGATCAAGCCAAGGAATTTCCATTACCCTTCTATCCTCTTGCAGTAGATAAAGAGAACATGGGGAAAGGGAGCCAGGACTTATTAATCTCACAATTACTTCTAGATACATCTTCCAAACAATCTAGTGCTATACAAAAAATGGTAACAGGCTGTAAATTTCAGGACCCACATAACCTCAGGGGTCCTAGTTTGGGCCCTAAACACAAGGGCTAAACTTTCCAGGCAGTGCATCCAGGTGTTGGAGGCCCAGCCCAAATGCCATACATTGTCAAGTGATCTCAATCTAACTCCCCAGGCAAAAGACAAACCTCATAAGGTGCTATTTCTGGCATGAATGAAATCAGGATTATCAACTTAATATGGTGGTTACACAGTGGGAATAAGGTCCTTGTTTCAAGGTGCGCAACTGCATGAGGACTCAAAAAAAAGGCCTCTGCTTCTCACCCCCAGGGCTTGTTGTCCCAGCAAGACACAGCCAGTCAAATTCCTTGCACACATGGGCAATGATGTCCTAGGAATGTAACACTAATGCTAAGGTAAATAGGAACTCTGATACACAAGTATAAAGCCAGGGCAGAGCCAGCTGAAATCCAATTTTATAACCGCCCAAACCACATCTGAACCACAAAATGTGTGTGTGTGTGTGTGTGTGTGTGTGTGTGTGTGTGTGTGTGTGTGTGTGTGTGGCACCGAAAGGACAAATTATTTCCCCATAGTTAGCAACAGTAGCTCTGAACACCAGAAAACCCAGCTTCCAGCATTCTTACTGCATACTTGTGGCAGACATTGTGTAGACTTTTGGGCAAGTCTATTTGTTAACTTGAATTCTGTGTATTTTGTGGGTAGTGAGGGTGTAACAGTTAAACCAAAACCCTACTGAGAAAATATGCATGCTTCACTGGTCGGGGGCTCGCAAATAGACTAAGTTAGAATGCATGCCCAGAACAAGAGGATTTTGGCTTATTAGGAGCCTCTATGAAGGGTCTAACAGCATTGGAGTTAGCTTCTTCCTCATCCTCAAAGGAGAGTGGCCAGTTTATCTATAATTTGCCAGCATGTAATGAATAGATTCATTCTTTCAATAATGATTCACTTGGCCCAATGAAAAAAAGGAGCAAAGACATGGAGAAAAATTTGAGTAAATTGGGAGCAAATAACTAAAGTACTTAAACTAGTCCATTCAGAAAATATTTATTAAGTAGGTACTGCATAAAGGGCACTGTACTGGTTGTTAGGAATGGAAAACCAATATGGTTTCTGCCCTCAAGGAAGCTGTGTACACAGCATGCTGGACTTGGAATCAGAAATACCTAACTTTGAATCCCAGGAACACCTGACACTGGCTTTGTGACCCTGGATGAGTCCCTTTACCTCTATGAGTCTCAACTTCCTAATTTGCAAAATGGGGATAATAATACCTGTAGTACCTATTTTATAGGTTTACTGTGAGGGTCAAAGAAGATAGTGGCTGAAGTGCTTTGCAAATTTTAAAATGCCACATAAATATGTAATTACACATATATAACAGCATATATCACATGTTATTGTATTTTACTGGGGTGAAGGGTAATAATTTACAATTTGTTCCACAGGTGCCTTAGATGAGTCCCAACAGATACAGCATTGTCTACTCTGAACCTTCATTCAAGACTCTGTGGTACTTCCTGTAAAGGGCAAGAGGTTTTCCTTAATGGTTTTGACCCAAGCTTCCCTGCCTATTGAATAACTACAATTCATCTAAGAAGCCCTAAATCCTTCAGTAACAAATTCATTCTGCCCACAGAGCACCCATAAACAGCCAACTGAACAGAAGGGAATTCCATTTCCTGAATGATACGACTCCTTTGAATACCCCCAAGATGGGGTCTGCCTGACTTTTGTTCTTAAGGAGTTATAGCATAGCCAAGATAAGGGAATTGTTCAATGAGCTTCAACTTTTAGCAATTTATCAGAACCCTTTAAAATGTGTTTAATTACAGCTACAGAACTTCAATTTAACGCTTACATAAACTCACAGAAAATAGCCCCTTTATTTCTTGTTGATTTTGTTTCCTTCTCCTTAACAACAAATTCAGAAAAGTTCAAATAGATGCTTTTTGGTTATGTGGGGAATGGGGAGAGGTGGGAAGTGTGTATACTATGTGTGTAGTACAAAATTAGTCTCTTAAAAATTGTTGAGGACATCAAAGAGCTTTTATTTTGTGTGTTATATCTACGTTTACCATATTAAAAATGAAAACTGATAAAATTTTCAATATTTATTACATAATTTTAAAATGATAATAAACACATTACATAATAATTAACATGTTTATGAAAAATAACTATCTTTTCCAGAACAAAAAAAGTGATAAAAGTGACATGGCTTTTTTGGAATATTTTTGCAAATTTCATTAATATCTGGCTTAATAGAAGACAACTAGATTCTCATATCTACTTCTTCATTCAATCAGTTTTGATGTTGTTTTGGTTGGAGTATATGAACAAAATTTACTTTACACTAATATGTATCTGGAAAAAGGAGAAGCATTCTGATAGGCACATAAATTTTAGTACCGTTATGCCTCAAAATGCTCCTAGGTATAATTTTGAGAGGCAAATGATATCTCAGTAGTATTGTGCCAGTATAGCTAGGTGGAGCAATGAATAGAGAGCAAGGATTAGAATCAAGAAAACTCATCTTCCCAAGTTCAAATGTGGTCTCAGACACTAGCTATATGACCCTGGGCAACTCACTTAACTTTGTTTGCCTCTGTTTACCCATCTGTAAGATGAGCTGGAGAAGAAAATGGCAAATCACTTCAGTATCTTTGCCAAAAAAACCTTAAGTGGGGTCATGAAGATTTAGACATGATGGAACAAGTACTGTGCCATGTTTTGACTACATAGACCCATTGAAAGAACTTCTAGTTTCAAAAGTGGAAGAAAGGGAGACCATGGGCAAAGTAGGGACAATTGGAGTAGTTGAACACAGGAGCTGACTCTCAGGCAGTACTAGCTTGCCTAAAAGACAGGATTGCATAATAGCTAGAGTGATGGACCTACTTGGGGAAAGCTTCAAATCCTACCTCCAACATTTACTATTTGTATGAACAGGGGAAATCACTTAAGCTCTCTGAGCTTCAGTTTTCTCACTTGTCGAGTGTGGATGAAAACTCCTTTAGACTTCTCTTTTCAATTCAATAAGCACTTATTAAGAACCTACTATGTGCCAGAGCCTAAGGATATTAAAAAAAAATAACCCTGTCTTCTTTCTACTAATGGAAAACCACATGTACACAGGTAAGTAAATACAAGTTATTGTGTGGGATGGTGGTAGACAAGGGAAACACTTACTATGGGAGGGCATTGGGAGAGAGGTCTTGTGCAGGAGGTGGCACTCAGGCTCAGTTTTGAAGGGAGCTATGGATTCCAAGAAGCAACAGTGAGTAGTAAGAGCATCCCAGGCATGAGGGACAGATAGCCTGGGGCAAAACAGGAGATAGAATGTTTTGAATAAGCAATAGCAAAGGATCTATGAAGGAAAAAGCTATCTGCATCCTGAGAATAAACTCATAAATAGATGTGTAGAATGATTTTTACATATTATGTACATATATGTGTCTAATTGTAGCCATCTCTAAGGTGAGGGGGAGAGGGGAAAGAAAAAAGGGGGGAAAAGCAAGTTACGTGATAATTTTAATATATATTTGAAAGCAATATCAAGTTGTACATAATAAATTTGCAGTTTCATATGCAATCACCTTTTTTCCCATTCTATTATGTTATACAAATGTTTGTTTTATTTCTGAAGTTTATAACAAAATAAATACATTTAAAAAATAAGAAACAGGAAGCATGGAGGTTTGGTAGAAATAGATTGAGGTGGGAAAATGTGAAATTAATTTTAAAACCCAGGAAGGCAGCACCGTGTAGTATAAATGACCTTGGGACCTGGAAGACATGAATGCTATTCCTGGCTCTGCCACAGGCTAGTCATGTGATCTTGGGCAAGTTAACTTCCTGGGACTTCAGTTTCATTATCTATAAGCTGAGGAAAGTGGATTTGGCAGCCTCCAATGCCCCTTCCAACTCTAAAATTCTTTGCTTCTAGATTTTACCCATCTCCTTTCCCTTCAGTATTGACTGAAGAAGAGATAAGAAAACACATGTATTTCTATGAGGGAAGGGGAATGATAGGAAAATCTTTTCAAGAGAAGATATGTGGAAAGGCTCCACACATGGATAGAGCAGCTTGTAAGACAGTAGGTGGGAGGGGGCCTGACTGTCAATTCAATTGGAATAAATCCAAGGGACCTATTTAAATTCCTAGGAGCAAAGAGTTTCATTTGAGCTTCAGATCAACAGAAAAATTAGACTCATTTTGAATAATAAATCACAAGAAAAAAGGCTAGGGTTTGCTAAAATGTGTAGCAATTCCACTGAGTAGATGAAGTCCAAATTTCATTCTCTTCAGGAAGGAAATTATAGCACTAGAAAATATTGTGAGACATAAACAGTCCCAGCAAAAATGGCAGACTGGCTTGGGGAGTGGAATGGAGAATACAAGTGTGCAATAGGCCTGTGGTAAGGGGGAGGATAGTTCATCAGATGTCAGGTATTTTTAACTTAGTGTTTTTGCTGGTATGGGGGAAAACCAATGACACCGTAAAGGCAAAGCTGCAAAACCCATACACTGTTAGTATTACACGCAAGTTAAGAACAACTTTCTAATGTGAAAGACAAAAGAGCATTATCTCCTGTAAAAAGGGGGATGGGTTTGTAACTCCTTTGTGGAGTTGTAACTAGCATGACGGAAACTGAGTCTTTCTCCTGGGTGCCAAATTCTGAGAGGGGCAATGTTTCCTTTCTAGGAGTGTGTAATTCCTCCTTATGTCAGCTACCAACCCTAGGGTCATATTATTATTGTACCCCTCTCACCATCACCCCCACAAACTAGTGATAAGGCACAGACTTCTGGGAGGTGAACCTCTTTTCTCTCAATGTGATTGTATCTGTGATCAGACTGCTGTCCCAACAACCACCACCACATTATATTTTCCTAAGTGTAAGAATTCCTAGTCACAGATGATGATAATAATGGCTGTCATTGATTATTACCTTAAAGGTTTACAAGTTGCTTTACGTATGGTACCTTGTTTGTTCCTCACAAGCAATCCTATGAGATAGGTGCTAATGTCATCCCCATTTTTTACCATGAGGAAACTGAAGCTAAGAAATATTAGGTAATTTGCTCAAGGACACACAGCTAGGAAATGTCTGAGGCAGGATTTGAACTTGGGTCTTCCCAAGTCCAGGTCCCAAACTCTGTCAACTGTGCCTGCATAACAAAGAAGGGCACATCCACACAAGTTGCTTGATATTCACAGTAATAGGGAAGTTGCCGTATCTTGACCATTTTCCAAAGTCAGGAATAAAAGCAAAAACGAAACAACTGAGTTACCAGCATCTGCCCACAATACTCCAGGGTCATAAAGGAACGTATGGGTCTATGACAGGAGAGGATTTCAAGAAGAAATCAGTGTGGGAAAAGAAGATGGATTTCAGGGGGTGGCAGGTGGTAAAAAATAAAATAAGACTAAGGCAAACAAAATAACTCAGAATGAACAACAGGTGCAGTAACAAAGCAGCAGGGTAAAAGATGGCTCCTACAGAGGAAAGGAATTGGGCTGGCTGCCTTCAGAGGAAAAAGTTCTTTTCTAAGAACTGCAGAGAGAAGGAAAAGAGCAGGAGGCAGAACATCTAAGAGCCAGGAAGACAATAAGCAAAGGAGAGAAGGAAATACTTGGGAGAGAGCTAGTGAGGAGAGAACCTGAGAATTCAAAAGGTGTCAAAAAGGAAAAGAAAGGATGGACTTCAAAGGCAGCCATGAAGGACTAATTAAAACCATGAAAAGATGGTAGTAAGAATAAATAAGCAATCTGAGAAGCATAGCAGCACAGAAGAGCAGCAAGACAGGCTTCAGAACTCTAAAGGAAAAGCTAGTGAAGAGAAGAGAACAAAATGAGAACAGGGCCATTGAATTTACGGGGCACTAGGAAGTGATTGAATGATCAGAAATTTGGGGGAGGGGCATTGTTTGAGGGTGTATTGAGGAAGAATTGTGCCACTCAAATACCTCTGACTAAGAATATGGCTGTGAGAGTAAAAAAGGACAAGGAAACATGAAAACATTTTGAAAACTATAGTAGAGTTATAGCACACATTAAAAGGAGGCCTATTTTGCAAATTGTGACCCACTGTGAATTCTCACCTCATCAGGCCTTCCTAGATCATTTCTTATCATTGGATACAATTCATAAATGGTTGGTTAAAAATTTCAGGCTCAAAATGGAACAGTTTTGTCCACTTTGGCATCTCATTGCCAGCAACCAAATATTTATTCTGAAGAAAATGGTTCTAGTAGCAGGTCTGGAGACAGACAGAACTATTCCCGAGGGGAAGACCCTGTCAAAATCAGTCCTGAGTGTCCGTGAAGCAGAAATATCTTTTTATGTCACCAAATTGAGGGATTACACTGATGATAGACACTAATCTTCAGCTACAAAATGATAGATATTTCTCTTGGGACGGGTGTTAACTAAATACCACATTCTTTCCTTAAAATATTCTCAAAAGAAAAAAAAATGTGAAGCTACCGTGTTGAGTTCCCTCTGTCAGGATTTCCTGCCCTGACCATGAAGGCAATTATTTCTGTTGCTGGCGTGGAGAGCATTAAATAAATAAGGGGCCTCAGTCCTGCAATGTGCAGTGATCCTTTTCAAGGCACAGACATCATTTATTTGAGCTTTCTGTATTATGTTGTTTTTGCCTTTGGCTGCTTTCTCTGAGCTGCCCAACTGGAAGGGTGACTTGGTGGCCCTGGGCATCAGGTTGACTGCTCAGGTTCTATTCCAGCATCTGGTTAGGCTTGGCGGAACCACAGGTTTACATCCTGGAAGATTCAAACAAGCTTTCCATCTTCTCTGGGGGAGATTTGTGGACTGCTATGAAGTTCACTGTGTGGGGTCTTTTGGAAGAGCCAGCCTGTTTTGAAATCCACTGCCTGTCTGCTCTGCATGGGCATGAACGATTCCAGGGCACTCTCTGTACATAAACTTTGCCTTGCTGTCCTTGGCCTAACAGAACTCCAAACATTCCTCCCCACCCTCTGTGCCATGGTGAGAAGTCACACCAAGTACCAGCCCAGATGAGGGAAATTTCTAATCACTTTTGCAGCCAAAGGTGGGGGGGGGGTGAAAGGAAATGGAAAAGAAATAAGTATTTTTAAGCACCTACTATGTGCTAAGTGCTTTACAAATGGCATCTCACTTGATCCTCAACATAACCCTGTGAGGTAAGTGACAATATGATTCCCATTTATGGCTCTTCTGATGCCAGAAAAGAAATAGAAATGAATACTGGTATCCATACATATCAAAATATTTATAGCAGACTTTTTCATGATAGCAAGGAATTGGAAAAAAAAGTGGAAGCCCATCGATTAGGGAATGGCCTTCTAAACAAACTCTGGTGCATGAATGCAGTGGAGTATTACTGTGAAATGACTAAATGTGATGAATACAGAGAAGCACGGAAAGATAAGCATTAATTAATGCAGAGTGAAGTAAGCAGAGTCAAGAAAACAATACCTACAACTATGTAAATGGAAAGGCCAACCAACCATATATACACATGCAGAAAAAAAATCAAAAGTGAATGTTACAAAATTATAAAGAACAAACATGGCACTTGAAAGAAAAGCTATGAGAAGACATTCCTAACCCACACCTTTGTAAAAGGGAGAGGTCCATAAGTGTTGCATAGTGCACATATTTTCAAACTTTTTCAGTCTATTAATCAGTTATACTGATTTTTCCCTCTTTTCTTATCTTTAAAAAAATACCATTTGTTATATGAGATAGCTCTCTGGGAGGGGGAGGGATACTAGGAGGAAAATAAATTGCTTTAAAAAAGAAAAGCTATTAACAAAAACTTGCTTTTAAAAAAAGAACCAAAATTAGTCTCTCACTAATACTTCATTATTCATTATCTTGTTGGTAGATTTGAACTATTAGCAGAGTAGACATGCCCAGATTTTCCCCGTAGGACCATGGATTAGATTTAGGGGGGATCTTAGGCATTAGCTGATCCAACACTCTCATTTTACAGAATTAAGGACATTGAGGCCTACAAAGGGAAAATTACTTGCCCAAGGTCACAAAGAAAGTAAGTGGCCCATATCTGGTACAATATCCAATATGCTTCCATAAATGTTAAATGATGGAAGTAGTTTCTATAGATCAGGGATTATTCTCTTTCCTGGAGTCACGGACCCCTCTGAAAACCTGGTAAAGCTTGTGTATCCTCTCTCAGAATAATATTTTTAAATAATTGAAGGACATCCCAAAAATTTCACTTGAAGGCTAGTGAAAATAAAGATTATGTCTCTCCTCCAAGTTCACAAACTTCTTGAAATCTATCCATTGACCAGGAAAGGGTCCATGGACCCCAAGTTAAGATTCTATACATGAACTGTGTTTTAGCATGACACCACAGACCCAGGATTGAAAAGAAATTAGAGTAGGCCAAAAAGAAATAAGATTGATATAAGTGAGGACTTGAGTAAACATTTAGATGTGAACTATCACTATGACTTCTTTCAACTGCCAGAGTTTCTAGCTTATAGGTGTGTGGTCATTTCGCCATTTATAAGCTAGGAAAGGGTCAATGAAAACACTGAATTACTAAAAGTTCTCAAAGTCTGCCTGCATCCGGGCAGCAGAATAAAGTATGAGATTCAATGTGTTTCAGAATCTCTCTGTGTAAAAAGGCATATTACAAAGGTAATCACTGGGATTTTTTTAAGACTAGCCTATGCTAACTGAAGGGGCAGCTAAGTGGCACCTGAGTTCAAATGCTTACTAGCTGTGTGATACTGGGCAAGTCACTTAACCCTGCTTGCCTCAGTTTCCTCATCTGTCAAATAAGCTTAAGAAGAAAATGGCAAACCAGTATGTTTGCCAAGAAAATCTCAAACGGGTCATAAAGAGTTAGACACGACTGAAACAACTGAACAGTCTGTCTTAACTTCCTTGGAAACTCACTCCACTGAGAGTTTCCTAGGTCTACAAGTCCTACATTTTTGCCAGACTAGTTTGACTCACCACTTAGAAAAATAAAATAACAACTTATAACCCCAAACGTTGAGTGAGAGAGTGAGATTCTATTGCTTTGGTAGAAGGGACTAAGTAATTAAGGGATTTCTATCCTCAGTCTTCTTTGTTAAGTTGACAGTGAATCTTCCCACCTATAACTCCAAGTTTTCCTAACAATGCCTCACATTTTACCCATCCTTTTTTTCACATGAACTTCTAGAATGAAAGACAAAGGAATGTTGGCATGAAGGAGGCCCCACAAAAGTGGGGCTGAGAAAGAAGAAAGAGCCCAATAGAGGCTGGCTGATTGTGCTATATTCAGTTGCTGCAGCAACTAAAAGTTAAACAATGATGTGCAGAGGAGAGGGCCATTTTCTTTGCTGCATCAAGTTGTCATGGAAACCAGAATTCTAAAAGTAAGTGGGTTGAGTTTTCTTTACTCTTTAGAAATATGCCTTTCCTTTCAGATGGTTGGCCTATGTCCCTGGCCCCTAGCTGGGGACTTTTGAGGGTCAAAGGAGGGTAACAGGTGAGGCAGATAATAGATTGCATGCCATAGGTGACTCCTGGAACCAGGAGCTCAGAAATAAATTGGATTCTTCCTGAAGTCTGAGAGTATAGCATAGGCCTCAGTGGCCTGAGCATAAAGGGTCAATTCCATCCCTGTGAAAATTTCCCACCTCCATGGCAGAGAAATGTGTTCTCTTTTTCTCATGTTCTCCCTTCATGCTTTTCTCTCTTAGGTATTCTTTCCCAGCATTCCCATTATCCCAGGAGCCATCAAAGCGCAAAACAGGTGCTGAAGATTTTAGCTTCATCATACACACACACACACACACACACACACATACACATACACACACACACATACACACACATACACACACACACATACACACACACATACACATATACACACACACATACACACACACATACACACACACATACACACACACACATACACACACATACACACACACACATACACACACACACATACACACACACATACACACACACACACACACACACACACACACACACACACCAGCCAAAAAGCTGGGATTAGCTTCCTTCCCTCTCTCCTTCTTCAATGTTTTGTTCCAAATTCATGACTAGGTTCTTTTCTGAACCTATTCAGTTCTGGTGCCTCTCCGGTAATTGAGCTCTCAGCTTCTTCCCCCTGAAACAATAGCCGGGGTCCTGGGAATGCTTTTCCAAGTTGTCCATTATCCCCCCACAGGTTCAGGTTACTGTCTGCAACACAAAACAAGGGATGTTGCCATTGTCGTTCAGGCTTTTTTCATCCTTCTTGCTAAGGAGACAGGATGATCAGCTGACCTGCAGAACCCTAGAATGTCAACCAGGCCTGTAAGTTCTGATCTTGGCTAAGCCATTCTGAATATTCTGCAAACTTTGTTTAGCCTTCATTCCCTCCATTCCCTAACATTCAGCACAGAGACCCCCTGAAAGCAAATCAATGGTAGCAATGAATTTTTTGCTTTATTGACCAGGATGAGGGTCTCATATTGCATCTCTCTCAGTGAAGTGTATGCACAAGCCCTTCAATGACTTTACTGATTTGTTGCTAAGTTTTAAATGATGAAGGTCAGCACTAATATCACTATTGGAGAAACATAGCTTTAGAGCTAGAAGAAAATGTCAAGATGATCAAGTCTAGTTCCTGTATTTTGCAGATGAGGAAACTAAGGCATACCCAGGGTCACACAGCTAGTCTGTGTCTGGGATGGGGTTTGAACCCAGGTTTTCCCAACTCCAAGTCCAACATCCTATCTATTACACCAAGCTGCCTCTAAAAGTTCTAGAGCTAGAGGGGTCTACCTTCTGGACACCGTCTAGTTCAGCCCCCTCACTTGATAACTTAGGAGACTGAAGCTCATGGAGGGTAAGTAATTAGCTCAAGATCACACTAGTAATAAGCATCAGAGGTGTGATCTGACCTCAGACACTCTGACTTCAAACCCTATCATTTTTCTCCAGAATCAATCTCAGAAGCATTTTTTACTATTGCTTATAATTTTATGTTTTAGAACTATTCCTATACACATAGAGAGGGAAGGGGGAAAAGAATGAGTACTTATTATGTGCCAGGCTAAATAGGGCTAAATAGTAAAATAAACTGCACTTTACATATATTACTGCATTTGATCCTCACAACAACCCTATGAGGTAGTAAGTGCTATTATGGTCCCATCTTTACAATTGAGGAAACTATGGCAAAGTTTTTTTTGGTCTAGGAGTCACACAACCAGTTAACAAATATTTGTTGAATATGTGTACCCTTTGACCTAGCAATACCACCACTAGGTCTGTTTCCCAAAGAGATCATTAAAAAAAGGGAAAGGACCTCTATGTGCAAAAATATTTATAGCAGCTCCTTTCAAGGTGGCAAATAATTGGAAATTGTAAAGATGCCCATTAGTTGGGGAATGACTGAACAAGTCATGATATATGAATGCAGTGGGATACTCTGTACTATAAGAACTGATGAGCAGTCAGAGTTTAGAAAAACCTGGAAAGACTTACATGAACTGATGCAAAGTGAAATGAGCAGAACCAGAACACTGTATACAGTAACAGCAACATTATATGATGATCAGCTATGAATGACTTAGTTCATCCTGGAAATACAACGATCCAAGACAATTTCAAAAGATTCGCAATGGAAGATGCTCTCCACATCTAGAGAAAGAACTGATGGAGTAGTAATGCAGATCAAAGCACACTAGTTTCATTTTTTGTGTTTTTTTTCTTTTGGTGTGTTTCTTCTTTCACAACATGACTAATATAGAAATATGTTTTCCATGATTGCACATATATAACCTATTTCAAATTGCCTACTGTCTTAGGGAGGGGAGTTGGGAAGAAGGGAAGAAGATTAGGAGGGAGAGAGAAAACTTAGAACTCAATTTTTTAAATAAATGTTGAAAAATTGTCTTTACATGTAATTGGAAAAAATAAAATACTATTTTAAAAGAAAAATAAATAAATATCTGTTAAATAAATGGGGGAGGAAATGCATAATTAATGTAATAACAGAAAAGGCACTGAATTTAGAATCAGAAGATTTAGGTTCAAACCTTGACTATTCTACTTACAGCCTGTGTGATCTTGACCAAGTTGCTTACTGTCACTCCTGGGCCTCAGTTTTCTCATCTGTAAAATAATAGAATTGGGTAGATGATCTCCAAACGCCTTCCAATTCTAATACTACGTATTTTCAGCAGAGAGATTTTATTCTATGCCATAAACATGAGCATTGTCATCTGATTCTGGGTAAGAACATCAACCTCTATTTCTCCAGCACTCTTACTTTGGGTCAGAAGATTTTCCGGTCTTTTGTGGATTAAAGAAACCTGAAACAAGAGCCCATACTTAAAGAGTATGTAACGACCACTACTCCACAAGACATTGATCTGTGGATATTAGCCAAACCAAACCTCTATTCTTCTGTTAGGATTTCAGAGCAGCTAGCTAATAATCATCCCTTAACTCTTGCCCCTGTGTGGGTTCTACATCTGGCCCTATTCATACTTGTTTCTATGAATGTGTCCACCAATAAAATCACTTGATTCACTTACCACACCCCACACGAGCAATGCCCATTACCTTACATCCTTGCATATGCTTCATTGAATCATATCTATTAGTAATTGCTCACCAATTACTTTAGGAATACATTTAATCAAAGTAAACATATACATGTACACATACACAGCATATGCCTGTTTACATCAGTGTATTAGCCATGTATATCATAGTCTATTACTTTCATTTCATTCTGTTACAGATCATACTCCTGTCCCATACCTATTCCCATGCATCACAGAGGGTAAAAATCTGGAAACTCAGTTTTTGGCAAGATGAGTTTTCACTCACAAATTGAGCAGCAATCTGGGGGTTTATATATGATGAACGAAAGAAGCACAAATCATCTGGTATTCCTCCCAGAGGCTAAATATCCTGGTATGAGTGGGGAGGCTGCCAGGGTTGATTTGCCTATTTGCCAGCACTGTCAACAGTTTCACCATAGTCTCCCACTGCATGTCAGTTGTCTCCATCTCCTTGTCTTTCAAAAGTCCAGCATTCAAGCAATTAGCTGAGTATGAAGTCCCATTTATTGGGGAGGGTGAGTACTTCAAAGATGATAAGCCAGTGTTAGCTGAAGCCTGGTGGCAGGAAAACAAGCTTCGTTATTAGGATTATCTCTCTCTCTGTCTCTCTCTTTCTCTGTCTTTTTGTCTTTCTCTCTCTTTCTCTCTCTCTCTCTCTCTCTCTGTCTGTCTGCCTGCGTGTGTGTATGTGTATGTGTGTGTGTGTGTGTGTGTGTGTGTGTGTGTGTCTCCTTGGTTGGAATCTACAAGATCTCAGAACTTTTATCTGTGTCCTAAAAGACAATCCTAGGAAAGACACTCATGATAACAAAAATGCATATGTATTGGTAAAACTTAAAATGAAAGGAACAGTATGATGCCTAGAGAAACCACAAGTGATTTCTCCTCTCTGGAACGAGGACTGTGCTAGAGCCAGATCAAACCAGGAAGAGCTATTTGAGCATTTATACCTTGGAAATCAGCAAATGCTACAAATCAGGGCTTGAGATTTATTGTTTTGTCGATTGTCTAGATTTTTAAAAGTGATGAAGAAAAAGTCAATAATTCAGATTAAACTTGAAAGTGGTATGCGTATGTATACATCTGTATGTTAGGATGCACGTATGTATGTATTTTTTCAGATATTCACCAGCACACCTGGACCTCATTACCCTTCTCTGTAAAATGAAAGTTGAATTACATCATCTCTCAAGTTCCTTCCTGCTCTGACATTCCCTGGCTCTATGAAGCATTTGATTATCTCGGTCAGTTCCTTCAAGAGGCATTTATTCATTGAACTGATACTTATTAAGTACCTATTATGTATGATGCTGCCAGATAAAAAAATACAAACCCTGAATCCTTTACTTGTTCTAGATAAATAGAGGCCCTGTACTAATTTACTTTTTTTCTAGCCAAAATGGCCGGTGTAGTGCCCTAAAGGCCATAGTTGTGCCTTGAGAATGTTACCTGTCATCATGAGTAATCCCAAGGAATGCTGGGATTTCTCCAGTGTTTCCCTACCCAGAAGAAAGAAGACTAGTGAAAGAAGAGACATTTTGGCCCTCTGCACCCATCTCTAACTTACTTGTTTTGTGTTTTGCGGGAGGCGGAAGTTATTGTAAAAATTTTACTGATCAAAAAAAAATTATCAATATACATTGTTGCGCCGGGGTGAGAGTTAGGGTAAGGGAGAAGAAGAGACTGGGTTGGTGAAAAACATTTCTAAACTAGTAACTATCTCAAAACCTTTCAAAGTCAATGTGAGGGTAGACCAACAGGAGCTCAAAATGTATTTGATAAGCTTCTTTTGTAAAAAGACAATTAGTGTCCCTCTGCGTTAAGCATATTTTTCCCCAGTGTCTCATCTATGAAGGCAGCTACTTCACATTCCCACATCAAGAAAATTCCCAGAAATATTAAGTGGCAAGTGAACCACAATGTGGAAATCATAATAAGTAACATTTTTATAATACTTTACATAGTGCTTTACTCACAGCCTCATGAAATAGGTGCAGATACAAATTCTACAAATTCAGATAAGAAAACTAAAACTCAGAAAGTTTAAAGGGCATGCCCATGTTCATACGTTTAATCAGTGTACGCACTGAGATTTGAACTCAGGTTATCAGATCTAGTGATCTTTCATTATAAGGACAAGGCCTGGACATATGATTACACTGGTTTAAGAAACTCCCAAGTAAGGAAACTGCCTCTCCAATGTGGGCCAGCACCGCCTCTGAAATTTAATGGTCTTAGCCAGAGTACTAAGTACTAAGTACTAAGAGTCTAAGTAATTCATCCAGGGTCACATAGCATGTGTCAGGGGCAGGATTTGAACCCAGGGCTCCCTAGTTTTGAGGCTAGCTCTCTACCCATTGCCCCACGGTGTCTCTTGTACAATATGGCCTTCCTGAATAGAGAGGCCTGTGAAATAGACATATAAGGCATTTTACTGTATTAAAATAAAGATGGGAGGCCATTGAGGAGTTAAATTTCTCAACATGCATTATTGCTTTAATGATAGCTACTTTCTCAGCTGCTTATTCCTTCCCTCTCTAAATCTGGGAAGGTCTTTTATTCTTGAAGTTGCCAAACTGACTTTCAACTGGTCAATAAGATCCTTTCTTTCATTCAACTTCCATAATTAAATTTATGGAAACTCAACATCAGGGATATCACCTCTGGAAACCTTCTAAGCAAAAGTTGAGCCTCAAAAACCTTGTAGCCTTGTACACAGGACCAAATTCCTATTTAGAAGGCATTTCTTAAAAAGACAACCTTAAGAAAAACCTCATTTGAAATCATAAACCAGTGCTTAGAGAGAAAAAAATGTATTTTTCCAGGTGCCCCAGTATGAGAAAACTTTATGGAAGATGTGAGTCTTGTCTTGGGTTTTAAAGGATTAATAAGATTTAGTAAAACTTTAAAGAAATTGCCTGGAGGACCATCCAAATCTTCAACAGCCTTTATCTCTCTAGCATTTTTAGTGGGAATATGACTTCACAACCATTGGTTTTTAAACCCTGGCCTTTTTTATTTTTTAAGGAAAAAAAATCCTAACATTTATTTAAAAGGCTGTGCCTGGTGTGATTCATACTAGTAGGTGGTATTCATTTGGTGTGTTAATTTGCTTTGTAAGGCCAAAGAAAAGATCATCTATTATCAACAGTAGGAAAAACCTCCTAAGAATCAGTTATCTAAAAATGGGATGGATGGCTTCAAGAGGTAAGCAAAGGTTGAATAATCACTTTGGAAAATATCGTAAAAGAGAGCTCCTGATCAATTACAGGTGGTATTAGATGACCTCTGAGTTTCTAAGATTCTATGACATTTGGTCATGATCTGTCTCAGCCAATGACTCCAGGTGACCACATCAGGCCTAGAAAGAGTCTATAGGAGAACATAGAGTACACTTCCTGGGCCAGAATCTGTTTCCTGCCATCTTAACACCGTGAAGTCTGGTCTAGCAGTTGAAGGAAAAACTTGGAATGGCATCAAAGATAGAGGTCACAATCCAGAGTGGAGTAAAAGAACTGCTGCTCTTAGAACTTCTCCAGATCCAAAGATATGTATCTCCCTTACGGGCAATGGGAGTTGCTTCTTGGAGCAGTCACTGCTTCCAGAAGATCCTTGTGAAAATTAAAATAAAATATTCCCTCAGAAATAGTAACACATTAAGTTTGTATAAAACAGGATTGAGGATAATTGGGGGGGGGAGTGTGTGAACTCGATGAGAAAACTCTTACCTCTTTATTTTCACTAATCTCTAAATAAAACCTATCATGCCCTTCGGTTATTTAAAAAATTAGTCCATAGCCTTCATCAGACTTTGAAAAGGTCCATGACATAAAAAGGACTGAGAAATCCTGGATGAATGAGAAGGGGAGAGGAGAAGGAAAGGGATAGAATATGGGAGAGGGAGAGAGAAAGGAGACAGAGAGAGAGAGAGAGGGTTAGAAAGCTTTAATGCAAGGTAAGGAAATCAGAGTTTATTCCAAAAATAATAGGAAGATGTTTAAGGTTTTTTAGAACGGGAATGGTCTATAACATGTTTTAGGCAGATTTAACTAGCATTGCTGTGAAGAATGGACTAAAGAAAGTAGAGGGGAAAGGTGATAAGATGAATATGAAGACTATTGGAATATTCCAGGCACAAAGTAATGATGGCCTGCCAACGTTTGGCACATACCAGATTATCTCACTATATCCTTCAAAGTCACCTCAAGCCTTGCCTTCTCCCCGAAGCTTTCTTTTACCACTCCAGCTCTCAGTGATGAGTCCCTCCTATGAACTCAAGAGAGTTCTTTTGTCTCTCTCAGTTATTTGACATTGCAGCTTAGAATAGCCCTTTTCTCTCCCTGGGGCCAGGATTCCTTGTGGTGAAAAAGAGGGCATCTATCTGCATAGAGACTTTGACCTTACAACTGGAGGCAGCTGGGGTCTCTGGTGAACAGTGAAGGACAAGCAAGAGAATTTCACCATAAAAATCAGTGAGGGTCAAAGGATAGGCAAGATGAAAGATAGAGTTTTACTCTATCTATATCTGTCTATATAGATAGAGATTTGGAGAAATACACACATATCTTTACATGTAGGGAGACCCTACAGAGAAAGGTACTTTCCAGTCAAGTTGAGTGAGAAGAGAGGATGGTTTAATGCCTCACCTCCCAATCTGCTCCTTCCTCTCTCAGCTGTTTGGTCCTGAGTTAAAAAGAGAAGGGTAACCCTAGCAGTTTCAGAATGAACCATGTATTCATTTCGCTCATTTATATTACTGTCTTTCTTTTCATGTCTATATTTCCCCCAGTTGGGTAGTGACTTGAGAGCAGAGTACATCTCCTATATACTTCTCTATAGAGTTCATCTGCTATATACTTCTCTATATCCCAAAGACAAAGAGCCTTTCCTTATACGTAGTAGGTACTTAATAAAAAAGAAGAAAAATAGGAGGAAGGAAAAGAGGAAGAGGAGGAGGAAGGAGAAGAAAGGAGGAAGGAAAAGAAGAGAAAAATGAAGATGAAAATAAAGAAGAAGAAGTAGAATCCTCTCCCATGCCTCAACAAATTGGAGGAGGGAGATAAGGAGGAGAAAGGAGTAAGATAAGGAAGGGAAAGAGTAAGAAAGAGGCAGAAGTGAAATCAAAAGGGTAGAGAACAGGTAGAAGGAGAGGATGAAGAGAAAAAAGAAGAGAAAGATAAAAAAAGAAAAAGAAGGAAGAAGAGGGGAAGAAGAAGAGGAATAAGATTGAATATTAGCTACCTATTACTTAGCAAACAGAAGGTATGGGACAAAAGGCAGATAAGTCTGAATAGGGTTCAAATTCTTCAGACTCTAAAACACAGAATCTGACCTAAGGGTGCTAAATTCAGGTAGAATCTACAGTGAAGCATGGAAGGTTTTAGGCATCTCTGGAGGAGGAGAATATCGTCAAAAGGAAAAGAAGAATAATGAAGGGAAGGATGAAAGGGATACTAAAGGCTTCTTTTTTTCTGCTTCACTATTTTGCCTGGATTTGAGCTGGCTTACTTTCTCCTCTTCAACCTCAGTGACAGCTTTATGTAGGATTGTAAGCTCTGAATATCCAACTCTGAGGATAAGCCTCCTAGTGATTGGCCTTGGATTTGTGTAACAAAAGAAACACTGTGTATTGGAAAAGCTCATGGGGAGGGGGCAAAGTGTGGGGCAGTCCTTCAGCATCAGCTCCCTGGACTATCCCTCTATTAGCTAAAGAATGCTCTCTACAATGCAGTTTAATCCAAATTGGGTTCGAGCCCCCAGCCTTGGAGTTTGATTGTAATACTATATTTTTATTCATTGCAAGATCAGAGGTCTGTTGAAACCTCATGTTGCCAACATAAAAGAACAAAGAGATTTAGTTAATCCCAATAAAAATTAATTCTACTTATTTTTTTTTCTGACAAGGAAGAGAAAGAAAGGGGGAAAAACTGGGTATTACGTTTGACTCAGAAACAGTAAAATCCCTGCTGTCCTTAGATGGTTAAAACATGTGGCTTTAGTGGTCTACATAAAGAACAGCAATTACATACCTCTCCCTCTCGCCAGCTTGTTTGATTGTCCTAAACTTCTAAACAATTTTTTTCCAGTGATGATTTTTAGAGGATGGCAATTCCACTAGCCTTGAAATATATAATTTAAGAAAAGAAGTAGTATCAAAGGGAGAGGGGAGGTAGAAGGAGAAAGAGAAGCAGAAGGTATAAGAGGAAGAGGGAATATTTCTCTTTCTCCTAGGCTTATCCTGAGAAAGAGTACAACAGAAAATGAGAAAATTGTCAGAATAGGGTAAGGGGGCTTTTTAAATTTGATCTGTATCTACCAGCTGGATATAGAATCCCAGACAATTAGAGGTGGAAACAATCCTTAGAATGCATTTAATCAAATTCCCTCATTTTACAGATTAGAAAGGTAAGGACCAAGAAATGCCATGTTTAACCAATTTCCCCAAGATTACATCAACAGCATGCTCAGAACTAATGGATTAAAAGGAGCAGGGTGTTGCCCTGAGCTAATTTATCTAGGAGAAGACTTGTACAAATCTAAGCACTCTTCAATAAGAAAGAACATTTATAATAAATATAACATCATACAATTAAAATTGAAAGAGAATTTAGAGGTCAACAGTTCCAACCCCCATTTTACAGAGAAGAAAATATAGTCATAGAGAAGTTAAGGGATTAAGCCAGTCACACAGCTAATAAGTATCTGAGGTGGGATTTAAACCCAGATCTTCCTCCATATCCAACAATCTATTCAGCCTTTTTCAATTCCATCTCACAAGTACACTCCGCTCCTCTCACATGCACACACAAAGTCAAAATTTATGTATATGCTTTGGGCAGCCTTCCCTATAATGAATTTCTTGTTTGGGCTTTTGTCACACCACAGTAGGGACAGATACTCACAAGTATTTTTTTTTCCTTTTTGTCTTTTAAATGTACCTCAGGTTGAAAGCCACCAGATGAGGTTCAGTCTTCCACTCAGGCCCAGGCAGGAGAAGAATAGCTTCCCCATTGTTGCTCTTTTTCTCAAAAGAAGAAAGGAACTGCTTAGGTATTGGCAAAGTCTTGGCCAGGACAACCAACTCAAGACTCTGGTTCAACCTAAATAATAAGGGCTTTTGAATAACTGTGTCTTCAGTCAGTCAACAAACATGAATCGATTATGATGTGCAAGTCACTGTGGTCAACATTTATATTCTTTCTCATCAACATGTCTTCTTTTGTCCCTCCAGGATTTGCTTTATATCTTGCTCCACTCATGTTCAGTGATCAAAAAGACAGTGATGCTATTTTTTTTGTTTGTTTTTACTGCAAATCCCAATAGAAAGCGGAAAATAAATATTATTTTTCTATATGCATACAATAATAATAATAATAATAAACAGCAATTATGAGGTATTTTATATGTTATTCATTTGATCCTCACAACAAGCCTACAACGTAGGTACTCTTACTATTTCCATTTTATGGATGAGAAAACAGAAGGAGAGAAAGGTTAAGTGCCTCAGTAGGAAGTATAGAGATTGGAATAGCTAGCTAGTGTCTGAGGCAAGATTTTAATTCAGGACCAGCCCTTTCAACCACTGAAATACCTCTAGTAGTAGCCTATAAATTAGGCCATCTAATTAATCAATGATGATCAAACTCAAATGGAAACAAACCCCTGCAGGCTGCATATCAACTTAGACAACCACACATTAACATTATCCATGTTTTATTATATTTTTATTTATTTAAACATTTTCTGATTACGTTTTAGCCTGGTTTGACTGCACTCAAAAGTTTTGCTGGCAACAAAAAGGCCCACTGCCATAAGTTTGGCATACCCAATCTCGATGAGGAATGACTTAACCAACACCACACAAATGAGTTTACAGGAAGTAAACAATACAAAGGACACTTTGAATGCATCTCTTAAGCTCAAAAGATTCCCAGATTCTTCATTCATTCCTGCCACTGCTCTGTTCTGAGATGTAAAAAGTAGTAAGAATTCTGCACTCAGTTTGCAAAAGGGAGAAAAGAAGATTGGAGAGATAGTGTGACTTGTACAATCGCCTAACAATCAGTCAGTGTTCAATGAGTGCTCATCCAGCATGTTTTAGTGGGAGAAGCATTGGAACCCACTATTAGGCAGTAGCAAAGAACTGACTATTGTCCACTGACTGAGTAATGGCTGAGCAAAGCGTGGTATATGAATATAGTGGAATATTATAGTGTAAAAGGAAATGGTAACTATGAGGAATTCCAAGAAACATGGGAATATTTCTATCAACTGATGCAGAGAGAAGTGAGCAAATCCAGAAGAATATATACAATGACTATAACAATGTAAATGAAAAGAATACTAAAAGGAAGAAAATTCTATATAAATGCAAAACCAATAATAAACCTGGGAAAACATTTAATGAAATATACTTTTATTCTCTCCACAGGGAGATGGAACAGAAAGGAGCAAAATATTGCATATGTTGTCAAATGCAGTCTCCATTATCAGCTCTTTTTCCTTAATTGTTTTTCTTTGTTATAATGGAGGATCCACTTCGAAGGAATAAGCATAAGATGTAGAATTGATTGTGATACAAAAAAATTATTACTATTTTTTTAAATAAAAAGAAAGAAATTATCCTATCTGTCAGAAAACTTGTGTCCTAGCTCCAGAACTTACTATATGAAGTTGGAAAAGTAATTTATTCTCTCCCAGGAACAGTTTTTTGTCCTATTGAATAGATAATACTTGTACTATCTACCTCAAAGGATTATAAAACACATTTTGATCTTACAAGGTAATATCAAAACACTCTTTTTATATGGCTCTAAGAATGGCTTTTGCATTTTTAAAAACAATAAAAACTTTTAAAAATGTAAAACCATTCTCATCTCATAGCCCTACCTACAGCTTGTCACAAACAGGATGTAGAGGGGTGTGGGGTGGAATGTGGCCCTCTTGGCATAGTTTGCCCAACCTTGCCCCATACAAAAAGTAGATACTATGGATTTTTCAATTCCACAAACATTTATTATATCCTCCCTCCTCCTTTTAAAAATAGTTAAGTAGTTTTAGATGAATTTTTTGAGGAATTGTCATAAAAAAGCTGCAGATCCAATAAATGGTTCTTTTTTTAATACATAATCCAAAGGGAAAGGATGAAGAGTAAGGGGGAAACAGTCTTCTAAGAAGGATTTCATTCCTTCAACCAACTACTTAAGAAAACTTCATGAGATGATATGGATATATGGATTATCTGGATATAGAAAAATATATGCATATATATATATGTGTGTGTGTGTGTGTGTACATGTGGGAGAGGGTGTATAAAAGCCTATTGCACATGAGCTCTTCACATCAGAATTCTCTCTGCTGTCACATGCCAAATAAAAGTCCTGAAGTCACTTAACCTATCCCTTAGGTTGTCAGAACTTGGCCCAGGATGTTGAATGAGATTAGATCTGTCTCCTTAATGAATTGGGGTTTTGTGTCTTCCAACCTGTGTTGAAATTTACAAGCAAAAGCAAAGAAACATTCTGTATGCCTCCCTTGGCACCACTCAGGGTTACTAATTATACTGTGTATTTCCCTGGCAGCTTGAGTGAGACAAAGTGGCCAACTCTGCATCCTTCACTTTGATTGAAGAATCTCCTGGAAAGTATTGGAGTATGGATTTGCTTCTTTTGTCTTTTTAAAGATATCGTATAAGCAGCTGCCCATTGCCAGAGAATGCTATTTGTTCACTTTTAGATACAAATGAGCTACTTATGTGGATACTGTTACCAAGCCAAAGGTATAAAGTGATCATGCCAGGGCAAGTCAGGAGAACGACTGGTACACCTCCCTGGTAAATGAAAAAATATTGGTTCTTCCCAGATCTTTCCTCCTCCCCTCCCTGAAGCTCGCAAAGTTTGCCAACATGTCTCAGTCCTTCCTTCTCACAAGTAGTTTTGATCTACCAACCCTAGTAGTTTCTGAACCTGTTTAATAAGGGCTAAACTGTGCACTGAGGCTCAGTGTTACATTTTGTCCAGGAGACCAAATGAGAACTATTAGGTAAAAAACAAAATTATCTTGACAAGCTAATGTAGAACACTGTACTATATGTAAGATGTCATTCAACAGGATCAGAATGATTTCTGGGGGATAAATAACATTGATTTCATGTCAAAAAGAGATCTGGAGATTACTGTGTACTACAAGTCAAGTCCAAGTCTTCCAGGTAGTTGAAAAGCTCTGGATAATACTGAGGAAGCATCCCAGAAAAATTATGAGATGATTGCCTTTATACTCATTAACAGTCAGGTGCTGTGGTTAGTGGAAGAAATGCTGGACTTGGAATAAGGAAGTTCAATGTTCAAGGTCTGGTTCTCGAACATTGGGTAGCCATCGATGATTCATTTAATCTCTCCAAGCCTCAATACCCCAACCTGTAAAATGGGAAGATAATATTTGCATTATCTACCTCAAGTCAAGAAATATTTAATAAGCACCTAGTATGTGCAATATGCCATGCTGGACGCCAGAGATATGAGGGTAAAAAGAAATAGTCCCCGACTTCAAAGAGTTTACAACCCACTAGGGTCAAATACACAGAGTTATTATAGGGAAAATGTTTTGTGAACCTTAAAGTGCTATGAAAATGTAAGTTGTTAGCTGGAACCCCCTGCAAGCAAATTATAGTATAAAGAATTTTGATAGATAAGCAACCAAATGAATAGTGATTTTAGAAAGATACTCTATGGGAAAAGGCTTCACACAGCAATAAACAGAAGCCCAGTAATCCAATTTCCCAGAGCTAAAAGAAATCAGGTTGGACTGGGTAAAAATGAGGCAGCAAGCCAGTGCCTCTCCTTTATAATCCCTTTGTGTTTCCTTTTCATGGGAATCTGTATCCTGAGCACAGCTGAATGGATTTGCTTATGGGTACTGTTTGTTGGCATAGAGAACTGGAGAGAAGAGGTGGGGGGAGGTGGAGAAAACCAGGGAAGGAAGAGAATTCCTTAAGGAAATATGGGTGGAGGTAAAGCCAAAATGTATGGGCAGGCCAGTTTGCTGAGGGTTTATGTTGCTATTTCTTTGGAAAGAAGGAGAGGTCCTAGTAATTCATGAAAATTATTTATAAGGCTGCAACATAACTATGTTCTAGAAAAGAGAAATCTGGAAGAGAGCTTTATAAAATTTTCAAAAATATAAAGGAAATAAAGATCTGATGTGAAATGATTATGAGTGGATTTCCGTAATTCAAAGTAAAATATTTATATTTTGACCAGATTTGTCAGATTTCTATGGAGAGATTTTGCATGTGCTTTTTAAAAAAACCTCACCAATAAAAATTATCCTTTTAAAAAAATCTATTAAACCTAAAAAAAAAATATTAAAGATAGATTGAATGAAAATGAGCTTAAATTTTAGCACAGAATATGTAAATTAAGAATCGGGGAAATTTGCTTCTCATGAAAGGATATTACCAGGCACCAGGCTAAGCAATAGGGATACAAATACACTATGAAGGAAACCTGTAGCCTACTTCTCTGAAGATTTGGTCAGCCCTAGGAAGAACAGACTGCTCTCTTTTAAATGCATATTTACCCCCAAACAGAGAGATTGAATAAATGCCATCTCAGGGTGTTATTTAGCTCTATGATTCTAAGCCAATTGCTTCTAGAGCACTTTACCCTGGCTTTGGGAAGGTACATGGCATAAAACTTGTGGGAATATCACAGTGGAAAGAGTGATGGAATCAAAAATGAGTTCAAGTCTGCCACTTTATGTCTGTATAACCTTGGACACTTTGAGAATTAGAAAGGAATGAAAAGATTGGACTAGATGACCTCTAGAGGTTCTTTTTCAGTTCTAAATCTAAATAGAAGATTATTCTTTTACAAGGTACATAGACAGGGGTAGACTAAGATCTGTTTAAAAAAAAAGCATTGGGATTTTTTTTCTAAAAATTTAATTCAAAACAATTCCAAGTTCTTACCCTATAATTCCCTGGGATCTTGCTACTTACTCTTATTTACTTTGCCTGACTTTCAAGAAGATTGTTGTGTCAGGCAAGATTTTAATTTGTAGAAATAATTAGATTGTCACATAATGTGACAATATGCTTTTTGTAACTAGGGACATCCAGGATGCCTTAGGGTTATAATTCAGTTAGTAGCAATGAAAAGCATTCCATAGATGCACACCTACCTGTCATCTCTTATAGCCTAACAGCAACAACATAATCTCATACTACAGAGCTTGTTGCCTCAATCTGTACCTTGGTCAGGCATTGTCATTGTTGTTCAGTTGTTTTAGTCACATCCAACTCTTCATGACCCTATTTGGGGTTTTCTTGGCAAAGATACTGGAGTAGTTTGCCATTTCCTTAATCAGTACATTTGACAGATGAAGAAACTGAGGCAAACAGGGTTAAGTGATTTGCCCAGGTCATACAGCTATAAGTGTCTGAGACCAGATTTGGCTCTCCCTGACTCCAGACCTGGCACTCCATCCACTGTGCCACCTAGCTGCCTTGTGCTGTTTTCTCATTTCCTTCATTTTCTTCCAATCTTTTGGGCAGGCAATACCAGAGGTGTAAATTCACCTTGACCAAGATATATTGCCTCAGAGAATATTAGCACAGCCTTGCAAACAGAAGCTTTGAATTTGCCAGCCTATATAGATTAAGAAATGTAATTTTCACAGGTTCTTCCATATCTATTAGTAGGATAACATAATGCAATCAATTAACAAGCATTTATTAAGTACATTTGTGCCAGGAACTGTGGTAAGCACTAGAGATGCAAAAGTGAAGCAGTTCCTATCCCTCAAGGGGCATACATTCTAACAGCAGAGACAACACATTCATGTATATGTGTGTATATGTATGTGTATGTATGTATGTATATATATGTATATATATCTATATGTGTGTATGTATGTATGTATGTGTGTGTGTATTTGCCTTCAAGGCAAAGTGAATACAAGATAGTTTGAGATTTGGGTTTGGCTTTAGCAGCTGAATGGATCAGGAAAGGTTTTGTGTAGAAGGTGGTACTTAATCTAAGTTTTAAGAAAACCAGTGATTCCATGCACTAAATGTAAGGAGGAAGACAAAACCACGTGATTCCACGTGATAGATGTGTGGAGGGAGATATGTCCCCTCCTCATCCCTCTCCCCCTGCCCCCTGGAGAATCTCATTACCAGGGAAACTCATCATCTTGGAGATTGCTTCAGCTCTTGTACTCATACCTCATCTGTACCCTCAGGTGTCTCTAGCCCTATGATCACAGGGCTGGAGGGTGACCCCAAAACTCGCCTTTATAGAGGGCTCAGAATTCCCAGGCATCTCTTCATATCCTACCAATCACTCTGCTTAGTATCAATTCCAATATCATCATGTCTCAGCACCAAGTATTAACTCCACTGCATGATTTTTGTGCATTGAATTTCCCCCATTAGAATATAGTAGGCACTTGAGTGTTTATTCTATTCTATTGTACTGCACTATAGTGTGTTGTTTTGTGTTCCATAGAACCTTCTAGGTACAGGGAACAGTTAATGTAAAGACAGAGTGACAGGTGATGAAGTGTGAGGACCAACATAACTGGACCACAAAGAGGACTGGAAAGGTAGGAGGGACTTAGATTATAAAGTTTTAAATTCAACAGGATCATTGACTCACAGATTTGGAACCGGAACGGCCCTTAGAGGCCGTCTGTTCTAACTTTTTTATTTTACAAATGAGGAAACTAAGGCTGGGGAGAAGGTTAGTGCCTTTCAGAGTCACACAGCTAATATGTCTAAGGCAGGACTCAATTTCAGGTTTCTGATTCCAAGTAAAGCATTCCATCCAAAATACATCTCCAGCTTGGAGAACTGAAATGAGGCACTGCTGCCTAGCACACTGTATGACTAAGTGTGTCATCTTCCTTGCCATCTTCCTTCACACACGTAGTGTATCAACCACAGTAGAACCCAGAGAATAAGTAAACTATAATCAAGTGCTATCCCATTTTTAATTTCTGGGTAAACTGAGGTAAGAATTTCTCACCCGTGGGCAGTTAGGTGGCACAATGAGTAGACCACTGGCCCTGGAGTCAGGAGGACCTGAGTTCCAATCCGGCCTCAGACACTTGACACACTTACTACCTGTGTGACCTTGGGCAAGTTGCTTAACCCCAATTGCCCTGCCTTCATCACTCCAAAAAAAAACCATGAAAGAATTTCTCACCCACTCAGAGAGTTGAACTCTGTGTTCCCTCCTTCACACAAATATTGTAACCTCTAATTATTGGATTTTCTATTATTTACTTGCTCTGTTCTTTTTTAAGTTTAAAATAAAATTTAAATAAAGTACATTGAATCAGAAATATACCTAGGATTTCTTTCATTTGTGGCAAAAACATAAAAACAATTGATTTCTTAAGGGAGAAGGAGCGCCCTGCAGTGCCCAACCAAAATACATTCACACTAAAAGAGGGAGTGGTCATTCCCCAGAAAATCTGACATGTGTCCCTAAAGAATTTGGAGAAAACAGACTCTGGGAGAGGCTATGTTAGGTCCGAGTCCCTGAGAATGGTGACCCAGGACTGAGCAAAGAAGTGGAGTCATACCACTTGGCACAGATTAGTGGGGAGTCATCCAGTATAGGGCACAAGAACAGATTTCTATGGGAAGGAAATGTACTCCCCCTTGAGCCCCAGGAAATGCAATTTCTGAGATGTCAATAATATGGGGCAAAGCTCCAATCGCCCTGCCCTATGTCATTGCATTTGGTTTTTAAGAGAGAGATACTAGCAGAGTGAGGCCAAATAGCCCTTCTAAGTCTAGGATGATTAAATACAGGCATTGATGAATCTTTTTCTTAAATTGTTATTGATGATGCTTGTTTGAACTTCAAACTCATTACCCTACATATGCTTCCTCTCTCTCACAGAGATTTGTCTCATAAAATAAAGTTCTAAAAAAAAGTTAAAAAAAAGTTCTGAAAGATTACCCAAGTCTAACAGTAAATATAATGCTCCACACCCATAGTTCCCAAACTCTGCAAAAAAAGAGAAAAAGGTGTCTTCTCTTTTGAGGGGCCAATCTTAAATGTTAGTAACAGCTTCTGGCCATATCTATATTGGCAGGCCCTAGAACTCCATAATACTAGACATACTACTTGCAATCTTTTCTGAGAAAAAAAGACCTGTCATCTTTTAACTGTACCTTTCTGTTCTTTTTTTTAAATCCTCCCCATAACATAGGTACCCTCATAGTACCAAAGTACACTGCTTTTCAAATAATAAGCATCTAAAAAATGTTATTCATTACACTCCAGCAAAGGTGTCTGTCTTCATGGTCAGAGTTAGTGTCATGGTAAAACATGTGACTCAAACAAAATAATTTAGAGTATCAGGTCAGAAGAAGTTTATTTATATAGGTACATAATGATAGGAAAAAGTCTGAAAACGAGTTCACTCACCAATAGAATAGATAGTAGATATTTTGTAAACTAAGATAAATGTGCTATATTATAAACTAAGATAAATTTGCTATTTTATAAACAAAGATAAATCTGCTATTTTGAATCTGTTTGTAACTGTCTTTGCAGACAGGATAAAGGTATTGTTTGTTTTAGGAATTTGCTGACAAAGCACCTTGTTGCTTACACAGTTGTCTGGGAGAACTTACTTTTCTCTATACTCAGCCTTGTAAAGCTGAGATGAAAGTAAACAGCATCTTATTCAATCTAAACTGAAATGGAAGCTATTCTAAAATGGAATCACTCACATGAAGAGAAAAAATACAAGGCCCCCTCTCTTTGCTTCCAAATCATCAATTATGATAATGTCCATATAATACCACTGGCATGGAAAGGTCTACATTGCCAAAGTATGTTTGTTTTGTTGTTCATGAGCATTAGGAAGACATATCTCCATACCACTTACTAGAGCCATATCGAAAAACACATTTATGTTGGGCTGAAATATATGGGAGTGGAGTTTGTGGTGTAGAAAATGGTCTGCTTACAATGATGATATGACCCTCACTCCTGTTGGGGTAGGGAAGGAGTCATCCTCAAGAGAAGAGTGACAGAAATAAGACCCTAGAGGTTGCAACTATATCACAAGGTAGTACACAACAGCAAAGAACCATTTTGGACCATATTAAGTAGGCCAAACGTTGGCAATAGGGCAAAGCCCCATTCACCTCATGTTAGTTATGTCTCTGGCACTACCAAAGGAAATTCATTCAATTTGGTTTGATTTTCTTGGAGAGGCTGGAAGTAGGGCGAGACGATTTGAGTTTATCCCCTTAAGTGATCTGGAGTGGTATCAGGGACATCAGAATCATACTTAATAATCTTTAAGGTCCCTTCTAGCTCTAAATTCAATGATTCTAGAATTTGGAATCAAAAGACCTGTGTTCAAGTCTCAATCCTATTACTTAAAAGCTGTGTGGCTATGGATGAGTCACTTAAACTCTTTGAATCTCAATACCTTTGCATGTCTAAATGATCTCTAAGGTATTTTCCAGCTCTTACAGTTGATGAACCTTTGCTTTCAATCCCAAAAAGGCAGCTTAATTACTAATTAATACAGATGTGTTTTGCTTCCTAAATATATCTTTACTCCTTTTCTTCCTAGAATAAAAGATTTTAAGTGTTTTGCTAATAATCATTACTGTAATTACTTCCATACATACACACACACACACACACACTCACACACACACACACAAGCTGGCAAGCACTGGACATTTACAAATAATGTGTGTTTTCTATATACCACTCAGACAAATGGAGACATAACCTATGTAATAGGAAGGAAAACAATGAGTAGCCTTCCTCCTCCAATCTGCATACAGCCATGGTGATCTGTTTAAAATAAATGGTTCCAGCTGTAGAGAAATTATGGGTTCTTTACACACACACACACACACACACACACACGCCTATACATTTCATTAAAAACATATCTCAAGTAAGGTCCCATCCCTAGGCCTACTAGATAATTAAATACACACCAGTGGATAGCCCTGAATTTGTTTCAGTAATTTCTACCGTAGAAAATTATTATTCTGACAATTAGATATGGTGCATTGTGCATCTTGTCAAGAGCACAAATTCCTTCCGACACTTCTGCACCTGCCCCACCCCCGTAAGAGCTTAATTAATTTGCTCATTGATGAAATCTCTAAATTAATCGAGGGACCTACCTGCTAATAAAATGATGAATGACACTGAAGTAATTTCTATCCAAAGTGCTTAGTGTTCAGGTTTGTTTGCATATTTGAAGCCATTTTGAGACACTCATGTTTTTAATAGAACTTTTATACACAATACATCTTCCCTAATAAATACTATTATTGTAATTAGCAAGAAACCATCTTGGGCTAGAAATTTTAGCTAAAATAAAGACAATGTTGTGATTTCGGTTTTCTTTCCAGCCCTAAAATTTCTCAATCACACATGAAGCTCGTGTTTGCCCATGTGGAGAAGTGATCTCCATTCCCAGTAATTACAGTGACTCAAAGAAGCTGGCATTTTGGAAAGAGGTTTATAGCTCTGTCACTGTTTCTGTATCTTGGGCCCCTCCCTTGGAATTCTTCCTTCTGTCAATCAAGCTGTAGGGACTTTCAGAAAGGAAATATAAAAACTGTTCTAGTCAACCAATTTCCTTTAAGCTGCCAACCTCTTAGTTTAGTGAAATGTAAGATCAGATATGCCCTATGGTGGGATATCTTTCCTGAAAAGTTTCAGAAGCTGTCCCCTTCAGGGGAAATGAAAGGAAGTGGACTTCCCAGTCTTTTCTTATGTATCTAAAATCTCATGCCCCATTCAGCCTAAAACTCTAAATGGGGCTTGAGATGGAGAGAAAAAGGGATCTATTCTTTGCATCCCCCCCCCAATATTTTCCTGGAATAATTAAACCAAATCAACTGATATCCATTATGCAAGGATATGAACAAGGTAGTGTGGGAAATACCAAAAAGTCTAACACATTTCCTGCCTTTGAGAAGTTTATAGTTTAGTTGAGGAGATAAGACATAAGCACATTAAGTTAAACAACTGTGTGACATACTGGACTTGAATTCAGGAGACCTGGCTTCAAATCCTACCTCAGATGAACAAACAATGACATGGGCATGTCACTTAATCCATCTGGGCCTCAGTTTCTTGATCTTTAAAATGAGGATATAGATATTTGCACTATCTATCTCAATGTGGTTATTATAAGGAAAGCACCTGGGAAACCTTTACCTATGTGTATTCCCCCACAAATATTTCCTTATATTCATTTTATATACACCTATATATGTACATGTTGCACTACCTAGGTAGAAGACAAAATCCTTGAGGACAGGAACTATTTGCCTTTGTCTTTGAATCCCCAGTGTCCTGCAGAGTGTCTATTACATAGTAGGTGGTTAATAAATGATTGTTGCTTAGTTGACTAAAAGTATCATATAAATGAGTCATAATCATAACAATGAAAAGATGTAACAATTCAAACCAAAAACAAGAGATTTTACAAGACAATATTTGATTATCAAATGGATGGCACAGACAACAATTTCTATAGAAGTTCAAAAGAGTGGGAGATATCACTATTTAATGAGGGGATTCGGGAAGACCCCATATGGAAGGCAGAATCTGAACAGCTTCTTAAAGGGTGGATTGGCCTTGAATAGATGAAGAGGGTTGGGAAAGGCATTCCACCCAAATGGATAGAAAAAAATAAACAAAAGCATGGTGACAGGAAAGCCAAAAGCATATCCATGGGATATTCTCATCAACTTAACAATTTGGTTGGAACAAAGGGGCCACATGTAGGGAAGCACTGGAAGAAAGGGCTGGAAAGGTAGGTTGCTATGTAGAGACTAGTCTCAACTAACTCCTATAAGCAACAGAGAGTCATTGAAGACTTTTGAGCAAGAGGGTGAAGAAGTATGTGTTATTTTTAGGAAGCCTGATCTGGAAGCATCATATAGCATATACTGAAGGAAAAGAGACTAGAAGAGAAACCAGTTAGGAGACTAAATATGGAAGTCTAAGCACGAGCTGATAGGAAGGTGAAGGAGGTGATGGCAATAGGAATAAAATGGAAGAGACAAGTATAAAAAAGATATTGGTAATGAGGAATTAGTGTGGAGATAATAAGGAAGAGCTAAAGATGACTTCAAAGCTCATATCTATCTTTTCTATGGATTCTTGAAAATCTACTCCAAGACCTAGTAGATACACATACCTGATAACATTCAGCATTCTCTGCCTTACCTCGAAGATCACAGGATTATAGACAGAGAGCGAGAAGAGACTAAAGAGGCCATCTAGTCCAACTCATTCATTCTATAGATCAAAAAACTGAAGCCTGGAGAGGTTCAGTGATTTTCCCCAAAGTCACATAGGTTCTAACAAGTGACAGAGCAAGAATTTGAACCCAGGACTGCTGGCACTGAATGCGTCACCTTTTCTACTGTATCACATAGACATGGTTCTTTCCTCTCAAGGTTCTTGTCACTTTGATATAACAAAATAATCTTCCTCCTTGGTCAAAATTAAGTCCAAAGTAGTAAGTGATCTTGTTGAGTGAAGTTTGTGATCCTTATATGGAGGACAGGAGGGCATTCTGGAGGCCTGTGGTGGCTCTTAGACATAGGAGTCTCTTCTACAGCTGTATTTAAAAAATAGCAATAGGTCTGATAGCCCTGAGTTGATGTCACTATCCTTTCTCCAAACTATATAAAATCTAGGTTCCAAAGTCTATAGTGATTACTGCTATCCTTTCTAAAATTATGTTATATTTACTTATCTGCTGAGATGGTATATCCTCCAATAAAATGTAAGCTTCTAGAGGAGAGAGACTTTTTATTTTTGTGCCCCCAGTACCTTGTACATAGACATGTATTAAATCCTTATCATTGTTTTTGTTGTTGAAGGACAAAAAGATAAAGTTAGTGCTAGAAAAGACCTGAGAAGCCTTCTTCTGACAGAATTTGAGACTTGGAAGGGGCCTCAGTCATCATCTTGTCCAATTCATACTCAAAAGGAAACCCCATAGAGCCCTGACCCTGGAGTAGAGAACACCAACCCTGGAGTCAGGAGGGCCTGAATTCAAATCCCGCCTCAGACACTTGACACACTTACTAGCTGTGTGACCTTGGGCAAGTCACTTAATTGTATTTGCTTCAATTTCCTCATCTGAAAAATGAGCTAGAGAAGGAAATGTCAAACTGCTCCAACATCTTTGCCAAGAAAACCCCCAATGAGGTCACAAAGAGTAGGACATGGCTGAAATGACTGAACAACAACAAAAGAGGAGGAATCCACCATCTACGATCCTTTTATCTTAAGTGCCCTCAATGTAACCCAATCCACTCTTGGACAGTCCTAACTTAATGCGCTCCTTTGTGCCTTCCATTAATCACTCTTGGCTCTCTGCAGTCAAATGAAACAAATCTAATCCATCTTCAACACGATCACCTCACCGTTCAAATACTTGACCACAGCTGCCATTTCTCCTCCCCCATCCCAATCTTCTTTCTTCCAGTATAAACACCCACAATTCCTTCAGTGAGTGAATAAATGAAGAGCGACAGCATGTTTCACTCTCTAGAGTTTGCCCCCAGGCCTCAGTTGCCTTCACCCTTCACTCCTGTACCCCTTTCTCTCATTGGTGAGCTCCTCCTGGATCTTCCGTTTTGAGAAAGGCCAAGACAATCAATGCTTCGCTCTCCGATTTCGCCACCAGGCCTCTTCCCCCTTCAGCTCCTTTTTACGTTTCATTTTCCTCCATTACAATGTAAGCGCCCTGAGAGCCAGAACTGTCTCTCTCTTTGCTTGTATTTAGATATGTTTATCACAGTGTCTGGTACATAAGTGCTTGCTGACTTGACTTGAAAAAGCTTTTATTAATCACTACGTGCTAAGTACTGTGCTAAGCACTGAGGCTACAGATAAAAATACTGAGACAATCCCTGATTCCACGTTCTTTAAAAGGGAGAGATCACAAAAAAGGGCTCATTTTCAGGACTATTTGGGTCCATATATCCTCATATAACATGGACTCAAGGCCTTTCATTACCTCTGAACACAGAGCTGTCCTTAAACAGTGGTAGCAGGAACTGAACATTCTGCTCCAGATGAGATCTGGCAAGGGCAGAGTATTAAAGAACCAAAAACCATGCTGCTCTCGCAGCCCAAGAGCCCATTAGCTTTTATTGCCGCCTCACACAGCTGACTAATATTTAGCTTGAAGACTGCTAAAACTCCTAGATATTTTTCAGACAAACTGCTATTTCCTCCACCTTGTGTTTACAGGAATTAATTTTTGGTGCCCAAATATGAGACTTCACATTTTTCCGTATTGAATTTTATTTTATTAGATTCAGCCTGTGTTCTATCCTACTGATATCTTTTTTTTTTTGATTCATCCAGGATATTAATGATCCTTCCCAGCTTTGTGTCATCTGCAAATAGGATGGACATGCCATCTATGCCTTTTTTTCAAGTCATTAATACAAATACTAAACAGCACAGGGCCCCCCTCAAATCCCTAGAATGCTCCACAATGCTCCTCCTACCACAATGACACAGAACTATTAATGACTATCCTTTGAATATAGCCATCCGAACTACTTCTGTATCCGTTTAATTTCATTATCTAGTCTGCATCTGTCCCTGTTCTCTACGAGCATAGTGTAAGATATTTGATCAAAAGTTTTGCTACATCTCAGGTTAATTCTAGCATTAGCATCCCCTTCATCTAGACCAAGGCCCTCAATTAACAGATGAGAAAACTGAGGTCCAGAGTAATTAATATGACCAAGGTTACACAGGTAACAAGTGTCAGAGATAGCATTTGAACCCAGGTCTTCTGACTCCACAGTTGATACTCTTTCCAGTATGCCATGCTTACCGTATATCTGACTAGGGTATGGGCATAGTCTATTATGAACCCAAAGATGACATAGTCGCTTTCCCTCAGGGTCATAGCCACTTCCCAAATGCCAGTCTCTCCTCCTCACTTAGAATTAAGAACAAAATATAAGTTCCCTTTGGCGCTCCCTCTACCTTCTGATATATGAAAGACAAATCAAGATGCTATACTTTTACCAAAATTCGGCTGCCAGCAGTCCAAGTGATTGGAGCTACTTATTAAGAAGTTTCACATGAATAACCTTAAAGTACAACAAAGCCATTCTACCATGCTCTCCACCTACCTCAAGCCCTGAGTTTGGGTAGGATACATGTATATGTTATATGATTAATCCTACGTCATCTAGGTCAATCACAGAATGCTTTAATTTATTAGCCATCTAGTAAAAAACCTCTAATTTTATGGGTAAAGAAACCAAATCCCTGAAGGATATGTGAAGTAACTTGCCCAAATCAGAAGAATTCAAATTCAGAATTTGGAAAGAAAATTTTTTTTTTCATTTCAACTCAATAAACATTTGTTAAGCATCTGCTCTGTGCCAGGCATTGTGCTAAATGCTTGAGATACAAACAAGAAAAAGGAGGACAATCCGCACCCTTAAGGAGCTTGTAATCTAACGGGGGAAGAAAACATACAAAGGGAAGCCAGAGAGGGGTGAGGGAGAGTACTAGAGGGTTTCTTGTTCCGTGGAGTTGAAACCAAGCAAAGCTGCAAACGCTAAGTGGTGTCTAAATCCAATTTCTGCACTCTATAAATGAAAGCTTGGGAAGGAGTTCAGTACTCCACCCTCCAGGCCTGGAATTGGAGACTAGAGGAGGCCAAGGAAGGTGGGAAGATGTTGCATCTCCAAGGCTTGAGTTAGCAGCATGGTGATAAGATTCTGAGCGATCAGTTTATCCTGGGAGGGGAATCTTGTTCCATGGAGTTGAAACCACACAGTGCTGTAGGTGCAAAGTGGAGTAAAGTACCTCGCCAGGGACATTAATATTCTTTTAATACTTTAATGTATTGGCAATCTCACAAATTATAGATATTCTCCTTAATAGCAAAGATCCAAACCCATTCCCACTTTCTCCATTCTGTGTACTCAATGCCTAAAAGGCCTTTTTCTGGTACTTTTAAATTTTCATGGATATCAGTGTAACTCTGGGGTTATCCTATTATTTTCCTTCTGTCTTTGGCAGTTATTCTTCTTCCTGATGAGGGCTTCTAATCCATTTCTTCTGTTTAAGCCTACTTATACCATGTGCCTTTCCACTGATATGAGATCTCCTGCAAATTTGATTATTATGAGGCAGTGGCATTATTCTCTAACTCCAAGATACTATGAGAATATTTGTATTCAAAATGTGGGCTTTTGCAGGAGAGAGAAGTTTGGGATCATTGAAACCATTGCATTTTGCCAAATATGATTCAAGCCAATCCCTTCCCCTATTAAGTTTTGGCCTTACCTCATTGTCCATGTGCAGCGCTCATGCATGATGGATTGACACACTTGGGTGCCCATTCAGTTGAATATCATAATCTAAGTAGTACAAATTCTTTATCCACTTTCATCTTATTCTGTGGATGGCTAAATCTATCTCCTGTGAATGGCCATATATGTCATTACATTAGTAAAAGCTCAAGATCCCAGAATGGAATGCAATGGCTTCACTAAAATTGTCATAGTTACATTCAATTGATATCTATTTTTCAATAGTGTTGAATTGTACCTGACTTTGGAAATCAAGTATTTTGAGCTACTTTATCCATCTTTAGGAAAAAAATTAACATGGATTGGTCCTGTTTGAGAACTAATGACCCATTTGGATTTTGAGGTGCAGGAGGAAAGAAGAAAGAATTCTCCACACTAATCGTGATTATAACCAACAATCCACTCACCACTTTGGATATGAGAAGAAGGGAAGTAAAAAGTGTAGGTCTAGGGAGGAGGTGACCATAGGGAACAGAAGGGAAATGACTAGGAGAAGGTGGGAAAAACACGTTGTAGTGTTTATGCCTACTGGGAAGCATAAAAGTAGAATTCTAGTTGCCAAAAAAACCTGAAGCTTAACTCCCTCTTTCTACTTCGCCTCTTCTTTTCAATTTAAACAACTGAGCTCCACAGGAGAACAGGGCATTTGACAGCCAAATAAAGCTAACTGAGTCACTTAAGGGGGGGGGGGGAACTAAGTTAAAATTGAAGTTTGTGGGATTTCTTGGTCATCAGCTATGTTCACAAATCACCTCTTTTATCACTTGTAGTTCCTTTAAGCTCATTGATATTTGAATACTGGCAAGGAAAGCCCATGAGAAAGCACTCTTCTCCCACAAAACTGAGCACTTCCAAAGAACTCAGCAATCCTGCCAACTTCCCCATGGCTTTCAGCAGGGCCTGAGTATGAAAGAACAGGGAGCTCAGGCAGCCAAGCAATGTTCACACTTAAACGTTCTCAGAGAAGGCACCAGTTCTCCCATGTCCACGCTTAGGAGTTCAGTGATTCGTTAAGGCTGAGCATGTTTATTAATCTGTGAGAAAAACAAACAATTGTCCCAGGGTTTGATGGAGAAAGGAAGGCAGAGTTTTGTCAACAGGGAGGTATACTCTTCCAGGCAGATTTGGGAATCCCCAAGGGTCTAATTGGAGAAGTTTCAAATAGCAGATATGAAAGCTAAAACCAGATGGTTATTTTATTTTCAGAAAAAGCCAACCAGTCAGTAGGCTGGCTTCTCCTTATTTTCCCTTCTGTTTTAAAAATACATACATACATACATACACAGGACAGAGGGAGGGACGGAGTGGGAGAAAGGGAGAAAGAAAGAGGGGGGAGAGAGAGAGGGAGAGGGAGAGAGAGAGAGAGAGATGACCTCCCCTCTCTATCATTGTACATCTTGCTCCCATTTTGAGCCACACTTCTAAAACTGATAAGGACTAAAAGCAGCATAAGCATATTCTGTTCCTGGCCTACTGTCTTTGGTCTAGTTAGACCACAGGAGTGCCAGATCCACCTGGAATGAGAGCTCAATTTCAGATATTGTACAATGCAAAAAGATCCAGTGAAAGCAAGGCATTGTAGCTGCTGAAGCCACATCATTAATAGTCAAGAGAAGAACTATATTTAGCTACTGGAGATAGAGAGAGGAGGCCTGAAAGACTTTGACTCTGCCTGATGATTCCCAACAGCAAAATTAAATAATCTCTGGTTCCCCAAGTTAGAACAAGAGAGACCAAGCAAGCAGGCTTGACATAATGGAGGCCGCACCAGAGCTATGGCAAACACTGCAGTCTGTTTATTCAGCTTTTCATGCTACATTTGCCTGTGTAAAGGTCACTGAGAATTGAGACCATTACACAGCTCAGGCAGAGTTGAGGCCCAAAATAGCATCACATAAAATGCATGGGCTACTGCATAATGCTATCACTCCAAGAGTACCAGGCAGCAAGCACCCATTCCCCTTTCCCTCCTGAACCTAAAATAGGCATTGATGGTCAAAGTTCATCGGTTTCTGACCTGGACTATTACAGCTGGCTTTAGCCAACCCAATCCAACACAGCTCGATTTCATTGTAAAGGAAGCTTAATTTTCATACAGAGTGGCAAATTTAGTGACCTGAGAGAGGGGGTGCTTAATGCCCAGAGAATTACTCAGTCCTGACAACCGGGCCCACAAGCAGCTGAAAAAGCATCCTGACATTCCAAAAACAAGGTGCTGACTAATTATCTCAGGATCCGTGCAAGCCAACTGCTGGCCAAACAGAACTTGTCACTTTGGACTATGGGGCAGGCAGAATATGAGTATGTAAAAACACCTTTTGCTCCTATTAAATGCTTGCTTGCTCTGAACCCTGCACTGTGCTACACTACAAAGATAATGTTGTAGAATAGGAAGAAGGCTCAACTAGCTGGTTATATGTCTACAGGCAAGTCTTTTAGGGGACACAGTGCTACATTTGAAATCAGGAAGATCTGAGTTTGAATTCTGGCTGAAATATTTCTTACCTATTTGACTCTGGGTAAGTCACAGTTTCTCTCAGATTCATCATAAAATGAGAAGTTAGACTTGGTGGACTCTAATGTCCCTGCCAGCTCTAAATCTATGATTCTATGAACCTCTATGAGCTTCCTCAGTTTCCTTATATGTAAATATTTATGCTATTTATTATTAGGATTATTAGGGGGAAATGCTTTGTAATTTTAAAGCATTGTAAAATTTGAGTTATTATAAATATTATCACCATACCTAAGACAGGCTATCAGATAAATAGAACACTGGAAAGAAAGCCCAGATTGTTGAGTCCAACCCTGACTGCACAACTCTGAGTGAACTTATTTGTTTTCTCATCTAGCTTTTACTCAACTTCTTCATCAAATATAAGGATTTTCAGGACAAGATTTAATCTACCAAGTAAGCCATATGGTTCTTAGAGAAAACGCTGACAGCTGCAAGATGGAGGGGGCTTAGAAATCAAGGCCCCACCGCCCCCACTTTATAGATTAGTGTTCAGAAGTCCAAGGAGTAGGGTTAAGTGACTTAGCTAAAGTCACACAGCTAGTTAATTAGAAGCAGAGCTGAGACCAGACCCTAGACCTCTTGATTCCCAGGCTAGTGTTCCCACGCAGTGTGGGAATGAGAATCAAAGGCAATCTGAAAAGACAAGTGAAACCACAACTAACAACAAATTTCCAGGCCATATCTCAATCCCGAAGAAGGTTCCCCTTGTTTTCTCTGAAAGAGAGAGTGAAAATAATCTTTCTCTAGCCTTAGCTATGGATGCCCCAAAGTCCTTAAGCTTGTTGCTTAGCACGGTAAGTATTCATGGCAACATTTTGCCTCCCTTCTTGGAAGCCACTTGCTATTTCCTACCCAGCTGTCCTTTATTTTCTAAAAAAGCTCCTTTTGCCAGGCAAGCAACAACAGGGCTTTATTTCACTCCAACTCAGTTCCCCCCTCTGCCTGAGCTAAGTCTTTGAAATTACAAGGCAGCCGCTGGTGACATTCCTGAGCCTGATTTCCCTTCGGACATCCTGAGCCCCAAGTGAATCTTGGCTGTATTTAGAATCGTTCAGAACAAGCTAAAGGGGTTAATGTGGTTAATCTTCCCATTCTGTTGGACGCTGAGATCATTGCACATGCAAGGAGGATAGAGTGGTGAGACACCCATATGTACAGCATACTGTTCTGCCTAAGTGGCCCATAATAGCTAGTAGCAGCTGAAGCAATTTGGAATGCATCACCTACTCCAAAACACACTGACCCCAGCTGGAGGAGAAATACTTTAGGGTCCAACCAAAAGTTTCTTTCTTTCCCTTCTCCTCCCCATCATACTGAAAGGGAATTTTAGAGCTTGGGATGTGAAGGCTGAAAAGGAATACTTTGTTAGAAGCTAGCAAACCACTAAGGAAGCAGTCCACTTTGCTCAAGTAGAAAGATGTTTACACACTGTGCCCTAGGATCAATATTAAAACAACAATAATCGACATTTACATAGCACTTCAAGATTGCAAAGCATGTTGCTAATATTATCTTATTTGAGCCTCACAACAAACCTGTAGAGTATTACAAGTGCATCCCAAAAATCTAAGTTTAGCTCTAGTCTTATGCCTTCATTGGCACTTTTGGAACACGTTGTAGCATTCTCATTTTGCAGATGAGAAAGAGAAAGACTTACATGATTTTCTCATAATCATACAACTAGCACATGGGATTTGAATGTAGGTTTCTACTGATGCTGAGTCCAACATTGATGGCACTTCTCCCTCTGTACATACACACACACACACACCATCTTCATGAATTATATTTGCATTTCTTCATAGTTGAAGTTGCAAAGAGGCAAATTGAGGCTTGAAATCAGGGAAACTTAGAAATTAGAGCTGTCTCTTTGTGGAATAGGCTGCTCAGGACAACATAGGGATTATAGTTTTAGATCAGAAGAGACCCCAGTCCAACTAGTCCAAGCACCTCATTTTACAGATGAGAAAACTTCTGCCCAAGAAGGCAAATGACTTGGTCAAGGTCCCACAGTTAGTACACATTAGAGGTGAGATTTGAACCCAACTCTTTTGACTCAAGAGGTAGTACTCTTAGCAGAGTTCCCTCTCATTGTAAATCTTCAGGCAGAAGCTGTATGACTCCTGTCTATATAGTTAGCAGGGGCTTCCTTTCAGGTCTGAATTGCTAAAGTCATATCCAACTCTACTGTGATTCTATGCAACAAATGACCCCAAACGAGAATTTAGAAGAAAAAAATAGCACAGGCTATGCCCTCATGACACAAGATATATAGTGGATATTTCAGAATTTTCCAAGGTTGTTAATTTACCATCAGAAATATTTCAGACAGTGATCCATGAGACAAAAGTCCATTCTCATCTTTTTAATAATGGCTTAAAGCAAATTGAGCTGAAATGTGAATAGAGTAGAAAAAATTTCAGGAAGAAGTAGAGATGAGATATTGTGTTTTACAATGAATGCCACCATACCCTCATTCCTTTCTATGCCCCCCACAGAAGATAAAAAGAGACTTAGAATTAGGTTTGGGGTTTTTCTTGTTTTGTTTTGTTTTGTTTTTACAAAAGCTGTAGCTTGAGAGGAACACAGGGCTAAAGTGGTTGAATATTTCTCTGCCTTGCCTCATTCACATTCCCAGGTGAAAAACATATCATTCCCCTTTAGCCCAATCTGTCTTGAACAACATCTGCTTAAGAAAGCTGGGACGGGAAAAAAAGAAGAAGAAAAGAAGGAAGAAAGAAAGAAAAAAAGCCAAGAGGAAGAAAACAGCTTGGGCTTTCAGGTTAGAAGGGCATTTGGTTCCCACCAGGGAACCCCCCCCCCCTTTCAGCTGCAGACAACTGCTGTATTTGACATTTCAATGGGGACCAGGGGAGAGAGAATGAGAGGGAAAGGAGGGAGCAAAGGGGACTACATAAAGAGACCTGAATGAGAACAGAAAGACAAAAAAAAACTGCATCTCTTTAATTCTGCTACTTGGTCTTTTTCCCGTTTTTCCCCTCAAAATGTGACATGCAGGAGAAAAGAAGTTTTCTTTCTCTCTTTTTTCCTGACATTTAAAAACAACATATATGTGTGTGTGTGTGTGTGTATGTATGTATGTATGTTTATGGGTGGGTGGGGACTGGTTCAGAGAGAGGAGGAAGATTATCTCTAGAAGAAGTGAACCTTAGAAAAGATTCTGTTATCTTACGTGGGGCTTTCTTTGGGGTAGCCATTGCTGGATTTTATAAAAAATGGTTTTAGGAGAAAAATAAAAGAATGTGTGTTTATTAAATAAAAAACAAACTAACATCATATAGATGGGGAAGAATTTACCTTTTTTAAGCACAGTAAGAAAAGATATCATTTTGCTGGAAATTATGAAGGAATATTGAAGACGAACACTCCCACATGGATAAATTGAGCAATATTCTGATCTTTAAAATGTCATGGAATCACAGCATGTTAGAGCCAAAAAAAATTCATGATCATAGGATCTAAGATTTAGCTAGAAGTGACCTTTTTGTACATGTGGAAATAGTGGTACAGAAATGAATTGCTTTGCCCAAGTTCATATGGCTATGATCAAAGGAGGGATCTGAACTCAGATCTTCATCTCTCTGGGTCTAGTACTCTCTCTACTACCCCAGATAGCTCATCTGAATCCAACTGCCACATTTTGATTATTAAAAAAAAAACTGAGACCCAGGAAAATGAAGTCACTCCCTCAAGAACCCAGGGACACAGCTTCTACTAGAACCCAGGATTCTGGACCTCAGTTTCTTTACCTGTAAAAATGAAAACATTGCATAACATTATCTCTGAAGCCTCTTCTGTGTTCTTGTCATCCTGATGCCTCTCTCTTTCCACAACAAGCTAACTTAACGGCAGCAAGGTGACCTCTATCCCTTTCTATGAAGCCCAGGCAGGATTCATATGTTTTGTGCTAATTTAGGAGAAAAATAAAATAATGTTTATATTTAGGACATGCCTTCATACTCCAATTAATATGTAAACCTATGAAACATTGAAAAGTGATTATATGTATGTATATGTATATACACACACATCTATATATATGCATACATGTATGTGTGTATGAATGTGTTTACAGACTGAACAACCGCCTAGAACTAGAAGCTTTTTTCCTTCTCTTTAGAGTACAATGGGATGGAGCTAAGTTCCATAATGACTTATAAAATACGAACTGAAACAACTTCAGTTTCCTCATGTCTAAAAATATGAAGGAGTTGGACTAAATTATACCCAGTGTCCCTTCCAACTCCAAAAGTCTATGACTCTGCAACTGGGAGGGGCAGAGTTCACTAGCGATCATTCGGTCCACCCTTAGGGAGGTGTTTGGTTTGACTGTGAACATCTGCACGATTTCCTGTCTCCCACCTCTTACCATCAATGTGGGAAGGGAGCAGACAAAGAAGGAAAACATCTTTTCGTGAATTTTGGTTCAGACAATATCTCTCACTATTCTCTTTATCCTTTCACTGGAGATTTGTTTTTGTTCAATCATTTTTCAGTTATGTACAACTCTTCATGACCCCATTTGGGGTTTTCTTGTCAGAGATACTGAACTAGTTTGCCATTTCCCTCTCCAGATCATTTTACAGATGAGGAAACTGAGGCAGGCAGGATTAAGTGACTTGTCCAGGGTCACATAGCTACTAAGTATCTGAGGCCAGATTGGAACTCAGGAAATTGAATCTTTCTGATTCCCTGCCCAGTGTTCTCCATCCATTGTGTCACCTAACTGCCCCTTCATTGGGGAACCCTACTTCAGATAAAAATTGACCTATGCATGTGATCTGAAAATGTTAGTTTGCAAAGGGAAAAATGACTATTTAGCTCACAGAGATTCTCCTTGATTGATGATCCTTGTATCTGTGTGATGACTTTTTATTCACATTTGACTGATTGTAATTCTGTGTAGAGAGGCAGTATGACAAAGTGGATAGACTGCCAGCTTCAAAGTCAGAAAGACCCAGGTTCAAGTCTGTTCTCTGACACTAGTGATCATGAGGAAGTCACTTACTTAGCACTGAATGCAACTAACTCTTACGTGGAGTATGGGTTGACCTACTGAGCTTCCTCCCTAGGAGGCTCCCTAAATTAATGAGATCAGAGTTCTATTCCCTATCCTCTCTAATCCTGTCTATGAAGAGTAAACATCCAACCTTTCCATCTTATTAAGGCCTTTCCATGCAAATCCAAGCACATTAAGACTCTCTGTTGTCACTGAGCAACAGTGATCCCAACTAATGACTATTCAAAAGGTCTTTAGAATGACAAATTCAGGGAAACAGAAGTAAGAAAAAATCAGTATTAATGTGTTTGAGAGAATTACCTCCACAGCATCTTGGCACATAGTAAGCCCTTAGTAAATTCTTGTTGATTCATGGATTTCTGAGAGGACAGCAGTTGTCATAATGAGAAGCTGGTTGTCACAGCTGTGCTATCTACAAATAAACACTCCTCTCTCTATATATTTTTCTTACATGTCCATTTTTCAAGCAATTAATCAAATATTGTTGAACCTACTAGTCTATGGTGACAGAAGCTGGACTAGTGATTACCATAATTTTGTTATTCAGCAGCACTTCCTCTATCCTAATTATCCTTTTCGACTGAACTCACTCCCTACGTATATTCCAGGTCACTCTCCACCAAGTAGGATAAAGGGGAAGGGAGAAGACAGGAGAAGGGTTCAGATTTCCATACTGTTGAAAACAGAAACCAGACTATCTCCCAGTCAGGAAAACCTGGATTCAAATCTTGCCTCAGGCACCTATCGGCTATGTGGCCCTGAACAAGTCATTAACCACTCAGCCTCAATTTCCCTGATCTATAAAACAGAGATAAGAGCTAGAACACTTGTTTCATGGGGTTGACATGAGCATCAAATGAGATAATGTGTATAAAAGCACTTTTAAGCCTTAAAGTATTACCAAAGAGTTGGGGGGAGGGGACAGAGGTTGTTCCCAGGTATAGACTAATCCAGGGGTGGGGAACCTATGGCCTCAAGGCCATATATGGTCCTCTAAGTCCTCAAGTGCAGCCCTTTGACTAAATCCAAACTTCACAGAACAAATCCCCTTAATAAAAGGATTTGTTCTGTAAAATTTGAACTCAGTCAAAAGTCCAAACCCAAGGACCTAGAAGGCACATATGGCCTCAAGGCTGCAGGTTCCCCACCCCTGATCCCTCCTACCAAAGAAGCTCAGGCTGGTGGATAACCTGAGCTCAGAATTTCTAAGCTGACAAAAGGACTAAGCTGATCAGGTGTCCACAATAAGCCCAACACCAATATTGCAAGGCCCCAGCAGTGGGCAGCCACCAGGCTACCTACAAATGGACAAACCCAACCCAGGTCAGAAACAAAGCAGGTCAAAACTTCCACGGCAGTGAGTAGTAGGATCAGACCTGTGGGAGGCCACTGCACTTCCAGTTGACATAGAGAGCTGCATTCTGATTGACATAGAGAGACCTAGTCTCAAAAAGATAGAAAGACAGACACAGATAGGCAGGCAGGCAGGCAGGCAGGCAGACAGACAGACAAGCAGGCAGACAGACAGACAAGCAGGCAGGCAGGCAGACAGACAGACAGATATAATTATTTTTTTTGGTAGATTTCAGGAAGAAATGGTCCTGGAACAAATCTGTATCCTATCATTATTCTTTTATGCAGGGTGTTGTAAAAGTCTGTTTAAATTTTAGGCTAAAACTGAACTAAGAATTTTGGGGACACCCTGTATTATTCTTTGAACTACTCTGCAGGTAGATTTAAAAAAAGGTTTTTGTCATTATGGTTGCTGTTTTCTGTTCTGCTCACCCCAGAGAAAAATGCTAATAAAGACAAATAGGTAGGGAAGAGATGATAAAAATATTCTTATCTACTAGTGGTATAGAAGTAAGAGAACTTGGAATCAGAAGACCTGGGTTCAAATCCTGATTCTCATCCTTACTAAACATGTGGCAACTTAAGAATCACAGCAACACATTTCCTCACCACCAACCAAATTGGGCATAATGAATGCTTATGCTACCTCAAAGCTGTTGTGAGGAAGTCCTGGGATGAAGAAAATCACATATGTAGGCAGGGTAAGGGCAGTATTTTTTTATATTGATGTTATTTGGGAATCTACCTGCCCAGGAAATGCTTTGGCCCTACCAAGGACTTTACACAGAAACTGAATAGCTTTCACCTCCAGCTGGTTTAATAGTAGGCAAAGCTTTCCCGATACTACTCTTTCAAAATGGCTCCCTGTGAAACACGTCAGACTGAGTTTACTGATGCCAGTCTTGATGCCTCTCCTTTATATGCTGCTTGAGCATAATTGTATACTTCTTACTCCTTTTGACATTAATGGCATTCCAGTTGCTAAAGTTGGTTCTCAGCGTCCCACAGAAGCCAAACTACATAAAATAGCAAAAAGATGGTGCGACAGAGAAAACGGTTGCCTAGGCATCTGGACAATGGCACTCCAGTACTACCTTCGCCACGTATAAGGCAAGTCATTTAACTTCCTAGGCCTCTATTTACTCATCCATAGAGTGAAAGTTTTGGACTAGAAGATTTCTAAGGACTCATCCAATTCAATGATTCTACCACTTTAATGTCAGAGATGAAAGAACTGGAACAGTTGGGTATGTGCTTGTATCCCAGAAGATAAGTGAGGAAAGTTTAGGTAGTTAGGTAGGAAAGGAAATGGGTTTCCCATTTGGGTCCCCAAAATGGCCATTTCAAGGGTTAAAGCTTCTCTCTCTCTCTCTCTCTCTCTCTCTCTCTCTCTCTCTCTCTCTCTCTCTCTCTCTGTGTGTGTGTGTGTCTGTCTGTCTCTCTCTCTCTCTCTCCCTCTCCCTTCTCTTCTCAAAACTTTTCTGACTTTCTGAGGCACACAAAGGGGCTAAAGCAAAATGGCCTTTTGGGTCATTGCCCATTTCTCACTTCCAACCAACAGAGCGTGGGAATTATGGAAAACAAAACCAACTGATTCTCGCAACTAACTCTGATGGGCGGGCAGGTAAAGCAGGAGTCTCTAGGAAAGAGTCAGCCGGATTACTGAATCTTCTGAAATAACCTGGAAACCTTTACAAGGCTCCAGAAAATAAAAAAAGCCAAATGAGCCCCTTCCCTTTGACTCTCCCTGAAAATGAGCTTCTGTTTCAATCCTTTTGGGCTTTACTGGGGCAATAAATGAAAAGAAGCAGCTTTAGTACACTCAGTATTTACTCAGGAGCTTAGCAGTGTTGGCTCAACAGTCAAAATTCAGTCTGCCAGAGGCAAGAGGTGTCAAACTCTCTGGCTGGTGACAGGGTCACAAGCAACCACAACTGAAGGAGACGGAAAGTCTGCCGCTCTGAAAGAAGGTGCTTTCGTGACAGTGAGGAAAGAAAACAGATGGGCAGTGAAGATTCTCAAGCATTTGTATTGTATTGGCACTAGAATTTGAAGTGCTAGTTTCAAGAGGTGGATAGTAGGGTCCGGTGGATAGAGTACCTAGAGGAAGGAAGGCCTGAATTCAAATCCCACTGACTGACTCTGTGGCACTGGGCAAATTATTTCAACTCTACAGGGCTCAGTTGACTCATCTTTGAAATGAGGGGGTTGAGCTCATCCCTTCAAAGGTCCCTTCAGGCTCTCAATCTGTGATCTAAGAGAAAAGGGAAGAGGTCCAGGCCAACCATCGGCCCCAGATTTTGGAGATATAAGAAGAGAAAAAGCCCCCTGAGCCCCACTCGCCTAGGATGGGTGTTTTCTTTGTGACTGTCTTTTAACATTCTCTCCACCCTGAAGCAGCATCCTCCTGACACTCCCACTTTCAAGATGGTTAATTTACATCAATCACTCTAAAGCATGCCTGACTCTCGGGTAATTCACCTGCAGTTTGTCTCATTTGTAACAGCATTTAAACACGCATCTGCTTCTCCTGCAGAAATGTCCAAGAACAGCAGCGTCTTCATCAGCCAAGGTACCCGGATCAATCAGGAAAGTTTAGAACTGGAAGGGATATTAGAGATCACTTATGTAAAGTGGCCCTGGCCCTCACCTTACATCCTCCTACCATGCTAAACTATAATCTATAGGAACCCAACTCTTGTGTGTGTGTGTGTGTGTGTGTGTGTGTGTGTGTGTGTGTGTGTACATCTGTAAGCAGGACTTATAGACAGACCACTGAAATTCTACAGACAAATGATACTGGGCAGGGGTATGGTGGGGGGAGGACTGGGACAAGCATAAAGTCTAGCTTTTGCGAAAAGAGGCATGTCAATAGTTGCAACACTGGCCTAGCAGCAACTCTTCTACCACACCCCATCTCCCAAGTCCTTGCCTTCACTAGCTATTTCCCACATCCGGAATGCTCTGCCTCCTCACCTCCACTATGGGTTTTCCTTGCTTCCTTCAAGACTCAGCTTATATCACACCTTCTGCAGGAGGCCTTTCCCAGCAACCCCCAACCAGCTCTGTATGGACCTAGTTATTTACATGTTGTTTCACTCATTAGAACATAAGCTCTTGGCAGGTATTTGTATCCCTATTACTTAATCTGGTACATAGTAAATACCTAATAAATTCCTCTTGACTTATTGCCTGAGGACACTGATACAGAGGGAAGATGAATGAATGACGGAGGCCCCACAAATGATTATTGGTAGACCTAAAAGTAGAACCTGAGCTTCCTGACCCCACTCCATTGACCTTTCTATATCATACTACCCGACCACTCTTTAGAAAGTTCTCAGTAACCCAAACCCAAATTATGATATTTTAAGTGATTGATCAACCAACAAAGAATTTATTAATCATCTGCTATACAATTTGAGAGAATAATTGGATAGAAAAATAAAAGTCAAAAAGATATTGAGCTTTTATATATTTAAGAAGCATCAAGTGAAAGGGTCAGCCTTCCTTTTCTTTGAAAGGTGCAATCTTGACAATTTATCTCTTCCTAAATTCAGGGGAGACAAAGAAGGGAAGACAGTGACAATGGTTGCTCCTGTCATGCTGTTTCTACCTAGACAATCCTGAATGTACTTTCCTACACGGGAAAATGAAGTAGTAGAAAGCACATCGGACTAAATCAAGAGACCTGGGCTCTGCCAACTAGATCTGCCCCTAGCTAGAGATAAGATCCAGCTTAGTTATATTCTTAAACTAATTTAAGACTATGGCATTCTCCTGCTCAAGATGCTTCCAAGGCTCCCCATTCCCTCTAAGATAAAATACAACTTCACCCTTTCCCATTTAAAACCCTTCGCAATATGCCTCAAACTTATCTTGCCTGGGTTACTGCACATTATTCCCACACTCTATGTTCCAGCTACCTCCTAGTGGTTCTCCAACTCTGTGTCTTTACCTGAAATACATTCCCTGCTCACCTCCACCTCTTAGAACCCCTAGTTTTCTTCAAAATTCATCTCAAGCAGGCCTCCCTACACAAATTTCTCCCTGATCCCCCTGGTCGTTAGTGTTCTCCCCACCATATTACTTTGTATTTGCTATGATGAGACTTTAAAATTTATCTCCATACATACTGTTCATACACACACACATGCATGCACACACACACACACGCACACATCCCTATAAATGTAAACTGCTTGAGGACAGGGATAGTTTTGTCTTTGTATACCCAGTGCTTGGTAGAATCTCTGTCATATAGTAGGCTTATAAATAATTATTGAATTGAACTGAATTGAATCAAAGTAGAGAGCCCCGCAGGACCACACTCTAGTTTGCCAGTGCTAGCCAGAATCCCTTCATTTGTCCTCGCTTCGCTTTTGTCACTTATTGAGGAATCATATCACCCCTTTTGGAGCCACTCTTCTCTGCACCCAGGATGGTTCACCTTTCTCTATCTGTATCTTCCACACTCCAAATCCATTCCAATTAAGCAAATAGTAAGCACCTACCAAGAGCTAGGCACTGTGTTAAGGACTAGAATACAAAGAAATGGGGAAAAAGGCAAACAAGTATGTACAAAACAAGAAACATGCAGGATTAATCGGAGATAATTTTAAAGGGAAAACATTAGCATTAAGGGGGACTGGGAATGGCTTTTTGTAGAAAGTGAGATTTCAGCTGAGATTTGAAGGAAAGCAGGGAAGTAAGGGATAGCCACTGAAAATGCATGGAAATATGAACTGATGCAAAATGAAACAAGAAAAACCAGGAAATCATTGTACACAACAACAGCAAGATTGTAATATGATCAGCTAAGAAAGATTTAGCTACTCTCATCAACACAATGATCCAAGACAATTGCAAAGGATTTGTGATAGAACATGCTATCCCACGTCCAGAGAGAGAATTGATGAACTCCGGGTGCAAATTGAGATATAATTTTCTCTTTCTCAATTTTTCTTACTTCTTTGTGGCATGGCTAATATGGAAATGTGTTTTATATGATTTCACATATTGATGTATTGTTTGCCTTCTCAATGGTTTGGGGAGGGGCTGGAGAGAGGGAGAGCATCTGGAGCTCCAAATTTGGAAACTTGAAAATTTTTTTAAATGTTAAAAATAAATAATAAATTATTAAGAAAAGAAAGATAATGGGAGGTGGAGAAAATGCATGGAAACTGGAGATGAAGTATCTTGTACAAGGAATAGCAAGGAGTCCAGAGACCCTGGATCACAGAATAAATGTAATGGAGTAAGGTACAGGAAAACTGGAAAGGTAAGAAAGGGCCAAGTTAAGAAGGCTTTAAAAGCCAAACAAAAGATTTTATATTTTTTTTCCTGGAAGTAACATAAAGCCACTGGAGTTAATTCAATGGTGGGGATGGAGATTAGGTAAGGGTGCTATTGCTTCTTTCTTTGAAATGTCTCTCTCATTCATACTTTTATCTACCTTTTACTTCTAAAAACTAGTCAAAACCCTCATCACCTCTCACCTAGATTATTGCACCTCCCTACTATTTGATATTCCCTGTATACTACATACTTTTTTCAATCCATCATCTCATCTCCATTGGAACTCTTTCTAAGAAACCATTTTCATTATTCCAATCCCTTGCTTAAAATCCTATAATGTCTCACTACTGCCCAATGATTAAATACAAAAGTCTCTGCTGAGCTTTTCCTTCCTAAGGGAAAAGGCCAATGGGAATATTCCCCAAGCATGTGCTGACACAAACAGACCAAGTTTTATGGACATTTATGCCTGATCTAGCATCTACCTATCTGGCCCCATTCTATTCATCTGAATACATTTTCCACTAATGCTCCATATACACCTTGTACTATAATTAGTTTCTTCCTGGCCCAGAACACATACACAGATAAAAGCAATCTAAAGTAATATGGGAAAGAGCCTTAGAGAAACACAAAACAAAATTTTTACATGAGGTTTGAGCGGGGAAGGTCAGGGGGAAAGAAAATGACTCCTTGTGAATATCAGGAAAGGCTTTACAGATGGGGTGATTTGTAGTGAACTCTAAAGGGTAGATTTCAACAAGCGAAAGCATGGGGCAAGAGAGAACATTCTGGGCACAGGAAACAGTGTGAATAAATGCATGAAGGTAGGGAAGTCTGCATATGTACAGAGGGCAAAAACAAGTTGCTCTCTATTTGTGTGTGATCTGGGGTAAGTTGCTTCTCCTTCCAAGGCTTGGGTTTCCTCAGCTATAAAATGAAAATGTTGGATTAGGTGGCTTCTGAACTCTCTTCCAAACTTTAGCATCTATGAACATTGTAGGGAGTAGCTGGAGATAAAGGCTGAGTAGATAAGATGAAACAAAGATGTTTAAAAATTAGACACTGAGAACACCTGGAAAGAAGGAATAGCTATAAATTCAAAATTTTGAGGCCCACAATTGCCCTCAATTCCCTGGGCCTATTTAAGGCAGTCAAGAAGTAGCCTTGGGGCAGGTGTTGGCTGTTCGTGGTTGGAAATTGAATTGGGTGGGGTAAAGGAAGGTAGATGGAAAGTTTGGAATTGGACTGAAAGGGCATTGATTCAAGAAAGGTTGCAAAGATTCTATGCATGTAGAGTCGACAGAAAAATAAACATGTAGGATTAAGAGAAGCATGGAGCTAGTGAGCTTTGACTATGCATGGAGAAGTAGTCTGGGAAAGGCTATATAAGAGGACAGAGCACATCTGAGGTCTAGCACTCCTGCTAGACATGCTAGCTAAATACCAGGATGGAGAGAGCAGGGATGGGAGACAAACAAGTTTTGTCTCACACAGCTCGTTTGGGTATTTTCAGGTTCCCATTAAACTTTGAGAGCAAGAATGTTTGGGAAGGGGGAGTTGGAAATGAGAACAGATGATGCCAGGGCATAGAGAATTCAAAACCATGAGTGAAAATTTTGTGACGAGGGCCTTGAGTGCTCGGTAGAAGAGTCTGAATTATACTCAATAGGAAATAGGGAGCCACTGAAGGTTGCTGAGCAGAAATGACATGACCAGATCTAGGCATAAAATGCACAGCTATACAGATTCTTCATGAATCATGACCTGACTATTACAACCCACCCTGACCTCTTTTTTCCATGTGGACATTGTACTCAGTCATTATCATATAATTTAACATAATCTTCATTAGTTTCATGTGGTTTTAGTTTTATCTCCCCAACTAGACTATAAACTCCTTAGGGAGCGCTGGAATGAGAGTTAAAAGGTGCAGGGTTAAATCCTAGCTCTGCTTCTTATTAACTTGGGGAAGAAACAACCTCTCTCAATCACAATTTCCTCGTCTATACTATTAGGCAACAATAGATGGGAAGGGAGTTAACTAAACTAGTGTCTAGCTAAAGTCTCTTCCGCAATCCTATATCCAGTGAACAATATCCTACTCTTCTGTTACAATTCCCAGTCAATCAAACAATAAACATTTATTAAGTGCCTGCTGTGTGCCAGGCACTGTGCCAAGCACTGAGGATATAAAAACAGGCAAAAAGACAGTTCCTACCCTAGCAGAACTTGCAATCTAATGGGGAAAAACATACCAAAAACAATAGACAAAGCAAGCTGTATGCAGAATAAAAAGGAGAAAATTAATAGGGAGAAGGCACTGGAATTAAGAGAGGTTGGGGAAGAGAGTGTTCCAGTCGTGGAGAATGGCCAGAAAAAATGGTCAGAGCCAAGAGAAGGAGTATCTTGTTCAAGGAACAGCCTGTTGTTGAGCACAAGTTAGATACAATTAGTTTTTGCGGAGTAAATGAAGGAAAAGGGGCCTAGGTTGTGGCTGTGGAGGGCTACATTCCCTATGATGCAGGAAGTTACTATGGCCCCTCAAGAGGGACTCTGGTTTTTGGGTTGTTCTAGCAAATAATAGGCAACTAGAACAAATTTTTTAATTACAATTACAGCACATACCCCAGCCAGTTCCCCATTCCCTGCAAGTTGCCCGTGGCTTTAAGATTTACCATTGTCTCTGAGAGTTTTCTGTGCTCACTTATTTTAACAGAGAGTTCCTGCCTGATTGTTTACACCTTGCTTACTTGAATATGGAGACTTCCTGCAATAAAAGAAATGGGAGAAAACTTGATTCAGAATCAAGCTAAAGGTAAAGAGATTCTTGACTTTATCCCTACCATGATTCTCCATCCTTCCTGTAACTCTAGCCAGAATCTTTTTTACCAAGCTCCAGAGATAGAGCAGGAAAATGGTATTTATTCTTGCCAGTACTATTTTTGCACACTGAAAAGGATAAGTTTCTTTAAAATCTTAAACTAATACACTTAAGGTAAAAGGCAGAGGAAAAGAGTTTAGTAAAAGTCTTTGACCTTTCCCTGAGAGAAAACTATTAGATGTTCCCAGGTTGAGAGCCACAACTTCTGCTAACTAAATCACAACTTGGATTTATCTGAGAATATTTGTGTATGAAACCTACAACTTCAGAAGGAACAGCTTTGCCTGGGCAGGGTATTTAGTCTGTTCCTGACACACTTGATGGAAAAACTCCCACTGGAGGCAGGAGGGAGAAAAGAGGGAGAGGAGGGGAAAGGGGAAAGAAAAAATCCAACACATTTTTTGGGTTGGGGAAAATATTCAACATTTGTCATCCTTCCCTCAAACTTTTCATGAAAACGATTTCATTTATGCGGTCTGGATAATGAGGTTGGAAGTGCTGGTTTCACTCCAAAAGGCTATTCTGTCCATCTGTTACATGCATCTCCTTCTTACTACTCACCTAGATACAACCCTGGTTCAGGCCTTCATTACCTCTTGTCTGGACCATTGAGATAGCCTCCTATTGAGTCTTACTAAAGCAAGCTTCTCCCCACTCCAATTCATCCTCCACTCAACATATGGGGGAAAAAATTAATCTAGGAACCTAGTGTTTGATAAACCCAAAGACTCCAGATACTGGAGTATGGACTCAGTCTTTGACAAGAATTAGTGGGGAAATGTACAGCAGAATATGCCAAGACTCATACCTGCTACCATATACCAAGATATGCTCCAAATACATATATGACCTAGACAGAAAAGGTCATATCATAAACAAATTAGAGCAATGGTTCCCATTTACTGATGTTTGTTGGACACTGGCCTGGGTGTGGTGAATGCAGGAGCATAGAAGGATGGGCAGTGACTATAAATTTAGATTGTACTTTCTGGTATCAGGGGAGGAAACGAGTTTCTGGTTACAGTGACTGGGAGTATGAGGCCATGGTAGTTAATTTCCAGAGTGACCTAAAAATAAGTATGGCATCTGAGAGTCTGAGCCCCATATGGTGCATTTTGGGGAGTGACCCAAAAGTTGGCAGTGAGAGAAAGTAAACATACTCCAGGATTTACCATGGATCTCCCTATGAGACATAGTTGCTAATATTCCCCAAATTATATGTGCCAGTGTGGTGTGAACAATAATGAGAGAAGGAAGGAAGGAAACAAGTATTTGTTAAGCATCTATTATGTGCCAGGCATTAGGCCAAAGTGCTTTACCAATAACAATTCTGTGAGGAAGATGTTATTATCCCCATTTTACAACTAAGGAAACTGAGGCATAAATTAAATGACTTGCCCAGTTAGTTTGATCTTCCTAACTGCACACTATATGCAGAGCCACCTAACTGCCTGTCATGAGAGGTATAAGATTAGATTTTTATCAAACTACAAGGAAGGAATTAGCTTCCAGATCTATAGAGAAGGAAGAGTTCACAGTCAAACAAGGAATAGCAATCACAGAAAATAAAATGGATGATTTTAATTACATAAAATGTAAAAGATTTTTGCACAAATCTAATGTAGCCAAAATTAGAAGGGAAATAGTTAATGGGGAATACTTTTGCAGCAAGTCCCTCTGATAGAGTTCTCATTTCCAAAATATACAAGATATCATTCAAAGTTAAAAGAGGAAGAGCTATTCTCTGTTAAATGGTCAAAGAATTTGAACAGAGTTTTCCAGGAAAGAAACCAAGCTATCTATAATCACATGAAAAAGATGCTTGAAGTCAAATACTACAAATGAGAAAAATGAGTCTGAGAAAGGGCAAATGACTTGCCTAAGGTCACACAGGTAGTAATTGGTATATCTAGTGATCATTACGCTATGTTTACATAAGTGCAACTATAATATTCAATTATCATCACTATGCTGTCAATTCTCAAATCTACTTATCTATCCCTAACTTTTCTGCTGACCTCTAAGCTTGCATCTCCAATTACCTACTGGACACCTCAAACTGAATGTCTTTATAGCCATCTTAAACTCAATATATCCAAAACTAAACTCATTATTTTCTCCCCCAAACCCTCCCCTCTTCCTAACTTCCCTTGTTCTGTTAAGGGTACCACCATCTTCCCAGTCACCCCGGTTCACAACTTTCTCATTCTCTCTCATCTTGCATGTCCAATCTCTTGCCAATGCCTGTCAATTTTGCTTTTGTAACATCTCTTGCATACATCCTTCATCTCTCCTCTAATGTTGCTACCTCCCTGACACAGGCCCTAATCACTTTCCCTCCCAGACTTTTGCAACAGCCTTCTTGTTGATCTCCCTGCCACAATTCTCTCCCCATTCCAGTCCATTTTCCATTCAGTTGTCAAAGCTTCCTAAGCATAGGTCTGACCATATTACCCTCCTACTCAAAAACTCTAGTCTATTGATTACCTCTAGGATCATATATAAAATCTTCTGTTTGTTATACAAAGCCTTTCATAATTTGCACTCATCACAACCTTCCCCGTATTCTTAGATCTAAGACCCTACTACATACTCTTCGGTCCAATGACACTAGCCCCCTTGCTGTTCATTGAACAAGACACTCCATCTCCCATCTCCGGGAATTTTCACTGCCTATCTCTCATGCATGAAATGTTCTCCCTCCTCATTTCTGCCTCCTGGTTTATTCTGCTTCCTTCAGAACCCAGTTAAAATGCCACCTTCTACAGGAAGCCTTCCCCAATCCTCTTAGTTCTAGTGTCTTCTCTCTCCTGATGATTTTCAATTTATCCTGGATATAGCTTGTTTTTGCATATTATCTCTCCCATTAGGCTGTGAGCTCTTTGCAAACAGGGACTGTCTTTTGCTTTTCTTTATGTCACCCATGCTTAACGCACTGCCTGGCACATAGTAGATACTTAATAAATGTTTATTGACTGATGACTGACTTTTCACAGAAATAAAAGTAGAAGTAAATATGTTGAGAAATAGTCAATGTTTATAGTTAGGTGGTGCCAAAATAGTTAAAATATTTTTCAAACTGATCTACGTATTTCATGTTATAGCGACATCAGACTTTATAGAATTAAAATAATAAAATTCATATGAAGGAATTAAAGGTCAAGAACATCTCGGGAAATAATTTTTAACTAGCAAAGTGTAAATAAGGCTTGACATTACCAGATCTTAAATTATATGATAAAGCTGTGTCAAAACTATCTGATACAGGATAACAAAAAGAAAAGTTGATCAGTGGAATAGATTAGATACGAAAGATGTAGAAGGAAACAAAGCCTTCTAGTCCCCTTTAAACTTAAGAACACTTTCTACTTTCTACTGCAGAAACAACTCTCTTTATCGAGAGCAGTATCATACAGCATGAAATAATAGCATTAAGTGTAATTTCCAGCCCCTCCTTCTGTCCTAGTAAGGTCATTTGTCCTTGAAGGTAGCATTGTAGTGATCAGGCATAAGCCTAGCCCTTTCCAATCACTACATTAGCAATTTTGTACACTTCAATAGACCATTTTCCAGGCCAAAATTTTCTAATTTTGAGTAATTTAGCTCATAGGAAAATATAAAACTGTCTAAAAAACTATCCTTTCATTAATATTCTGATTTTGCTAATTACCTATCAAGAGTCAATGTCAAATACTGTCCAAGACCCATTAACTTTGCTATTATACCCTATATCACCACCTACCCCTACTAATTTTGCATTGTTTTCCTATTTTATTCTGACCTCTAAAGTCCCTTCCATCCCTAAATTGATAAAACTCTAACCTAATCTAATGTAAACCCTGTCCCAAAACTCATTTGTATTGGACTCTCTCCTTATTGGTAGAGATGAAGGTGCTACCCTACATGAGGGGCAGGAGCTTCAGTTCTCAGTTCAGAGTCTCACTTCACAACTCTCCAATACAAAGTCTTCTTCCAGTGGATTTCAAGTCAGCTCCCATCTTTTAGAGAAGAGACAGAAGAAGTCAATCTCACTTCAACTTGCTGAAGGAAAAGACTCTGGGAAGACATGAGAGGAGTAGGCTATCTCCATTATGTCTGTATTCCCAGCTTGCTACTTTAGAGGCTTTGCAGAGTTTCCCTTTAGGTGAGATCCAGGACCCACTCTCTTGGTTGAAATGAGTTATCTCACTCTCGGTGGGAGAGCTTCTTCATTCTGTATATTCTGGCAGTGTATATTCTCTGATTTCTGTTTTACTACTGATTTGGATAGATGGGTTTCTTTGCTATTTGCTCTGAGTGTTCATTGTGGAACTGATATTAGATGGGGAAGGATTCAAGCTGTAGATATAGAACTTGAGGTCTTCCTTTCTCCAAAAATGACAAAGCCATCAAAAGTTAGATGGAACACGACTATATCCTCTTGGTAAATAATATTTAAGGAAGCAGATAGACATACCTCTAGCATGGTACCACCTCTCTCAGTGGAGAGCAGAGTAATGGCCTCTGGCTCTGATCTCCTGCTTCCCCTCCTGGCCTTGAAGAAGAGTGGGAGGAGAAGAAGCTAGAGATGTCTATTTTAGCCCCCTCTGAGCCACTTGAGGACAGGCCCTCACCAGGCATGGAGCTTCACTACACAGGTGGGCCCCACTCACTCACTCAATTCTTTCACTATACTATAAGCAAAGCAATAACAGGATTACAATAATAAAGTAGTAACAAGACCCCAATAATGAAGCAAAATTATCAGAGAGGATAGTTTGCTTCCATAAATTTAAAAAACAAGATATTTCTTTCTGTTATTCTGGACCCATGACCAAAGGAAGTACAAAGAATAACATAACCCCATACCCATAACATTCAATTCTAGTTCCCCATTCACCTATAATGATGTGCTTATCCAACACTGGGAGTAGGATGGGTTTCCCCTAAAGGGAAAATTTTTGAGGAACCTGCTTATGTGAAGGAGCAATAAAGGTTTAAGGGCAATCTGCCCATCAGTTCTTGAGTAGTTTCCTGGAGAAAAAAAAAATCTTTCAACCTAAATGAATTGCAAATTTGTTCTTTATGGAACTGGGGCAAAGTTTATAGACAAGAATAGAGGAAAATACATCTAGAGAAGAGCTTCTTACCCTGTGGTGGTGAATTTATTTTTTAATAATTTTGATAACTGTATTTCAGTATAATTGTTTTCTTTTATGATCCTATGTATTTTATTCAGAGGCAGCTGGTGGCACCACGAATAGAGCCCTGGCACCACGAATAGAGCCCAGAATTCAAATCTGGACTCAGACACAAACTGTATGGCCCTGAGAAAGTCACTTATCCTGTTTCCTTTAGTTTCCTTAACTATAAAATGGGGACAATAATAGCATCTTTCTCTCAGGATTGTTGTGAGGATTGATGATAATATTAGTAAAAAAAAAAACACTTTGCATAGTGCCTAACACATAGGAGGCACTAGGCAAATATTTATTCTCTTCTCCTTTACTTAATGCATTTAATATTACTCTGAGGGGTCCATAGTCTTCACTAGATTGCCAGGAGAGTATGTGGCATAAAAAAGGTTAAGAACTTCTGAGCTAGAAGTAATAGACTAGATTAGAAAGAAGAAAATTTGGAGTTGTTCCTGGGACATTACTAAAACAATTTTGGGTTGAACCTGGTTAACTGGGAGTGACTAAATTTTCAATTGACCAGTGATTCTTAAGTGTTGGGACTGGGGAATCATTCAAAACTTATTCAGGATGGCCTTGCTGAGATTACAAGAGAAGATGAGTGGGGACAATGCATTTGGAAATCCTCACCGGGGTGCTGCCCCTAGTAATAGAAAGAGATAATAGAAAATGAATCGAACTTGAGATCAGAAGAAGGGGGTTAAGTTCCAGGTCTATTGCTCTTTGTGTCTTTGAACAATTCCCATAAGCTCTCCCAAATGAGGAGCCTAACACATCATTAGGCTGATGGTCAGATTCAATCACATATGTAAAAACTGCCAAGGGACACAAATCTATACTATACTATTAATTGCTCTGCTATAAATCAAGACCTGCTCTCTGTGACAGAACAGTAGATTTGGAATTGGAAAGACCCAAGTTCAAATCCTGCCTCAGACACTTACTAGCTGTGCAAACCAGGGCAAGTCTTAACCTGTGTATGCCTCATCTGTAAAATGGCCTGTTTCCCAGGGTTGTTTTGAGAAAAAAATAGTTAACATATATAAAATGATTTTACAACTTTAAAGCACCACATAATCCTAGCTCTTAATAGTATTAACAGGACTAAGAAACATATAGCTTAGAGTGCCAGGAATTTGGGTGGTCTCCTCTCTAACCCTTCTTCTACCTACCTTTAGAAAAGATAGTTCTCACTTCTGTTTTAACAGATGTAGCTCTTCTTTCCATTCTTTTAACAGTGTCCTATTTTAGAAGATATTTATGAAGAAAATGTTTCACAAGGAATCTGAGGGGATGCATTAGAAAGCTATGTCATTGTTATTTGTCCTTCATTTTCAAAGAGAACCAGTGACACTACAGGGTGACATCTTGACTCATGCATGAATTGGACTGAAATGAGGCAGAGTTGCATATGGTCTCACTCTGTCTTCCAGAGTCATCAAGGTCGAGTGGCAGGACAAAATTCAGAATGTCTGGCAATGATCTGGCATGCAGTAGGTGACCTTGTCATCTTCAGTGTCTTTCCAAGCTCTAAGCACTCCACAAGGCCAACGTCAGCCACTTTCATGGCCATTGGAACAACCTGTTCTCATCTGCCCATTCCACTGGGGAAAGTCTTTGTATGTTTGGGGTAGACACCCCTCTAACTCTAAGACCTAAGGCCTATTGGTTACCCTCAACCTAGTTTAGCCCGTCTGCTCAGATGGTTTATCGGGGTGTGGCCGCTGTATATACCACAGCTTCTTAGAGCCACAGGTAAGAATTAGGTGAAGGTGGATTCCAAAGGTAGATGAGCAGCTCTGAAAAGGGCTCTCACCAGAGGTGCTAGTCCTCCTTGAACCCACACTTTCTTATGTAACTGTAATCCCTAGCTGAAAAAGATTCAGTGACCTGAATACCAGTTGTGTCTGGATGGTGGAGCCAACAGAGAGGAGAGGGGTTGGAGCCCAGAATTTTGGCTGGACTAGGAAAGCCTGCATAACCAGGAGGATCTTGATTTGGGTTTCTGCTCTAGCAACAAGTTGAACATGCAGGTACTACCGGGATGTCAAACAGCTGAGTAAGACTAACCAGCTAAATCCTTCCCTAAGAAGGCAAGAAAAAGCCATTGCCTGTTTGTCACCTTGGTAACTTGACATTTACATGTCCCTATGCTAAACATTTGGATCTTTCCCCTACCTTTGCCAAATGTGCACATGTTTTAGGGGGAGAAGTTTGTTTTTCCAGTTTCCCTTCCACTGTGACTCAGTCTCTAGGCAAATGTGATGGTTTCTTGGTAATAATGTAGGTTGGCTAAGATAATAGAAGCCTTGCTTCATCCCATTGTACCTGGCAGACAAGCATGGGATTTCTGGTTTGCCAGCCCTCATCAACTACAAAAATATATTCAGTTTCCTAAGGCAGCAATGAATGAGATTTCCACTGTCACCAAACAGTTGCTAAGCTCCATGAGGTGTATGGTGCCCTGTAGCTATGAGACTAATTAAGCACATAAGGAGGAAACCTATACAGTTCATTCCCTACCTTCCTCCTACAATACAGGCAGTTAGGTGGAATAAAGAATGGATTTCTGGAATTTGGAGTCAGGAAGAACCAAGTTCAAATCCTGCCTCAAACACTTACTGACACTATAACCTTAGGTAACCCACTTAACCTCTCAGCCTCAGTTTTTCCCTCTACAAAATAGTGATAATAATAGCACCTATCTCTCGAGGTTGTTGTAATGATCAAATTATACATACGAAGTGCTTTGCAGTTCTTAAACCATTGCATAAATGTTTAGCCATTACTTCTTATAATAGGGAGACAATGTTCATCTGAAATCTTAAAGATTATAGTCTACTGATGACCTTAAAGATCATCTTATCCAACCCTTATATTTCAAGGGTAAAGAAACTGAGGTTCAGAGAAGCTTTGATTAAAAAAAAAAGCCAGTTAGACCCAGATCACAGACTCATAACCAGGTACTCTGACTTGCAGGTCAGTGCTTTTCAATTATACAAAAGCTCTTCTCTTCAGTATATTTTTCAGTATTTTTTTGAGTCTCTTTTAGCAAGTCATTGACTTGTTTTTCATGGTTTTCTCTCATCCTTCTCATTTCTCTTCCCAATTTTTCCTCTACTTCTCTAACTTGCCTTTCTAAATCCTTTTTGAGTTCTTCCATGGCCTGACCAGTTCATGTCCCTCTTGGAGGATTTTGTTGTAGTCTCTATGACTTTAACTTCTTCTGACTGTATGTTTTGGTCTTCTTTGTCACCAAAGAAGGACTCCAGAGTCTGAGACTGAATCTGGGTGTGTTTTCACCGTCTGGCCATGTTCCCAGACACTTTACTTAATCCTTGAGAATTTCAACGGGCTGTGACTAAAGAGTTCTATGTTCCACGCTTGGGCGGATGCGCTGCGCGCTCCTCCTACCCAAAAACCCCCGTACCCGGAAAAG
>CM053624.1:99848002-99903366 GCA_028646595.1 Phalanger gymnotis | reverse complement strand
GGGGATGGGAGGGGAATGTGGTGACAGAGGGGAGGGCAGACTGGGGAACAGGACAACCAGAATGTACGCCATCTTGGAGTGGGGGGGTGGAAATGGGGAGAAAATTTGTAATTCAAACGCCTGTGAAAATCAATGCTGAAAACTAAACATATTAAAAATAAATTTAAAAAAAAAGAAAATGTGTTATAAAAGTGTGAGGCTTCTGTTTAATCTGCAAGTCTTTGGCCAGTCTCACTTCTTTCACCTGAAGCCCACTTCCCCAACTATTTCTCCACTCTCACTCTTTCCCATCTTTGAATTAAACTCTTTATGTATCGGAGTATCTATTGATTTTGGTCTTCTTCATAGACTTTCTATATCACTTTGTCCTCAGTGAAAGATGGAGATATAAAAGCAGCAAGTATTTTCATAGCAGTCAATACAGGATGATCAGATATCACAAACAAAATGATCCTAGTCCTAAAGAGCCAGTACTTTACATCTGTATTTCCAGTATCTTGCATGTAGTGGGTAATTAATAAATGCTTATTGAATTGAGTGACACAGAATAATGAGGATTTCAGAGATAGGGCCCTCACTCCAAATGGTTTATCATGGAAGGAAGGAAGGAAGGAAGGAAGGAAGGAAGGAAGGAAGGAAGGAAGGAAGGAAGGAAAGAAGGAAGGAAGGAAGGAAAGGGAAGAGGAAGGAGGGAAGAAGACGTATACATATGCATACATTTATGGCGTGTGAATACATATAAATAATATACATTGTGTGTGTGTGTGTGTGTATATATATATATATATATATACACACATATATGTATACATGTACACTCCCCTTTTGGTAAACTAGACATTTTCCAAGACTCTATTGTGTACCTTCATCATGCACTACTAGTCTCTAAATAACGTTAAGTGCTAATTTTAAAATCCGCAGATCTGACAGGGTCTGAAGTAATGCTCTGGACCCTCTTCCTAGATTTCAATGCACCTAGCTCACTCCATAAAGGCAGTTCCACAGACAGCACATTCCAATGTTCAAGGACCCCTTCATTCTTTAATAGCCAGGAAGTTCTTTTTGATGGGAGTGTTTCCTAGAAGCCAATCTAAATTTATACCAACTTCAATGACTATAATTCTTTCAAAGCAAGTTCACTCCCTTTCTGGTCGTTCTCATTTCACATGTATCTGAAAAGGGGAGAGAGTCACACCTCTCCTGGGACTTCATCTTCCGGCCAAAAAAGCCCAGCTGTAGCTAAAAATGTAAATTTTCTTTTAAAGAAAAACAATTTTTTTCTAATCATAGGGCCATAGATTTAGAGCAAGAAGTGGTCTCAGAGGCCATCTAGTTCAGCTCTTTCATTTTTCAAAGAAGAAAACTGAGACCAAGAGGGAGGAGGTATAAGCTCTGATGCCTGCAAACTGTATTGACCCATTCCCCAAATTACCTACCTAGGTAGGTGACAATTTTCTAACCATTTACATGTCTCTGAAGGTTTTTACTGCTAACTCCTCACAAGAGTACGCCCCCTTAGCTAAGTTAGAATTCTAGCCCCATATTCTGCATCTTCTGGCTAACCCTCCTGCAACATGTTACTGAATAAATAAGTACTTACTGGATACACGCTATACGTAGAACATCTCTCTTAGTGAAAACAGCATGAAGAAGAGAGAAAGAAAGACAGAGAGAAATACATATGAAAAAATGTCCAAACTAGGCAACATTCACCAAGCTGATTTCAATCACTGAAACTAGAGGAGTTTATAGATTTAGAATAGGCCTTGTCCCCTAGAAATTGGAGAATTGGACTGTTAAGCAAGAAGGTCTGAGTTCTAGCAATTGACAAACAGGTGTAAGTGCTAACTATTACAGGCCCAGTGCTAGACAATGGGAATACAAAGACAAAAGTGAAATAATACCTGCCCTCAAGGAGCTTATATTCTTTGTCTGAGATAACAGGCATGTATATAGGTTATATTTAATTCATCCCTGTAAAGGAAGACACTAGCGTTTGGGGGTGGTGGGGATGTGGTGGCTCTCTAAATAGAGAGAAGGGGATATATGCAAGAGATGCTATAGAGATAGAAACGATCAGGTTTGACAACTTTCTGAATATGTAAGTTTAGTGAGAGTGAAGTCAGGGACTACAGTGAGGCTGTAAAACTAGGTGACCGGAAGGATGGTAGTGCCCTTAACAGAAATTGAGATATTCCAAAGAAGAATGGGAATGGTAGAGAAAGATAATGAGTAATGGTTTCTGACACACTGAATTTGATAGGGCTAAAGGACTTCCCACTGGAAACATTTAATAAGAAGTTGATTATGTGAGACTGGAGCTCAGGCAAAAAAATAGTATTAGATATATAAATCTGGGAATAATATGCATAGAAATGATCATTTAACCCATGAAAGCTGATGTAAGAGTGAGCATAAAGTATATCTGCCAAGTTAGAGCACAGAGAGAAAGGGGCCCAGTCAGAACCATGGGGTTCTTTCTAACCCACAGTTAGAAAGAATGACATGAAAGATGATCCAACAAAGGAGGTTCAGGAGCAGTCAGGGAGCAGAACCAAGTGAAAACAGCTTCACAAAAACCCAGAAGGAAAGGGTGGCCAACAGTATGAAATGTTGCAGTGTAACCAACAGTGTGAAATTCTATAAAGTCATTAAGAAAGATGAAGACTGAGAAAAGGCCACTAGATTTGTCAATCACAAGGATATCACTAATTTTGGAGAGAGCAGTTTTAGTCGAGGGAAGTTGGAAGCCAAATTACAGAGGGTTTCTCATCTTAGGTCTGCCACTTATTGGTGGTATGATTTGGAGCATATTACTGAACCTCTCTGAAGTTGTTTCCCAATCATTAAAATGGGAATAATGCTACCTACGAGGGGACCAAATGAAATAATACAGTCTTTGAAAAGCACAGCACATTATAGAGGTACTAGATGGGATAGCAGATGGAGCCCTAGAGTTGGAGTCATGCTGCTTTAGACACAAACTATGTAACCTTGGGTAAGTGACTTAACCTCCCTTAGGTTCAGTTACCTCATCAGTAAGATGGGATAACAATAGCACCCCCTCACAGGACCATGGTAAAGACCAAATGAGGCTGTGTGTGTTTGTATAAATTGTCTTGCAAACATTGAAGTGTTGTATAAATGTTCTCACACTAGTATAAACTATTAGTATTAATAAAATTAATGATTCAAAAATTCAGTGTGCTCCAATGTCCCATTCATGGAGTTGAAGTGTCCCTAGGCTGCTCAAAGGCTCTGGTACCAGTGTGCGAGCTCTGACAGGGCCTACCAAGTTGGAAAGGCTTCAAGTGTGGACCCAAGAACAATCAGTGTTCCTCTTGTCCTTGGTCTAGTGAAATTCAGAGATGCTTGTCACCAGATTAGCCACAGGGTGATAAATTTTTCAGTCACTCTAAGTGATTTTCTCCTAAGTAGTACATGAGTTGTGATCTGCTCTAGTGAAAAGAATACCACACTTTTGAATTTACAGATTCATGAAATACTAAAACATTTAAACCTGTCTTAGGCCCCCTGTAGCCCTTACCTTGAACAGAATGAAGAAGTCGTTACCAAAAAGAAAGAAAGATGGCTTGTATTGACACAGAAAAAAAGCATTGGCCAAAGAAAGAAGTTAGTTCATTCATTATTACAGAAATGTTCAAAATGACAGCTTCTTAATCAAAAAACAAATGATGTACATTTGCAAATGCCCCTTAACAATCCTGAGGAGATGTTCCAAGTTCATCTGGCTACTTCTTCCCAGTTTAGGCATCTTAACAAATGGCAATTAACAACTGAGGCCATTTTCTTCTGCATCTGGCCCTCTTCCAAATCTCTCAAGTCTTTGCTTCTAAGATTAATACAAACATTGAAAATGTGTCAGCTAAGTTGGTTAAGTGGCGTCATGTACATGGTATACTGCATAGCCATGGATAGGCTGAATTTTTCACTTGTTAATTGACTTGGCACAATCATGTTACCAGTTTAGCCTCAGAGGATGTTTCTCAGAAACACTAAGCAATTTAACGAAGACTATAACACTTCTCTTTATTTTCTTGCTCGCTTTTAGAATTGACTCAAATTTTTGATTGCATTATTCAACTTTACATTTCACCAATTAGCTGCAATTCTATCCCTTTTACATAGTAGGGGTGGTGGGAGTAACACCTGTTACATTAGTCTTTTTATTCCTTATATAGGAGTGTGAGTTGTCATGGCTAAAAAAAAATCCATCAACTGTTTTGGTGATGAGCCTCTCCATACAGTACAGCAAATATGATCATTGAATAACATATTCAGCCTGTTGCCAAGCTAAAAGCTTGTCCTGGAAGCCTTTCCAGCTTCATAGAACCTTCCTCAATTTATACTCCCCTAGAATTGTCTTCAAGAATGAAAGGTCACCTCATTATAATTATGCTCCAGAATTTTTGTGTAATATAGTGATGGAAAAGAAGACAGAAAGTGCTGAGAATCACACAGGGTTTATTTAGATCATCTAGAAATGTTCATTTAACTGTGAGCCTCATTAAATGTAATATTTTTTGTTCAATGACCAACTAACATACTTTTGCAGGAACTGAGCCATACTAATATTGATAATCTCATGATTAACAAAACCAGAGGACAAAAAAATTATACCTAAATTGAAGGATGGTCCATAGGTTCTCCTTGGAGAAACAAAGGAATTGGGAGATTTGGTTGCATCATGAGCCCAGAGATAATAAGTAAATAATCCAAGAAAAGATTAATCATCTTGTTTCAAGTTGTCCCTGTTTAGCTTGAAAGACAAACGCAAAAGATGAAGAAATAAAACAATTCTAAAACTAGCAACCAGATCCTCGAAACCAAGTTAATTTTTTTTGTTTCCCTGAAAAGAAAAGTACTGGAGAGAATGGTATAAAGTATGCTAGAGAGTGTTACTCAAATTTAAGAAACTGAAAAGGTTCAAGACTTTTCGACTTACTTAGTGAAACAGTAAGGCAATAAACACAACATCTGCAATAATGGTGAATGTGCCTATGTAGTTCTACATCGCAAAGTATGAGAGACTCTCTAAAAGAAGGTAAAAGAAGTATAACATTTATTCAGATACCAGAGAACCATATCCCATAACCAAATGTTCAGCTCCCATAGCCAGTCAACCCACTTTATCATAACAGCAAGGAACTCAAAACACCACATAACAGCCTGGAGCCTCGCTATCCCAAAACCTCTCTGACCCCCTGCTGGGGTCTTCCCAAAGACAAACTCACAGCACAGCTAAGTCAGCCTGTTCAGCTCTGACAATAACAAGGGCATCCATTAGTAGCCATAACATCTCTCTACATCTCTCTACATTTTTCTCTCTCTGTCTCTCTGTCTCTCTGTCTCTCTCTCTCTCTCTCTCTCTCTCTCTCTCTCTCTCTCTCTCTCTCTCTTTCTCTCAGCATTTCCTGTGACATAACTTGCTTTTCCTGTCAGGAAGATCCTCCTACCATGTAACTTAGGCTTCCTGTGACATAAGCAGGTCACATGCCCTATTAATGGGTGGGAAAGATCTTCAAATCTAATTGCTACTACACTCATATATATCATGTTGTTGTGGAAAGAATGTTAGATACCCAGTCAGAGGACCCATTTGCATATCACAGCTCTTCCACTTAACTGTCTGACCTTGGGCAAGTCATTTAACTTCTCTGGGCTTCAATTTCCTCATCTGTAAAATGAAGGTTTTTGGACTAGATCAGTGCTGTCAAATTCAAATACAAATGGGGCATAAATATGGATTTCTGCACACTCCATATTGACAGTTTTTAAATGTAATGATACCTATGTTTTATTGTATTTTCATTTATTTTGCCAAATATTTCCCAGTTATATTTCATTCTAGTTCAAGGAGCTACATATAGCCCCAGGCTATGCATTTGAATCTCTGGACTAAACAGTTAGTTTGCAAATGGCAGTTGGGATCTACTGGTAGCCATGGCTTGACCTCAAGGGGCTATATGTTCAATCAGAGGGTAAGAAAAATAGGTCACATCCCACTATTCCCATAATAACTACTCATGGACTTATTTCCAACACAGCCACACTTACCTTTCAATCATTATAGCCCCTTTCCATTTTCCATCCTTTACCCTTTTGAGGAAGGCATTGGCCCCTAAGGGCAGCTATACCTTAACCCTACCCAGGGGTACCTACTTAGAGGAATACCTTCCGCCAAAAGCACTAAAAAACAGAAAATTATTTATAGGTAGACATGCAAGCTCAATAAGGTTTGAAGACCACTAGAGTAGGTGCCACTTTAATGTCCTCACAAGCTCTGAAACTATCATCCTCTGAGCCAATGAATTATTTACGTACCTATATATCATGAATAACGTCTTCCTAAAGAGAGTTGGAAAGCACTGAATATAGCAAATTCTGAATGGAGTCACAAACAATGAAAACAACCTTCCCACTGATAGACATTTCTTACCTGTTAAGATGGGAAATAACTAGTTACTGATGTTGGGGTGGGGGTCATATTAGAATGAGCTGACTATGTACAGATGAAACATTCACTAGTCAGTATAGATATCAAAATCAAGCTGGAAGAAAGGATAAAGATGAGAAAAATAGACTACAAACATTTGTAGTTGCTTTCAACAAGCCAAAAATATTGAAAAGTGGGCAACGGAAAGAGTTGAAGGTAGAGACTTTGATTGTCACCCTCACCTGCAAAAGCTTAATTGAAAGTAAAACAAATCACTAGAATAGAGAAGCCACAAGAGCCCAAGAACCACATTAACAAGCAAATATACTCAGAGGCAGCTAGGTGGTGCAGTGAGTAAAGCACCGTCCCTGGAGTCAGGAAGACCTGAGTTCAAATCCAGACTCAGACACTTGACACATTTACTAGCTGTGTGACCTTGGGCAAGTCACTTAACTCCAATTGCCCTGCCTTCCCCCCTGAAAAAAAAAATCTAAAAATTAAAAAATTAAAAAACAAGCAAATACACTCAATCTCCTTGGCAAGCAGAGAAATAGACCACTCATAGGCATAACCCATTTAAAATACAAATTAATTTATTGCATTACTGAGGAGAATTACAAGTGATTATAAAGAAGACCACTTTACAAAACAGTAAAACGAAGTCGACAGAAAGTTTTACATAAGAACTGAGCCTCATTATCCCTAGAGTTCTCAGAGATGAAACTGGCAGAACAATAGATCAATATGAACAAACTCGTCCATGCCTCTATAATTATCTATAATGACAGAGAAAGCATCATATTTGAACCCAAACATCTCAGTTCTTCGTGCGATGACAGACAAGGCAATTGAAATAACATTTAAAACAAGACCAGGACAAACATTCTTTTGATATCACTTCTGCAAGTTATCTTTTTTTTTTTTGGAGGGGAGAAGTGAGACAGTAAGGGTTACATGACTTGTCCAAGGTCACACAGCTAGTAAATGTCAAGTGTCTGAGGCCAGATTTGAACTCAAGTCATCATAACTCCAGGGCCAATGTTCTGTTCATTGTACCATCTAGCTGCCCTGAGTTATCTTTTTTAAATAATCCCTCAATGCGTTCAAGTTTGTATCACATTCAGAAGAGATTTCCTTAATGTATTGTCAGTAGGGCATAGCTGCTCTTTCTTTGTTAGAAAGATGAGTCTTAAAGCCAGTGAGTAGCTTGGCACTTACAGGACAAGCTAAAGAAATTGGTGGGAAAACACTTATTATCTAGGCTAGAGGATTCCATTGAATGTTCAGTCTGTTAAGTTAGTTCATCAATAGCCACTGAAGGTAGAAACAAACGATGGGCTGGACTGCATTTGTGAAATGGTCCATTGCAAGCTTCTCCCCCTGTTTTTATGACACAGATGTTCTCTTGGGGAGTATGTGGCTATGAAACTTAGAATACTATGATCTCTGAAAGATCAAGTTGTTGGTCACCCAATGGGCAATAGAGTGATAGGCAGCTGTACCAATCAATCAACATTTATTAAGCTTCTATGTGTGCCAGGCACTCTGCTAAGCACTGAGGATACAAAAAGGGGCAAAAGACATTCCTTGCCCTCAAGGAGCTTACAATCTAAGAAGAGAGGCAACATGCAAACCACTATGTACAAATAAACTATAAATATATATGCATGTGTGTGTAGAAATGTATATAACATATGGAAACATATGTGTGTGTATATATGTAAATATATAATCAATAGGATATAGCCAACAGAGGGAAGGCACTGAGTAGGGAGGTGGTTGTGAGGAAATGCCCCTCTGCCAACACAGATTGGCACATTCTATGCCACTTACAGACTAAGTTGCCTAGAGCTCTGAAGAAGTTAATTAGCTTGGGGACAGCTAGGTGGCGCAGTGAGTAGAGCACTGGCCCTGGAGTCATGAGGACCTGAGTTCAAATCCAGCCTCAGACATTTGACACACTTACTAGCTGTGTAACCTTGGGCACAAGTCACTTAACCCCAATTGTCCTGCTTTCACCCTTCCAAAAGAAAGAAGAAGTTAATTACCTTGCACAGTATCACACAAACACTATGTGTCAAGAGCAGAACTTGAACCCAGGTCTTCCTGTATTTGAGGCAGACTCTCTATCCACTATGCCAGGCTGCCTTAACAAATGACTGGGAACTGCTCTACAGAGACAAAATTACTATAACTAGGTTGAGTAGAAGCAGTGCTAATCTGATTCAAAAAACCCTCTGACCTGGTCTTGGTGCTATCACTACCTAGTTACATGACCTTCATTTCTCTGTGTATCAGTGTCCTCATACATAAAAGAAGGAGATTGAACTAAACAATGTCTAAGATTCCTTCCAGCTCTTACAACTGGACTCTATGACTCAGTAATAATTATGGACACAATCTCCTCCTTTTTTTTGGTTGAGGCTAGGGAGAAGGGGAGAATATGGACACGGAACACTACATATAATATCACACTCATCACACTTCATTTTATGTCGGTTCATTTTGCTGAACTAGGCTTTTTCTCTCTTTTTTATTCTTCATTGTAAGCAATCAGTCTCTTAGAAGGGGGAAGAGAGGAAGGATACATTGGGAAATATAGCTAACATAAAAGCAAAAGATAGCAGTAAAAGTTTTTTTTTTAATTAAGCAAAACAACCTGAGCTTAAAAAATCATCATGCACTTAGTTGAGACAGTTTAGCAAGCAGACCCTCCTCATTTTACAGATGAGGAGACTGAGGCACAGAGAGGTGACGTAACATGCCTAGAGTTACAGGGATAGAGCCTTGGGTAGGATTAGAACCTCAGATTTCTTCACTTCCAGGCTAGCACTCTATTCATCTCACCTTGCCACCTCTGAAAATAAAGAACCTGATTTTATAGTTATTCTCCTTATCACCATTATTATCAAAACTAAAAGTAATTAATTCTCTAATGGCAATTACTCATATAGCCAAATAATCTATATGGAATAGCTTATACCATGTATAAAAGATGCTTTAGCTACTGCTGTTAGAGAGAGCAAGGTAAAGGAGAATCCCTCAGGTGGTCCTGGCACAAGATGGATCAGAATAAAAGTATTTTCCATTTGCCAAGAACCTTTTCATTAATCAAGGGAAGTTAGAAACTGAAAAATGATCAAACACTCTTATGGACTCAATCCAAGAATAGCAACCAGGATTCAACAGTTTTATTGCCATGATGCTCTAGGCAGCCCTTTAGAAACAAGAGTCTAAATTCCATGAGGATTCTTAATGTAAAGCCAAAATGGAGCAGAATTGCCAGAAAGATACCACCAACAGTGAAACCTTAGACTTCTCGTGAACATGGAATATCTCCATCAGGTTCATACAGTCTTTCACAACAATCAATTTTCAAAGTGCTTTGGTATCTATGAAATCTATGGATGGAGGAAAGAGAAACTTTACTACTATTTCCGAGACTGCTTTAGGTTTGAGTGTAGAAGTTTCTGGAAACACCAGTTAAAATGCTGGAAATCCTCCAAATGTTTTTTTAAACAAAAGCACAAATTATGTGTGTCCTCTGGTCTTCCTGCCATTTATCTGTTGAGAATATTAGGACTTTTCTTTAGTCCACTGCCTTCATAAATGTGTGAGATTGATGACCTATAGCAAGAGCAATCCTCTCCTCTTGGGCCTCCCCAAATGAAGACAGTCAGTGGGAGGTCAAGGTTATCCTTGACATCAGGCCTGATGTCATTTACTCTCTTCCCTAATGGTGAAAAAGTATAATAAAAAGCCTATTAAAAATATGCTAACAATACTAAATTGAGGCAGGTAGGTAATAATACAGTGGAGAAAGCACTGGACTTGGGATGAGGAAGACTAAGATCAAATACTGACTCAGACACTTAGTCAAGTGACTTTGGACAAGTCACTTAACTTCTCTGAGCTTCAGATTCCTCATCTGTAAAATGAGAAGGTTAATCTCTATGACCTCTAAGGTCACTTCCAGATCTAAATCTATGAAGTTTGAGGGAAGCATGACAAATGTCAGTGGGAGCCAAGTAACCTTATTAAATGGTCTCTAGGTAGATATCCCTGGAGGCGACCAATATCAAAGTGAGACCCAGTATGGAATCATGAAGAAAATTTATCCAAGGACCTAGCTACAGCCATGATGCCAAAACAGGCTATGACAATAAAAGGGTAGGAAATTCCCTTCCCTAGATAGAACCAGAGGCTTATAATGGCTAGCTTGAAATATCAGGGAAGAGGGGAAATCTGGAAAACAACCTCAAAAAGAATCAAGCCCTGAAAGTAGAGAAAGCAATGAGGGATAAAGACCTGAGAGAAATAACAAATGTGAGTTATGCTTAGAATGGATCTCAAGTTCATCATCATTCACCTATAGACAGGAAGTGTGGAATAATGAGAAGAAAAGGCCCAACACTTTAGTTGAAGTAAAACAGGAAAAGAAAAGACTAAAAATATTGAGAAGAGGGAAGAAGAAAGAGAAATGGATAAAATATAAAGGTGAATAAGGAAGGTATATTCACATACTGACCTAAGGTGGTATGATAAAGCAGTGACAAGTATCATCAGTGTAGCAACAAACATTTCCCAATAAACTCCCAAAATAAAGTGTTGAAGCCTTAGCAAATGATACATTTAAAACTGGTCAGAATCCCTAGAAACTCAAGAGAAGCAATACTCCTACATGGACAAGGATTTAATTTCATGCCCTTTAAATGTCTTCCAAACATCTCAAACTCAACATATATAAAACAGAACTCATCTTTCCCTGAACTCAAGATTACTCCTTACTTCACTCTTTTGATCAAGATCATGGACATTGTTCTAGGCATCACGTTCTGAATTTATGAATTATCCTTACTTTGAAGATACGTCATCCACTTTCTGAATATAGGATTCATCCTGGATTCTTCCTTCTTCCTCTATATCATTCAGTTGCCAAATTATGTCAACTCTACCAGCACATCTCTCCCCTCTGTCCCTTTTTGTTCATTTATATCACAATTACCCTAATTCATGTCTTCATCACTCCTCATGTGACCTATTAAGTAGTCCCCTAATTAGTCTCCCTATACCCCTTTCCAATCCTTCCTTCATATAGCTGCCAAATTGATAATCTTCTTCTCAAGAAGCTTCAGTGGCTCCCTATGACCTGCAGGTTTTCCTTCCTTCTTCCAAAAATGGGAGCTTTAGCCCATCCATGTCCAACCTGTATAACTCTTGTCCATGTTCTCCGGTCAATCTGACACAGGGGATCCACTCAGCATTCTGGATGCCTTTCCCACATCCTCTTGACATTGTGTGTGGATACTAATCATAGATTTTCAATTAATTGTTTCTCCCTTTTGGTCCCAACCATTTTTTCTGATCTGTCCTTCTTTATTTCTCATACATAGTTCCTTCTTTTTAATATGTTCCAGGAATTACACATATAAAGAATTCAGAAAAGCATGGGAAGGCTTGTATAAGCTGATGCAGAGTGAAGAAACCAGGACCACAGTGAAGTTGTACATAATGATTAAAGTAATTTAAATGATGACAAGAATAAAAGGAAATCAATCAGGTCAAATAATACAAAACCAAAATTGGTTCAAGATTGCTGATATTAAAATAAACTTTATCCTTCTCTGCTAAGAAATGGTGTAAAAAAACTATAAGAGTGCTAAGCTTGTATGTATTGTCAGTCATAATTGTTACGTTAGTTTAGATTAAGTATTTTCTAATAGTAAAGGAATAGGGGAAGGGAAAGGTGATTATTGGGAAGTAATTGATGTATCAAAGTAAAGTGTAAAAAAAAAGAGTAATGTTAATTTTTTGGATAGAAGGGGAGAGCAAAATGGAGAGCATAATACATGATGAAATGTTCTCTGGTCTATACCATAATAGGAATGTCCCCACAATTGAAGTCATTCACTCCATTATGAATATCTCTTGAGGTCAAAGCTCCCGTGCCAATCAGCAATGGAATTGAGCCCAGGGTCCATGCTCTCTCCCCACTCCACTCCCAAAAAGGCACAGAGATGGGAGACAGAGTAATGTATATGAGGAAGGACAAGTATTCCTGTAAGATTAGACCACAGAGTACATGGGAGGGAATTCTGTGTAAGAAAACTGGAAAAGTAGAAAGGCACCATTTTGGAGTAGCTTTAAACACCAGCATCAGAACACAGCTGAAGTGACTTATGGATACCACATTTTAGGAATGACATTGATAAACCAGAGACTGTCCAGAAGGAGATCAGCCAGGATGGTAACACCTAACAAAATGGAGCAATTCAAAAAATGGAATGAGTTTCCTTGAGAGGTTTGGTTTCCCTCTAAATGGAGGGCTTCAAATAGAGCCTGAGGGACCACTGGTCAAGCATGTTGTAGAGAAGAGATTTATTCATCTAAGGGTTGTACTAGATGGTCTGCCAGGCCCTTCCAACTTGGAGGTTCTGTGATTCTACAGAAGTTTGCCTTTAGGCAGCCTTACTTAGCCTCTCCTGTCTTCATTCTTCCTTCACCTTATATGCTTTCTTCAAACTCTAAAGTTCTATGATACCTTTCCCAACTACTGCCTGCAAAGCCCAAAGGTGTCTAATACTCTCCTTGCTTTCCAAGCCAACATAAACAGTCAGCTATTCTGCTGTCTTTGAAACTGGCTCTGCCTAGATAGATCGGTGACAAAGTGTCATTCTACATTTTGTCAAGACAAGGAATCATAAAGTGACTTGTTTAGGATCTCAAAGGCTACCAGCATCAGAAAAAGGAACCTGTAAAACCCAAACACCTTAGTTCATGGTATTATAGATTTTGTGCTGAAGAGTACGTTAAAGGCCATTGAATCCAACCTCTATATTTTACAGATAAGGGAACTGAGGCTCAGGGAGGTTTAAGACTTGCTCAAGGTTAAAGAGAAGTGAATGTCTGAGGCAGGATTTGAACTCAGGTCTTCCTGATTCCAAGTTCAAACCCCTATTCACTGCACCATTGCATCCTTCAAAATAAAAGAAAGCAAAAATTAAAAACTAGTAAGATTTAAGAACTCTACCTCTCAACAAATAAGCTGTGTCTTTTTTGTTGTATTCAAATAGAGAGTGAAGAGTTAATGAGCTATTAGTGCCATGGTCTTTCTCCCTTCTCCTTTGTTGAGAAAGGCAGTCCAACTGTGGCAAAGCTCAGTGCCTTGTAGGGAGGGAGGAGCGAGGCAAGGACTTAGAATGCCTTGGCAGTTGAGCTGCAAGCGGCTCCAATAGGCCCTTCCAAAGCCCAGTTTAATTCAGTACACCTGATTCATGTCCATATAAGACAGACAAGCATGAAATTCTGACTAGGAAAGAAATGGTCTGGCTGTGTCTTTTCTAACACTTACATTGATTTGAAAGAGGTCAAATTAAAGAAAACTGACATTTCAAAAGGCCACCGTACACCTAAAGTTCCTTTTTGTAACCCTCCAAAAAATCTTTCCATGTATCTTTAAAACCCTACATGATGCACACAAGTAAAAGGTACTGGTTTTGCATTAGTTCTCACTATTTACTCCCTCTTTTCATCTCAGTGTAAAGAAAGATAATTTCACAATGATTACACAGTTATACACACAGCCTCCCATTTCAGGACCTAAAAGTTCTGTGTCTGTGAAGCAGGAGTAAACTAATAAAGTCTGATAAGATCTCCATTTTACAAATGGAAAAGTTGAAAGGAACTCTTTGTTAGGCAAGACTATGTCAACCTAGTTTCGACTGCAATATACTGAAGCAATCCCTTTACATAGATCAGTCTACTGGAGAAAGCCAACTCAGCCAGCAAGTTCTAGGAATTCCCCTCCTCCCTGTTACCTATTCTGGGACATCCCTCCCCTTCTCCTTCTACCTATTACTTCCTGGAACCATCCTGTCCCCATTTTATACCTTTGTCATCAACAGAGCTAGAAGGGACCTTGTATATCTAGCTGCCTCATTTTACACAGGAGAAAATGAAGGGTTGTACAGCTAATAAGTTTCTAAGCAGGACGTGAACCCAGTTCTTCCTCACTCTGAGTCTACTTCCCTGTGCACTGTATCATTTTCTTTCTCCCATTCTGACATCTCCACAAAGTATGATTTCCTGAAATTTATCTTTTTATTTCTTCATACTTTGCAGTGAGAACAATCATTTTGGACTTCTATCACCAAGCTCTGTCCTTCGATCCTACCTATTACTTTCATTTACAGAGGTCTCAAATCTTCTTCAAGGTGTGCTTTTTAAAATTCTTTGATCAGTTATTTATTCTTTCCCTTCTGCAGTTTCTCTTTCCACCTGGACACATATTCTCCATGAGAGAATCAAGCATTTTACTAAGATTTTTCCACCAAATGTTTTAAGTTGTCAAGGTTTATTTTTCTCATTTTCCTTTCTTCGTAAATTGATTTTAATTTCATCTCCATAGAAATAGGAGACTCCTCATTTCTTTTATCAACTTACAAAACAAGCTAAAGATTTTTACAGCAAATCCATTTTTGCTTCTAGGAATCCTGATCATGTTCTCTTCCTTCCTTCTGGGTCCTTTAACCCATTAACTTTAATTCATGGATTGGAGCCTTGTAAAAATTACATTTACTCATTTCTTCAATCATTCTTTTCTTTCTTTTTTTTTTCCTTTGAGGTGGAATAGGAACTGAGCACAATTGATTTGCATGAGAGTGCAAGCTGCTGAAAACAATTAGAAGCCACTTTGGAAGCTTTTGTCTACCCTCTTTTATCTTTTTCTGACAGCGATTTTAGAAGCCTCTCAGTCTCTTATTTCTGCTTCTGTACCCCTCCTTCTATCCTCCATCTATCCTAGACAGACATGTGGGGAAAATTCTTTTACTCTTATTAAAGGACCTTCCTAAGAAACTAAGGGCGTGAGGCTGAAATTCATAAAAACAGAGATTTGACAAAATGTACAATTCATGTTTATGATTCTAACCTAACTTTTATCTAATTGTGAATCTGGTTGGCTGCCACACAGTCCTAGACTCCTTTCCTGGCTGTAACATGCCTGCGAAAATCATAATCAGAATTCCCCCTTTTTAAGTCTTCATCATTTTCCCTCTCCTTTCACTCCTTTCCTTTCCAAGGAGAATCTCTGCTTGGGAGGTAGCTGAATGGTACAGTGGAAAGAGACCTGAATCTGGAGTCAGGGAGACCTCTGAATCCTGCCTCTGAGTCTTATCAGCTATGAGAGCACTGGAAAGTCATTTAATATATTAGCCTTAGTTTTTTCATCTGTAAAACAGGGATAATAGTACCTCCCTCCCACAGTGGTTTTTGATATTTGTAAAGTATTTGCAAACCTTTGTAAGCATTAAACCTATATAAATTCTAGCTTTTATGATGGTTATGGTGGCAATGATGATGGTGATGATGGTGATAATAGTGATTTCCTCTTTCCAAATGGCTAGAAAGTCATTCCCAATTATAGAAAGAAATCTTTTTGTCAACCCCTCCATCAGACTCATGGGTAGACATGAATAGAGACACTTGTATCTCAAACTAATCTTCCTGTACCTTCTAAAAATATATAAGATTTATTCTCTCATAGGTCTCCCATTAGAGTTTTTCTAAAAAGCATCAGGGGTTTTTGATACTTATGATAGTACCTAAGACTTCAATACTGAACCTTCCCTTCCTTTATTAAACACAGCTAACATGTGTTCATTCTAAAGATGACTCTGTTTCTTTGGGGCCAATTTATTTTTGACATCACTGAAGTGTCTCTAGTATGCTACACAATCACTCTTCCCACATACATGACTTGAAGGTAGAAAGAGGGAAACAAGGATGTGGAATAGGGATTGTGCAATGTTTTAAGAGGAGAAAATTAGAAGAAAGTTGGAATCTGCATCAATATAATACTTTAAGGCAGGTCAGCTAAAGGGAAGTAAGATCATTTCAAGTGCTCTTAAAAAGAAGTGGACGGCATGCTGGCATTCTATTTTATCTTCCCCCCCTCTTCTTTAAGCATCACTTGTGAAAATTCTTCAGTACATCCTGATGCCATCTCCCGTACCCCACTCCTATCATCACAACACTCATTTCTAAAACCCAAAGAATAGACTCAGTAGCATATTGCCTTCCACCCCTCTCTGAATCCAGTGATCTAGAGGTAACTTACCTATATTGATGAGAGAAGCTAAGGACTGGAGAGGCCAGGAGTGGGCCATGTTTTCCATCTATCAGTCAGCTAAATGAATTGCACTTTACGGGAGCTGTGAGGGCTTCAATTGCAAATCTTTCAGACTTCACAGCTATAAATTTTCCCTGCTCCTATTAATAAAATATAATAGCAATTCTGAAAATAATGGCCTATTATCTAAAGTCTCAGAATGATAGAACAATCAAAAGGAACATGAATTATAGGACCAGAGAAGTAGAAAACGTCTGCTTCTTGGAGGGCAGCACTAGAAACATATGGCAAATCAAAGGGATAATATACAGTTCAACAACCTGTTAATAAAATTACTTATAGAACAGTAACAAGTTGCAGCAAAGGGTCACTTATTTGCATAGGATCAGATGAAAGCTGCTCTCATAAAACTGGCAGACACTTAATGTTATAACCCAAACTCTCAGCAGGCTGGTTCTAGTATACTACAGAATTGTTTTCTCTCCTTTCTTCTTCTCCCCTTCTCAAAAGAATATTTTAGGGGATAAGGGGATGCTGATCTGTTAACTTTAGAGATAGAATCACTATTTTTCTTTCAATTAGGCATAGCTAAAGCAGCATTTAGATATGCTTACCCTTAACCCTACTTAACTGGGGACCTACCAAGGTTTGTGGAATCCAGGTTATGGCTGAACCCTTTCCAGGATGTTGGATTGGGAATGATGTGGGATATAGGCAAAAAATATGCAAGTCATGGTCAGAATCTCAGTGGAAACAGACCAAGGTCAAGTACTGGAGAATAAGTTATGGAGCTCAAAAACAAGAGGTGTGATCTGGAGTCTGAAAGAGAAACAAAATAAAAATCAGGAGTCATGCTAAGGTATGAGAGGGGCCTACCAAGAAGCAAGGCTCCAGGTTCAGGATAATTGAATCTGGTAGTAGGCATGTACATTGCACTGCAAATCAAACTAGATGAAGTCATCCCCATTTGTCAGAGTCATGGTTTCTATGGGCATCTGCAACCAACCTCACCTTCTAGTTTTTACTGTAGTTCCTTGAACTAGAAAGCTCTCACTGTTCTCATAATTTTTCACTGAATCCATGTTGTATTAGATGGTAACTGTCTTTAGTGACAGAAGAGTGAAGTCTTTGCGAAGTAAGGAAAAAAGTCTTGTAAAACTCTCCATGAGACATCAAACAAATGTAATGGGGCAGTTTTGCAATGTAATCCATTCTTTATAAAATACAAGGCTCCTAAAGCATTTAACTTGGACAATGGAAAGTTTGAATAGACACCAACAGTGCATTAAATTAGCATTACACTTTTGGAGGACATGTAGAATAAGACAAAATTTTAGAAATGGGATCGGTCCAGGACCTAGGATTTATTTCAGGCTACTACTAAAAATTTAGGGTAAATGCATCCGTCACAAAATGGCCAAAGTGATATACAAGTTGTCAGTTCATTGCCATTCTGAAAACTTCTCAAAGGACTGGTTTTGTTGCTGAGTAATTAGGATACTGCTTAGTGAAAGTTAATAATTTTTTTATACCAGTCAACCACCCAAAGCTATCCAAAACTGGTTTTAAGTTCCACAATTCAACTCAATAAGCATATATTAAATGTTGACTATGCACAAAGCATTGTGCTTAAGAAATGGGAATGCAAAGGTAAAAAAAAAGTCTCTTCTTTTTAAAGATGTTTCACTTTTTTAGACCATCAGTGTCCCAAATTCCCCTGACGGAGTTGAATGGATGATTCTAAGTTGGAATTTGCATCTCAAATATCTCTTTTCCTCACTCCCCCAAAATAGACCCAATCAAATAAGGTCATAGTAGTGGTTACCAAACAGCTTGCCAAAACAAGAGCATTCCATCCTTAAAATAGTTTCTGCATGGAACATAAAATATGTTTCAAGGTTAATCAAAACCTTCTTTATTGATAGAGAGCCAACTACAATCGGTAGGTTTAACTATACAGATTACTAACTATTTGGGACGCAGGACATTCATAGACTTCATAGAATCCAAACCTAGAAGAGACTTCAGAGCTAATCTATTACATGGGTACTTAAATAGGAATCTTTACTACATCCTTGAAAAATGTCCATTAGCCTCAGCTTGAAGACCTTTTTGACAGAGAATTCACTTCCTGACCTATTCTACTTTTGGACAGCTCTGTTAGGAATATTTTCATTCTATCAAGCTGAAATACGACCTCCTATTCATTGTTCCTTTTTCAGCTGTTAAGGGCCAAATCAAACTGAATTTGCCTCTTTGCAATTCCCACCCTTTGCTCTCAGTTTGACCCCCAGGGCCATGAAGAAGAAACTTAATCCCTTGTTCATGTAAGAACACTTCAAATACTGGAAGTTATCTTCCCTAAATCTTCTCTTCTTCACACTAAACACTTCCAGTTCCTTTAGCCAAGTCTCATACTTTATGAGGCCAGAATCCCTTTACCATTCCGGCTGCTGTCCTCTAGAGAAATTATAGCTTATCAATTTCCTTCCTAAAATGTAGCACACAGAACTGTCCATAATACTTCCAAAATGGTCTGGCCAGGGCAGAGTACAGCAATACAATCCCCGTCACCTGAATACTACTATACTTCTCAATACAGCCTAGGATGGTATTCTCTTTTTTGACTGCCATATTATTATGAACCAGTGTTGTTAAGTTTTCATTCTACTAAATTTCATTCTACTAAAACTATTGACCTATGTCAGGTAAACTATGATCTAACAATACATCTTCATATTTTACTTGTGAAGTTGATTTTTTTTAATGAGTGTAATATTTTTATCACTATTAAATTGCATTTTATTTAATTTGGCCCAATATTGTAGCCTATCAAGATCTTTTGGAATCTTCTCCCAGTCATCGACTACATAGATATCCTTTCCAGACTTGTGTTCTTTAAAAATGTGATAAATAGGCCATCCGTGCCTTAATCTTAATTATTGATTTTTTAATGGTAATCAGCACAGGGCTGAGCAATGATCTCTCAGGAATTCCATTAGAAACTTCTTTCTAAATTGAGGGGATGCCCATTGATCGGGGAACAGCTGAACAAGTTGTGGTATATAATTGGAATGGAATATTATTGTACTTTAAGAAATGACAAGAGGACGACTTCAGAAAAATCTGGAAAGGCTTACATGAGCTGATGCAGAGTGAAGAGCAGAACCAGAACATTGTACACAATAACAGCAATATTACAAGATGAACAATTGTAAATGGTGTAGCTGTTCTCAGCAGTACAACGATCCAAGACAATCCCAAAGGACTAGTGATAAAAAATGTTCTGTCTTCAGAGAAAGAGCTGATGACATCTGAATAGAGACCCAAAGAAAACCATTTTTCACTTTCTTTTTTTTAGTTCAAGTTTTTTTCCACAAAATGACTAACATGGAAATATGTTTTACGTAATTGCACATGTATAACCTATATCAGATTGGTCATTGTCTTGGGGCGACATAGGGAGGGATAGAATTTGAAACTTTTAACTTAAAAAAAAAGAATGTTAAAAGTTATGTTTACATGTTTGGGGAAATAGAAGGAAGGAAGGAAGGCAGGAAAGAAGGCAGGAAGGCAGGAAGGCGGGAAGGAAAGAAGGAAGGAAGGAAGGAAGGAAGGAAGGAAGGAAGGAAGGAAGGAAGGAAGGAAGGAAGGAAGGAAGGAAGGAAGGAAGGAAGGAAGGAACTTCCTTTCAAGGTGACACTGAATTATTAAAGACTATTCTTTAGTCCAATCATTCAAACCAGTTCCAATTCCAACTAATTGTAATATCTTTCCATCTTGTTCACGAGGACAACACAAGAGATTGTGTTGAAATGTAGGTAAACTATATCTACAGTATTCCCCTGATTTGCAAATCTAATTACCTCACTGAAAAAAGGAGATTAATTTAGTCTGGTTTAGCTTCTTTTTGAGGAAGTTATGATGATTCATTGTGATCATCTTTTCTTTTTCTAGATATCCACTATTCATTCCTTTAATAATACGTTCTATAATGTTGCAAGGATTTAATGTCAAGCTTACTAGCCTATAGTTCACAGACTTTTCCTTCTTCCCTCTGCCTTTTTAATTTTTTTTTATTTTTTTGCAAATTAAGATATTTATCCTTTGTACCTCTCACAGTTTCCATGATCTTTCAAAGACCATTATCAGGGACTCAGCAACCACATCTGCCTGGGAAGCAGTTGTGAACCTGGTGATTTGTATTCATCAAAGCTGATAACTATGTTTTTACTTTGTCTTTATTTATCTTGGCTATCACCTTTTTTAGGTCATTTTTGTTTTTCCCTTTCCATTCTAAAGATCATTCTCCTTGACAGAGAAAGCCAAAACAAAATAAAAATTGAATACCTCTACCTTCTCTCCAACATCTGTAATCACTCCATCCACCCCAAGCAATGGCCCCATCACCAGTTTTGTCTTCTTATACTCCAAACAGAACTTATTATCTTCCCCCCAAATCCATCAGTTTTCCCAACTTCCCTGTTTCTGTCAAGGGCATCACCTTCATTCCAGCCACCTGAGTCATCCTCAGTTTCTCTCTCCCTCATCCCACATATTCGGTGAGCTGCTAATACTTGTTGACTCTATCTCCACAACATCTTACATCCATTCCCTTCTCTCCACTCACATTGCTTCCAAACTAGTTCTGGCCATCATCATCCCCACCACAGAAGACTGGAATAACATCCAACTTTAAAGCAAAGGAACCAATTTCTCCCCATTCCAACTTTTTCTTCCCACTCTTGCCAGAAATAATATTCCTCTTTTTGTCAACTTTAATATAGGGAGTATATGACTATAATAGAATATGATTGTCTCATAGAAGATGTTGAAAGGTACAGAAAACTGGGAAGATTTATGTGAACTGATGCTTAATGAAATAAGCAGAACAAGAACAATTTTAGATAATAAAAATATAGTAAAGAGAAACAACTGTGAAAGACAAGAACTCGGATCAATGCTATGCTCAACCAATATTCCAGAGGACTAATGGTAAAGCATGCTACCCACCTCCTAAAAGAGGTAATTAACTCAAGGTGCTAAATGAAACATATATTCTTGCATATAGCCAATGTGGGAATTTTATTTGCTTTACTGGGCATATTTGTTAACAAGGGCTTGGTTTCTAGTTGTTGTTTTTTTTAAAATTTGAACGAGGGGCTAGGAAGAAGAAAAATAGACTTAAATTGAAAATATCAATTTAAATTTAAAAAAAGTAAAATGATATTCCTAAGCACAGGTCTGATTACAAGTCACTACCTCACTTAAGAAGCTCTGGTGACTCCCTATTAACTCTAGCATCAAATACAAATTCCTCTCATATTTGAAGTCCTTTACAACCTGATTCCTACCTATCTTTTCTTATCATTTTATATGGCATGTATACTTTATGCCCTATTTGCCAAACTGGCCTTCTTATCATTTTTATATGTATGGCACTCCATCTCCTGTCCACATGCCTTTACATAGGCTATCCCCAACGTCTGGAATACAGACCCGATTCAGCTCTGCCTCTTAGAATCTCTGTCATACTTCAACATTCAGCTCATTTGTCACTTCCTATATCAGGTTTTTCCCAATCACCATGATGCTACTGCCTGTCCCACCACCAAAATGACATTGTTTTAACTTTATATGTGCTTAATTGTACATATGTTGTCTCCTCCTCCACAACCCAATGAGTAGAATGTAAGTTTCTTAAAGGCAGAGACTATTTCATTTAAGTCATTGTAGTCCCAGCACTTAGCACAATGCCTACTATATAGTAGCTAATAAAAGCTTACTGATTCCCTATATAGCTAAAAAAATAAATAAATAAAAACAAGAAAGCCCTTTCTGTTGATGAGGGTCCTGTGAATCCACATTATTCTTTATTAAACAACTCTCCCTATTTTCCCTCATCAGAAATATTTCTCCTTATAGCTTCAGAATTTCATGGTCGAGAGCTTCCCATCTTTCCTGGAATAATTTCAAGAGGGATACAAAAGTTGTCTTCAAGTATGTAACCTTCTATTATACAGGGTGTCCCTAAAGTCTGGACACACAGGCAATTGATAGCAATGTGGAGTTATTGCATTGAGTTCATGTAAATCTTGCAAAATGCATTCACCTTTGCATCACAAATGATGGAAATCATATTGAAGATGTTATTTGTTAATATTCCAATTAAATAAAATGTAGTTTAAAATTTCATTAGTTTCATTTCTTGAAAAGATGCATTTTTGCCTGTGTCCAGACTTTAGGAACACCCTGTATGTAACAGGCATTTATATGTATACTTGCTGGGCCTAGAGGGTGGAATTAAGAAAAATGGGGAGAGGTGGAAAATCAGATTCCCACCTGATACAAGAAAAAAATCATCCTAATAATTTGAGCTGCCCCCCAAAATTGAATTGAACTTTTTAAGGCATAAATTACCTACCACTGGAAGTCCTCAGAGTGAAAATGGATGACCATTTGTCAAAGATGCTTTTCAAAGACAGGTCCCTGGACACAGAAAGATTGAACCCTGGAATTCCTTTTAATTTCAATTCTGTGCTTTAGTGGAATTTGACTTATGTTAATGCTGCATACAATCAAATTAGCTTTTTCAGCTTCTATGACAGACTTTTGACTCTTGTTGAGCTTCCAGTCCACTAAAATCCCCTGACTTTTTAAAAAAACAAAAACAAAAAACCGTTGTCTAGGCCATAGCCTCCCTCTCTAATCTGAATTTGTATTACTGATTTTTCTAGCTCCTGTGAGACTTATATAAAACCTCACATTAAATTTTACAATTGGCCCATTGTTCTAGCTTGTTAAGTTATTTTTGGATGCCAGTTCTGTCAACCAACATGTTAGCTGTCTCTGCCTGCTTCAAGTCATCTGCAAACTCCAGAAGCACTATTTCTACTCCTCCATCCAGGTCAATGATAAAATTTCTCCACAGAATGACGCAAAGAACAGATTCCTGGAATATAGAACCAAAGGAGCCTTTCTTTAACATTAAAATCTATTAATCACCACTATTCTGACCCTGTCATTCAACCAGATTCAAATTCATTGTCCAGGCCATATATCACCATCTTGTGCTAATCACTGTCTCTATGCTGATGATTCTCAAATCTACCTTTCCTGCCCCAATCACTCTGCTGCTCTCTAATCTTGCATCTATAACTGTGTTTCAGACATTGTGAACTAGATGTTCAGCAGACATCTTAAACTCAATATATCCAAAACAGAACCTGTTATCTTTCTCCCTAAATCCTACCCCTCTACTACCCTCCCTGTTACTACAGAGGGCAACACCATCTTCTCAGTCCCTCAGGCTCACAACCTAGGGATCATCTGGATTCCTCACTCTCTCTAATCCCCCATATCCACACTGTTGCCAAGGATTTTCAATTTCACTCTACAGCATCTCTAGATTATGGTCCCTTCTCTCTAACACTGCAGGTTCGTATCACCTCTCATCTTTTTATTGCAATAGTGTGCTGCATCAGGTCAGCCTGCATCAAGTCTCTCATCATTTTAATCCATCTTTCATTCAGCCACTAAAATGATTTTCCCAGGGCCAATCATGTGTCACACACACACACACACACACACCCCTCCCTATTCAATAAACTCCAGTGGCTTCTTTTCACTTACACGATGAAATAAATGCAAAATCTTCTGTTTGGCATTCAAGGCCTTTTGTAACCTAGCATACACCTTATTTCCCAATATGTACTCTTCAATCCAGTGACGCTGGCCTCCTGGCTGTTCCCAAAAAAAAGGAAAGAAAAAAAAATACTCCTGCTCTCACCTCTGGGCATTTTCTCTGGCTGCTTCCCATGCCCGGAATACTTTCTTTCTTCCACTTGGATTGATGACCTCTGACTTCCTTTCAGTCCCAGCTAAAATCTCACCTTCTACAGGCAGCCTTCCCTAACACTTTAATTCCAATGCTTTCCATCTTTTAATTATTTTCATTCATCCTATATATAGCTTGCTTTATACATTTATATTTGTTTGTGTGTCGTCTCCTCCATTAGACTGTAAGCTCCTTGAGGGCAGGGACTATCTTTTACCTCTTTTTGTATCCACAGTGCTTAGCACAGCACCTGGCATGTAGTAGACACTTAAAAAATGTTGACTGATTGATTGAGGGATTTCTTCCACTTGGGTTTTCTTCTATTGGTAACATTTTTCATAGCTATTTGATTCTAGAAGCCAACAGGAGACCATTTAAACAGTAGGGGCCACTTGAATTTCGTGGAACTCAGGATGTGCCCAGGCCGTTCATACTCTTTTCTCTCCCAGCTCTGCTCTTGACTATATGAACTTTTCCACTTTACTCCTTTCTCCATTCTGCCCCCACCCTCCTCAGCTCCTTTTTATGTGTTTTTATTGCCCACTAGAATGTAAACTCCTTGAGGTTAGGGGCTGTCCTTTTTTTGTTGGCTTGTATTTATATTCCCAGTGCTTAGCACAGTGCAAAATAAGTGCTTAATAAATCCTTTACCTATCCCTCTATTCCTTGAATATATCAATCCTCCTCTAGATAAAATGACATTGAAGAACTCTGGTAATGGGAAATTAATTTCTCATGAAGTAGCTTATTATATATATATTCTGGACAAGTGTCAGGCATCACATAATTTTTTGAGCTCCTTGGAACCTTAGAGGCCATCTATTATAATACGTTTATTTTCTAGATGAGGGTACCTGAGACCCAAAGAAAGAGAAAAAGTCATTTGCCTAAGGTCACCAAGCTAGTCATTGGCAGAGGTGGAGCTAGCATGTCATTTTCAACTCTCACTCCAGTGCTTTTTTTAAAAAAGTTTTATTCTTTTCTCTTCTTAAAATCACCAGTTTCTTTCAGTAGCCCTCCTCCTCCTCCCAGAGAGACTTTCCTCTTAAAAATGCTATAAAAATAGCAAAGACAAAAAAAGAAAAAGATGGAAAAACTAATATAATTGATGAATATATAGAAAAAGTCTGAAAATATGTGCAATATATATTTGTGGACCTCCCACCTCTACAAGGGGTGAGGTGTGAAAATCTTTTTATAGCTCTTCTTTTGAACCATGTTTGTCCTTCATGATTTTGCAACATTTGATTTTTTTGTTCTTTCCATTTTTGGTGTTGTAGTAATGGTGAATGCTGTCTTCTTAGCTCTGTTTGCTTTACACTGCATCAGTTCTTGTAGCTTTTTCTTGGTATTCAGCATATATATAATTTCTGATAGCACAGTTACACTTTATTTCATTCATGCACCACAATTTGTTTAGCCATTTCCCAACTAATGGGCATCAGCTTTATTTCCAATTCTTTGTTACCTAAAAAGTGCTGCTATAAATGTTTTAGAGTATATGGGAACGTATCAATCAATCAACATTTCTTAAGTGTCTACTACAAGCCAGGCACTGTGCTAAGCTCTGGGGATACAAAACAAAAAGACAGAAGACAGTCCCTGCCCTCAAGGAGTTTATAATCTAATGGGGGAGACAACATGCAAACAAATGTATACAAAACATGCTATATACAGGATTTAAAAATAGGAAATAATTAAAAGAGGAAAGGAACTAGAATTAATAAGAGTTGCTGAAAGTTTCCAAGAGAAGGTAGGATTTTATTTGGGACTTAAAAGATGCCAGCTTGGGGTAGTGGATAGAGCACTGGGCTTAGAGTCAGGAAGACTCTTCTTCCTGAATTTAAATCTGGTCTCAGACACTAACTAGCTGTATGACCCTGGACAAATCACTTAATGCTGTTTGCCTCAATTTCTACATCTGTAAAATTAGCTGCAACCAGGTCTTCTTCCCTTTGCCTTCTTCCTACTCCTTATGAATTCCCAAATGAGAATGCTTCCCACCATTCTACTCCCATTTCCAATTCTCCCACCTCCATTCTGTTCCTAGAATGCTCTCTTTACCCAACTCAGTAAAGTTCCCTTCCTTCTGTCTTCTGGATTAATGAAAAGAGAAGGAAATGGCAAACCACTCCAGTATTTTTGCCAAAAAAATGGGGTCATGAAGAGTTGAATGTGACTGAAAGAACTAAACAAAAACAATAAAGGATGCCAAAGAGGTCAATAGTCGGAGTGGAAGAGGGAGAGCATTCTAGGCATGGGAAACAGCCGAAAAATGGAATGTTTTATTTCTGGAACAGTAAAGAGGTCAGTGACACTGGATCTAAGAGTACATGGTAGGCAGTAACGTGTAAGAAGAATGGGAAGGTAGGCAGGGGCTAGGTTAAGAAGGACTTTGAATGCCAAACAGAGGATTTTTGTATTTGATCCTGAAGGAAAAAGGAAGCCACTGGAGGTGTGTGTGTGTGTGTGTGTGTGTATGTGTGTGTGTGTAACAAGAGAGATGGAGATGGACACAGACAGACACAGAGACATGATTGGACCTATGCTTCAGAAAAATCATTTTAGTGGCTGAATAGAGGACAGATTGGAGTACGGGGGACTTGAGGCAGGCAGACCTATTAGCTAACTATTACAGTAGTCCGGGGGCATTGTCAGAGGAGAAAAGGAGGCATATTTGAGAAATGTTGCAAAGGTGAAATCAACAGGCCTCCCCCAAAGTGGATGGGGGAGGCGGGGTGGGAAAAGAGTGAAAGATAATGAGGAATCCAGAATGACTCCCAGGTTGCAAACTTGAGGGACTGGGAGGAGCATGTTTCCCTCTACAGTAACAGGGAAGGTGGTAGAGAAGTGGGGTTTAGGAGGAAAGACAACTTCTTCTCTGGATATATTGAGTGTAAGATGTCTACTGAGCATCCATATCACGACGTGTGAAAGGCAGTTGGAGATTCCTCCTACCAGATCAGAGGTCAGCAGAGAGATTGGGGCAGGAAAGGGAGAGTTGAGAATCATCAGCATAAAGATGGTAATTAAATCATCAAGTGCAGTATTAGAGAGGGAGAAGAGGGCCCAGGGTGATCCGGAGGAGGATGCAACAAAGGAGACAGAGAAGAAGTGTCAGACAGATAGGAAGAGAACCAGGAGAGAGTGGCCTTTGAAAACCCAGAGAGAAAAGAGTATCAAGTTGGAGAAAGAGATCAACAGTGTTGAAGGCTACAAAGAGGTCAAGGAGAATGAGGATTGAGAAAAGACTACTGGATTTGGCAGCTTGGAGATCATTATAAACTCTCTCTATATAGAGTCATTTATAATGAAAGGAAACTCCTTGACTAATCCTAATTCCTCCTGCCTTGGAAGCTAAAGACCATTTACTACATCAGTAAAATGGGTCATGGTGGTCTCGATGATTTCTATGATGATGTTAATTAATCAATTCCTAAAGAGAGTGAGACCCCAAATAACGGGTATCTTCCCTGTGAGCCATGTGTTATTAAGAAGGGAGGGAGGAGAGGAGAGGGGAGGGAAGGGGAGGAGAGGGGAGGTGAGGGCAGGGCAGGAGAGTGGAGCAGAGAGGGGAGGGGAAGGGAAGAGACAGGAAGGGATGAAAGAGGAGGGGAGAGAAAGGGAGAGGGAGGGGAGGAGAGAAGTTCTACAATCTAATTGGTCCTAATGTAATCCACTGGTAATCCAATGTAATCAATCGGTCCTGATGAATCCACTACTGATATATAATGATACACTAGCTTCTTTTTTTTCAGGGTAACAACAATCAATTTATTAATTAGGCTAGCAAATAATAAATTGATGGTCAGCGGTCTCTCTTGGTAACTAAAGACAGATACTCTAGCTTCTTGACAATAGTTTATTTCATTTTTGTCTGTGTGTCCAACGTCCTGCACATAGTAGGTGCTCAATAAATACTAATTAAATTGTATTGGTCCAGAGAAGTCAGTAATCAGTAATGAAAATGACAGAGTGATCACCTACAAATTAATGCTTACACAGAGAGAATAAAAATTTTAAAATACTCTAGTGATTTAGCCAGCAATAATATTGTAGCCATAGCATTCCTACATGGTTTTGTGGTCTGAAAGTTATAATATGGTTTCATGGGATTTATCAAACCGCGTAGAAGGAGCAATTGTTTCCTGACCCTAAATAAAAGAGGTGAGCTATAAGCTAACACATGAAAGAAAAAGAAAATTATGTCAGTGGTGCCTAATGCCAGAAGGCAGATTATGTAATAAAATTAATAGGGTCTATTTCATGATCACCATTTTAATCAGAAAATGGAATTACTGTACAGGTAGAGGCTTCAAGGCACACTCAGGGTAAAAATTACAACTAGACTGAAAAGGGAGTAAACCAAACTGGCTCACTCCCATCACTTGAACTTCAAAACACTAGCTACATATTATTATGGCAACGAAAAGTTCCAGCAGCTTAGCTGCGACATATTTGCCAGGAGAGGAGAAAAATGTTAATAATCTGGGTTAAAATATTATAGCGAATAGTCTAATGAAAGAGCCCCTGGACCTTTCTTCTGGCATGCCACTTAATTTATTCACTAGTCAGATGCAATTTTCATTTAATCAAGAGCTATCTTGTGTAACTTTCAAACTGACAGTACCCCTGCAGAAGAAAATAGCTTAATGCATCAAGATGATAGAAATTTTTCTACTTCTTCCACACATTCCCTCACTGCCAACAAAATGCCAAGAGTTTTGCTTTCTTTGCATGTTTTGGAAGGTTTATAAAACTGTAGCAACCCCAAATTTCATTAGGGCTGTGTAATAACACATCCTGTCCACTGAATAATGGTTGCCAGATGTGCAGTCTGTATGTACCATCTGCAAACACCAAGCCACCTGCTCAAGGGTGTCATTTGCATGGGTCTATTGGAAGGAGAACACTCTTAACGCTGAATTTGCCCCCACCCATTGAATTCATCCAGGAACAATTTTATTGGATAATGGAAGGAGGGAGGAGAGAGTTTTAGCTAGAGTTCTTTTCTATTATTTTCTCCCTATTCCCGGAATTTCTACATACACATACACACACTCACTTTTCCAAGCTGGCAGAATATTTGCTCCTCCTCTCCTCATATTCCATTCTCCTCTTTTCATTGGAACACAGACTTTTTCACCTTTGGCTGATAATACCATGGAAGAGGGAGGTTGTATGGGAGGATTTTCACTTTCTAATTTCCAAAGGCAAGGGTCAGTTAGGAGTTTATAGACTCAGACTGATCAACACTGTATATGCCCTGATATTGCAAAAACACTCAGATGTATTCTTTAAAACCTTCCTACCAGGTCTTCTTCCTTTTATCTTCCTCCTACTCCTTATCAATTCCCAAATGAGAATACTTCCCACCATTCTAATCTCATGTCCAGTTCTTTTCCCTCCTCTACCCTGTTCTGGGACCAATCTCTTTGCTGAACTCAATCATGATCCTTCCCTTCTATCTACTCTAAATTAATGAAAAGATAAGTAGCAAATTCACCTTTGGCCCTCCCTGTTTGGGGAGACAGTGTACAATCATGATCATCCCTCCACATCATCACACTTACACTTACCACTTTGGTTATAAAGGATATTAAATGTTTTCATTCACTTCTATTTAATCATTCAGGGCCTAAGAAGAGTCTGTGATTGCATTAATTTATGGAACTTCCCATGGAGAAATTCCCTCCATCAAAGTAGATTGAAAATCAAAATCTGTCCGATTTGGGCAAATTCTAAGGCGTTGCCAGAGTCACAGTGAGCTTAAGTGATTTGCTCTGAGTCAAGCATCTGTGTCAGCAGCACAATTTGAATGCAGGGGTTCCTGGCTGCAAGTCTAATATTTTATCCACTATACTATCCTGTCTCATATTTGGGGTTTATCTTGTCATATGTTCTATTATACAACATATATCAATGACCTTGGTCCCCCAGAACCAAGATTTTGACTACTTAGCCTCCCTACATGTAAATCAGCACTTAGTAAGGGGTTTAGGATTGATTGACTGAACATATAAATAAGGCCTCTGAGAAAAGTTTGGCTCTTGTTCTTACCTTCTTCCAGAAAAGCAGAGAGATGATGGAATATCTCATTCATTCATTGTTTATCCTAACACACACACACACACACACACACACACACACACACACACACACCTCTAAGAAGCCAGGTAAAATTTTTTAAAAATCTCAGAAAGCTGTTTTTGGAAATGCCATGTGGTTAATTAGGGGTTGCATGTTTTGCTGGACAAAGATGATTCTGGCTCCCATACATGCCACCCAATAGTAGAAAGTCATAAATATTTTAACAGAGGAAGGAGAAACTTTACACCGTAGCTACCCTCTAAGAGGGAAGGATTCAAGGTGTCCTGAGGTGAGAGGTTTTGCTGACCACATGTTTAGAAGAAAAAAAAGCCAATGTTGGTCTTCTGTTTCTCTGCCTATGTTCAGAATCACCTACTTCTGCTGCTGCCCTTCAGAGTAAAGAAGCAAGTCAGTTTATCATCTGGTTTCTAAACTTACAACATTATCTCCTTTTAAAAACTTCATTTAAAAAATCACTTACCCACTTGCTTGCTTCTCTGTTTCCTAAAAACCGGAATCATCCTGGAAAATAACTTCTACTTGGCAATTGTTACAAATCTGTTGGTAGGGAGAAAAGAAGACATGGTTTGTTTTACCTGGTGCCTGTACATCACTTTTTTTCAGTTCAAGAATTCCAAGTAATTTATGAATCTTCCTGGTATTGTGCCCACTTCAGATTTTGAGAATCTAAGGTGCTGAAGATAGAGGGCAGCCTTCATGCAAAGTCCAGCAGGAGTCCAGAACCACCAGCTCCCAAGTGGCTTATGTCCTGAATGGATCATACTATCCAAAGTTCAGAGGATCATAGATTTAGAGCCAGAAGGGTCTTCTGAGGGCATCTAGACCAACTCTCGCCTTTTATACATAAGGTAACTGAAGCCACAGCTTCAGAGTGGCTTGCCCGAAGGTAAGTGACAGAAGTGAGATGAAACATAAATGTGTAAAAGTCCCCTAATTTCACGTCTCCTCTCCCAGATTCCCTTACATCGCTAATAGCTCACCTATAGGACAGTAAAATAGTACAAGTCATAAAGGCTACCAGAGCCTAAGTTGGTTTAATAAAAATTAACATACAAGAATCTAGATTTATAAATCAGACAAATCCATTAGTTATTATTTCCTTTATGAAGGGATATTTCACAAAATGGGCAGGTAGGTGGCATAATGGATAAAATGCTACATCTGAAGGCAGGAAGACTCCATCTTCCTGAGTTCCAATCTAGCCTCAGACAGTTAGTAGCTATGTGATCCTCTATGGGATCCCCAGTGAAAGAGTAGACTTAGAAACTTCACCAGAAATGGGATATTATTGCTTGTGAACGAATGATGACTATTGAGTATTCAGAGAAGCTTGGGAAGGCTTATATGAATTGGTACAGAACTAAGAAAGCAGAACCAGGAGAACAGCTTATAGGACAGAAACAGGAGTGTCAAGGAAAACCTCAGTGAAAAATTTCAGAGCACCATCATCATAATAGCCAGAATTTATAGAGCTTTCAGGTTTGTGAGTGTTTTACAAATACTGCCTCATTTGATTCCATTCACAACCATGGAAGGCAGATGCTATTATTATCATCCCCATTTTACTGATGAAGAAACTAAAGCACACATAATGTTAAGTCATTTTTCAGTCGTGTCCAACTCTCTGTGACCCCATTTGGAGTTTTTTTGGCAGAGGTGCTAGAATGGTTTTCCATTTCTTTCTCCAGTTCATTTTACAGGTGAGGAAACTGAGGCAAGCAGAGGTAAGTGACTTGTCCAGGATCACATACCTACTAAGTGTCTGAGGCCAGATTTCAATTTAGGAAGATGAGTCTTTCTGACTCCAAGGCCAGCATTCTATCCACTATGCCACCTAGCTGCCCACGGTCATAAAGCTAGGAAATGTCTGAATCCAGATTTGAACTCAGGTCTCCTGATTCCAGATCCAGCAAAGAGGATTTAGCTGATTTATTGATCAGACATCAGGAGAGTGTTAGTGAAATATACTTTCCACATCCAAGTAGAAAAGGCCGTGGACAAGAGGTGTGAGGTGAAACATACCATTTTCAGACTCGGCCAATGCATCGATTTCTTTTGGTTGAATATATTTGTATGAGGGAGATATTGTGGGCCCAGGAGAAGTGGGAAGTGACAGTGATATTTTTAAAAAGGAATAGATAAAATGGTAAAAGGAACAATATTTTTTTTCAATTTCATCACTCAAGAAGAGGAACGACAGCTCCTTCTCTCATTTTCCCAATGCTGATTATATACTGTGCCTTGAGGGCTCCTTCCCATCACCCTCGTCCCTACAGCTAAAAGCAGCATTCCTTAAGGAGAGCAACCTGGTGGCTCAGAATAGATTATTTAAAGTTCCTAAGAACACAGTTATATGACCTTGGAAAAAAACAGACGTAAGCAAAATATCACAGGCACTAAAAGTTTGATGGGACCTTAAGACCAATCAAATCCAACCTGTATCTACACAGAAATTCCTTCTGCAATATCCCTGACTGGTTGTTGTATACAGCCTTTCTTTGAAGATCTCTAACAAAGAGAAATCCAATTCCTGTCCCAATACCTTTGGGAAGACTTTCCCTACAATGTCTATCAATTGCTTTTTTTTTTTTGCTTTCTGAGGCCAAACAGGATTACCCATGGGTGCCCCCACTAGCATCAATAACTTCTTTTTTAATTGTATCATGTAGCTTGGAGGAGTCCTTAGGCTCTTCCACGGCAGAAGACTTGAGGGGCTTCCACTCGTAGGTTGTCTCTTACTGAGGAAGCAGCTACAGCAATTCATCCAGTTCCACAGCTCACTATTCAGTTTAGATGGACTATGGTAAATTGGTGTAACTGAATCTCTCAGTCACATCTGATTGAATGACTAACTGAATGAGAATGCAATTGTTAAGTATTCACTATGTGTCAGGCACTGTGCTAAGTGAGAGAGAGAGAGAGTGAGAGAGAGAGAGAGAGAGAGAGAGAGAGAGAGAGAGAGAGAGGGAGAGAGAGAGAGAGAGATGGAAAAAGGGAGAGGGAGGGAGGGAGAGAACCCTTATTCAAAGGAGTCCACACTCTAACTGGAAGAGATACACACAAAAAAGGTCAGCTTCACAGACGGGAAAGGCTTAGAAGTCCTAGGGGCAGAGCAGCTGGCAGTGCCCGAGAGCTCTTCACTCCTATCAGAAGCTCATATGACAGTGCCAAGGGTCTGAAGGGTTCAGAGAGAAGGAAGATGATAAGATATGCTTGGATAATTTTAGGAGGTTAATAGCAGGGCAAAGAGTAAGGCACAGTGATCCTCCAGTTCATTATAAGGAATAGAGTTAGTAGCTCCTATCTCATCCAATCGCTACAAGCATTCAAGCAGCCTGGGCAGGTTGTGGGAGACCCAAACCAGGGAAGGGGGAAGGCATGACATGGCCTAACTTACTGCTATTTTCTCAGTAAGAAACAACCCATGGATGGAAGCAGTTAGAGTCTTATAGGTCTGAAAAGCCTAGAGCAGCCATACTCAAAATTGCAAGGCACACTTGAAAGAAATGACCCTCAAATGGGTGAGTGCACGAGACAGCACCAGAGTGTGTTCTACAAATGCCAGCTGACAAGTGAAATGACTATGTGGGGAAATTTAAGATGTAATCATTGAAATGCAGTCCTAATCAGGCTGGTGACCTTCCCAGTGACATTTTAAAGTGGCTGCCCACATTTATACTGTCCTCCAGAGCCAGCAGGAGCTCCTTTGTATGCTGGAGTTGATTTTGCCAAGTGCCAGCTTGGGCAAATCATTTTTTAATGTATCTGTACTTTGTAATCTCTTGTAGAGAAATGCAAAAGAACAAGAGGAAAAAATGAAGGATGTCTGGATGTGTACAATTAGTTATCTTTTGGGATCTCTGAGCATCACAGAACATTTCTGAAATGTTTCTGTTTCAGCAAAACCCAAATCAACGTTGGCTGTGGGCATCTTTCCCTGTCATTTTTTTAAACCACATGTGCATTCTGAGTAAAATTTAATCCGTGTGTTTCTGATTCCTTTACACTTAACTCATCCACATGGTGTTAGGAAAGAGCTACTTGCGATGTCCAAGAATCCTTCTTAGACTTTTATGAGTTTTTTTAAGATTTTTTTTCTTAGAAATAGGAAGTGCCATTTGGCCAAGTGTAAACAAACTTGTTGGATGAAGATGGTTAATTCAGTTTGAGACATTGAACCCACCAACTTTGGAGTAGAATTTCGGCCTAGAAAAATCTTTTTCTCCCTGGCCAAGAAGGGAGAGGAAAGAACATATGGGGATGGTGGGAATGAGCAGATAAGAAAGGGAAGGGGGTAGTACAGTAGCTACTAACCTGATAACTGGTACAGAAGGCTCACAGAAGGGCTTTTGGCTCACTTCTACCCTTATTGGCTTTGTCATGTGCATGGAAATCAAAGGCTTTACATCAGTCGGTTTTCTCAGATGACATGACAACATTGCTCGGGGAAAAGATCTACTGAGCAAAATACAGTGCTTCGTGTTTTCCTTCTAATCATTTTTAAGTGGGGGCAAGACAGAGAGTCATGTCTGTGCTGAAATCACTGACCCCCATGTACCCATTTTTGGAACCCATTTAACCCTCACATTCAGGCTTAGCTTCTCCTCAGGCCCTGGGACCAATCTAGCCAGAGTTCTAGGCAGAAGAGTTAGAAGAACCCATAGATTCAAAGTTCTAGCACGTCAGCATCATGTCCTTTATTTCTGGTCCTGCTCTGATCTTGCGCCCTGTTTTTTGAAACTTGGTTCTCCTGTCTTTTATACTATAGCTACAACCACTGAACTTGCATCCTAGCCCCAGGAATACAGTCCCTTTCTTGGTAACTTGATCCATTCCCTATATCCTCTAGGACCGAGGCCCTGACTTGGTCATACCATTCTTCCCCTTGGTAACCTGCCATATTCTCCATATCCCCTAGTACTGGAACCATGCCTTGAACCACAGTTGCAACAACTGGGTCTCATTATCTGATGCCAGACCTTCCTGAATCTGACCACCTACCTGCCTGGATGTCTGCCTATGGCCTTTCACCAGACTACTCCGACATTAGGACACATTCCTGCTGCTGACCACTGGACCTCCCTGATGCTGACCACCTGCTTGCTTGAGCCTAACTATTGCCACACTCGCCTGATGTTCCAACTACCTATTCAGATATCCTCCTGGCCCTACCCCAGCAGCTCCATGGAGCCTCCCAGTCCCAGATGCAGCCAAATCTGGTCTATAAGTAGGCCTACAGAGCCACCATACTGACATTATCACAACCACTCTCCACACTTTTGACTTTGGCCTTGTAGGAGTCTATGGAAAAGAGGCAAGTTAGTCCACAAAGTAAATTAGTAAAAATAAATGAATGAATAAACAAACAAATAAATAAATAAAAGTTCTCCTATACGAGAAAGGAATCTGAGACACCAACACAGAAAGTCATAATTTATAAAAGCTGACACATCTGGGTGTTACGAAAGATGCCTGCATCCTTTCCTCTTCTTTAGCCAAAATTTTGATGGGCTTTTCTTTACACTACTATTATTCCTAGGAGAAGAGGCAACCCTGTTCCTTTCATTTCTCCACATGCCATCCCCATTACTTACATCTGAGGCCATTATTTAGTAACTTCTTAGATCTACCTCTAAGAAGAAAGGAATCAAAGAAGGCAATAGTGTGTTAAAGAAGGCGTCTGCAGATGGTCAAACTCTGAGACAAGTTTGCATTCCATAGAGGTCAGTTCTGGGCTGCTTTTTACAGCTGGACACAACGAAAATATTCTTTCTCCTTCCCCTCTCCTACCCTCCCTCAAGGAGGTTTCATTGACTTAGGTCACAGCTGTCCCAGAGGCCCTCTGAGGAGACCTGAATGAGGGCAAGGAAGGGCAGGGAAGGGGATTAAAATGCTGACTGCTCTGATGATCGTTTCCATAGCTTTGCTGGAAAATTGCTAAGTTAGCATCCCCTGGCCCATGATAGCAATTATAATAGCTAGCATTTAAAGTTGGCAAATTGCTTTATATGTATTATCTCATCTGATCCTCACAATAGAGGTAGGTGCTATTATTATCCCTGTTTTGTTTTGTTTTTTAAAGACAAGGAAACTGAGGTTGAGAGGAGGGACTGCCCAGGGGGAACACATCTAGGTAAGTTCCTGAGACAGGATTCAAACGCAAGTCTTCTTAAATCCAAATCTGGTATTCCGCCTACTGTGCCACTGAGAGGACTGTGCTTCTATAAGGGACCTTTCCAAACTCTCTTGTAATGAACTAAAAGAAATGCCATTTCTATATGGCTGGAGCATTTTGGTCTCTGCCTGTTAGTGAGGCTCAGAGGCAGCCACCAAGGACAATGTAATCGCTACCTGCATCACTCCATCTTGTTTAATGAGCTAGTGAGCCCTTATCTCCTTACCGTGATTCACACCATGAGACTGAATACATTTCATTCAGAGTCAGGCTTACTCTGCAGCCTGAATCATTGCTGTCATCGTGTCCTTTGGCAAGGTGTTTTATCTTTGTTTTCCTCCTATGCTCCCCAAAGGAGAGCTGTTCCCTAGAGGCTAATTTGGCAGACAATTTCCATGTGCCATTCTTCCCATTCCCTGTCACTAGATCTTGCCTCAGAATTACTTTTGCAGTTGAGGAAAGGATTGGCCCTGATCCATCCAGACTCTCTCAGCAGGTCACCCAACTGACCAAACAATCAACATTTGCCAATTGGCAGTCCAGGATTGGGAGCACAGCCTGTGGCTGAAGAACAATGAGAAGCTCGTTGGGTCATCGAGGAGCTGAACCTATGAATGGGGTGGGCCAGCTGTCGGGCCCATCAAAGGGTGGATGAATAACGGAATGGGAGCTTGTGAATCCTGGCAGACTTCTTGGGAGCCATTTGCATGATCCAGACCTTTCTTTCCTTGTCAGCAAAATGTGAGCTCTGTTTTCATGAAAATTAGAACAAAGCCGCAAAATATCAGGCTTCAGAATGAACTGTAGCATTATATTTGACTCATCTTTCTATGTCTACTCATCTCTTGACTTCTCTCTGTGTATCTCTCTGATTGTCTCTCCCTTTTTCCTCTTTCTCTTTTTTGTCTCTCTTTCTCCGTCTCCAGCTCTGTGTCTGTCTGTCTGTGACTATCTCTGTCTCCCTCTCACTCCTCTATCCATCTCTCTTTCTTTCTCCTCTCTCTCCCTCTCCTCTCTCTCCCTCTCTTCTCTCTCTCCTCCATCAATTATATTCTATTCCCCACCTCTGTGACTTTGCACAGATGGTTCCTCATATTAGAAGGCACTCCCTTCTTAGGTAGAGAACCAACAGGTTCCCTGAATTACTTCAAAGCATAGAAGAAGTACCACCACATGATTTCCTCCAGTTCTTTGTGCACTCTCTCAACAGAAATTATTTTTATTCCTTTGTATTCACTCATCTGTGTACATATTGCATCCCTTCCAGTAAAACATAAGCTCCTTGAGAGCAGGATCAGCTTCATTTCTGTCGTTTATAGCCCAGCACCTTGCATGTAGTTGGTTTTTTGTTGTTTTATTTTGCAATTCAATCATTTCAATAATGTCTGACTCTTCATAACTCTATTTGGGGTTTTTCTTGGCAAAGATATTAGAGTGGCTTGCCATTTCCTTCTCCAGCTCATTTTACGGATGAGGAACTGAGACAAACAGGGTTAAGTGACTTGCCCAGGGTAACATAGTAAGTGTCTAAGGCCAGATTTGAACTCAGATCTCCCCGATTCTAGGCCCAGCACTCTATCCACTAAGCCACCTAGCTGGCCTTGCACATAGCAGGCACTCAATAAGTGTCTGTTGAATTGAATTGCCTGTGTTAAAAAGTCTACCTCACAGATGCTGTACCTGTTTAAACTATTATTTTAAGCTCACTGTCTTGGCAGCCCCTGCCAAAGGCACAAGTAGAATCGACATCACTGAAAGTGATTAGAGCCAACATTTTATAGTCCAGTTATGATGATGATTTGCTAGTGCTTTTAATGCTAGTGACAAGATGGCCCTTCCTAGCTTTCTGATGTTATTCCATATTTGCTATTATTCAAACAGTTCTATCTTTTTTGTCTTTGCACTCATCATTTATCCATCGTGCCTAGAATGCTTCCCCTCCTCACTTCCACCTTTGTAAAACCCTGGCTTACTACAAGACTCAGCTCCAATGCCTCCTTCTGCAAAATGTCCCCAGTTGCTTCTACTCTAAGGCAACCTTCCAACAACACCATATCTATCTCAAATGTGCCTGTTTATAGACAAGCTGACTCCTCCAACAGAATTTAAGCACCTTGAGGGCAGAGGTTGTGTCTGCACGCTATAAGTGCCTAATAAATGCTTTATGATTGATTGATTCTTACTAACAGCTGGTATTTATATTATTATATAAATTATTTATATTATGTAATGGAATTGAAGTTAATTACACAACTGATACAACAAATATCAGACAACAGTCAAAAACCAAAGTCATGGTTGCTTTCTCTATGTGTGAGTCACTACCAATGTGTTTCAATCAGAATAGAAAAAGAACCCTTCTATCAGAAGAATGAAGAAAACAGAGTTTGCTTCCACAGTTATTTGACTTGGCACAGCACTGAAACTTTGGATATAGGAACAAGTTATAACATTAGAGACATAGAATCTCAGAGTTGGGACATCTTGGAATCATCTAAGATTACCAATACCCAAATAGGAATAGCATCTATGATAGCTCTTACAAGTGGTCATCCAGCTTTCCCCTAAGACCTACTAATGATGGAAATCCACTACTACCCATCCTGGCCCATCGAACTTTAGGGAAATGTTTGCTTTCAGGAAGTTTTTTTTCTCTTATATCAAACCAAAATCTGCTTCAGTAAAACTTTTACCTTAGTTGTGTTCCTAATTCTGCCATCTGGGCCTAAGAAGAGCAAGTCCAATCCTTCCAAATCACTACAACCCGGTCCCACTTTCCAAGTCTTTTCTTCTCTAAACTAAATATACCCGTTTCCTTCAACCAATCCTCTCTCACGTAACATGATTTCTAGTGCTGTCCCTGTCAATTCTTTTCGAAGAAGCCACTACACAAGCTAACAGTTAAGAATGGAAATTTGACCCTATGTATCTGGATGGATAACAGTACATCTTGATCATTACATGCAATAAATCTGTGGGTGGTAATAGTACAAAAGTTCAAAAATCCTTTGAGCTATATACAATTGAGGCCTGACTCTCTCAAAAGATTCAGAATCTTTACTGGGTCCTTGAGTATCTGAGTCATTCATCCAGGTACATGAGACCTCTTCTGGGTCACCCCTAGATTGGGCCAGTCAAATCAATCCAAAAACATTTAATAAGCGCCCATTTGCCAGGTCTTTGTTGGTTGCTGGGAATATCCAAATATCCCCAACTGAGCAAATCCAAAGAATGAAACAATCTCTGCTAGTGAGGAGCTTAGGTTTAGGATTGAAATGCAGTAAAATTTTACTTGTGGGCCATAAAATATTTAATAAAGAGAAGTTTATTCAGCCACGAAAAAGATCAGTAGTGGATGAAGTGCAAATTATGCGAAAGGCAGTATGTAAACATTGAAGATAAGAATATTAAAGCAGAGATAGCCCTCCTCTCAAGGAGCTCACAATCTAATAAAGGGAGATGACACAATAGGTATAGGATAATTCAGCTACAAGTAAAATGGGAAAGCCCACACCCCTCCCCCCCCATAGTCCATAAGGTGTAATCTTAGCACATCTTCTTTAATATCATCACCACTGTCAAAATAATGTTTCTAATTCTGAACCATTTGGTATGACTCTTCTCAGTAACTACAGAGGCAGTTGTCAGTTCACATCTTCACAGGGTCGCTCCCCAAGATGATGGCAACAAGAGCTGGGCTAGAAATAAGACCAAGTCCTAGAGGATTGCCTGAGACCTAGAGAGCTTATGAGACTTGCCTGAGGTATTCAGTGACTTCTGAGCTCAACATGAGAAAAAAAAGACATTGCAGCCAAGAAAGAAAATCTCACGAGTAGCCTAGTACCAAGCAAAAGGGACAAACTAGTTCTTTTCTACTCTGACCTGCAAAGAACACATCTGGATGACTATATTCATTTCTGGGCACTACATTTTTGGAAAGACAAACTGGAATAAATCCGGAAGAGAATGACCAGGATGGTAAGGGGACCAGAGAACACGCTACAAAAGGATTCATTGAAGAATCCATCAATGCTTAGACTAGGGAAGGGGAAGACTTAGGGAAGGTATAACAGCAGTTTTCAAGAATTTAAAGGGCTGTTATGGGGGGGGGGGGCAGATTAGACTTCTCCTATTTGCCCCTTGAGTGTAGAGCTAGGAAAAGTAAGTAGAATTGCAGAGAGGTAAATCTATTTTTAATGTAAGGGGAAACTTTCTGACACTTTGAAATATCCAGAAGTGGAGTTGGCTAGTGAGTTTCTGCATAGTAAACTTTCTAAAGCAAAGATGAGAAGACTTGTTGGGGATTCAGGTAAGAGACATTCAGATATGGATTTGACCAGACAGCTCTGAGGTCCTGTGTAACTCACAGATTCTTTGATTTAGTGTTTTACTCGATGGCACAACTGCCATTACATTTGACTGAGTTACAAAACCAGCAGCCCACTAAGGATACAATGTACTTTCAAATGTTACAGAATAGGGCACACGTTCAGGTATTTGGCCCAGGAATGCAGGCTTGGACTCTGCCAAGCATATTCCACCCACAAGATGGTGGAAAGGACTTTACACAACGTGATCTCTGCCTCCTCTCCAGTTTTGCTCATGTATTTTGTGACAGGAGGGAAAAAAAGGATCTGTGTTTGGAAACACTAATACCAAATTCAAGAAAAAAAATAAGTATGTCTCAATCTGGGTAAATCTTCAGTTTCCAGATATCCATGAAGAGAATAAAATTGAAGATTTAGAAGTAGTAGAAATGATTGATAAAGACAGAAAAAATGAGATTGACAAACTTCTATGATTGTTTAGAGAGTATTGTGGGGTTTTTTCTTCTCCATCTCCTTCCCCCTAATTTTCTTCTCCGAAAATGTTTTTCTGTATCTATTAAATGCTAAGTGATCATAACTTTATTATCATGTTGATGGTTTTTCAGGTTCTCCAAATTTTGCCTGCTTCTCAAACTGGAAAAATAAATTGACATAACTGAGGTCCCCCACCATTTAAAAACATATAGCTCTATTTAACAAAAATAGGGGAAAATCGTAAATTCAATTATTAAATTTCTAATTATTTTAATATGCACTTCAATTCATTAATGATTTCACCAATGGGAGCACTCCCACCAATGGTGCAGATTACATCCTACCCAACCTTTAACTTGTACAACTCATCCATATCCTCCTCTAGTAAATCTTCCATAGGAAGAGTCAACCAGTATACAAAGGGTCTTCTTCTATGTCTTTTAACATTTTGAGGGCAACAATGCAATCCATCTTGATTTCTAAATGACTGACTCACCTGAATTTCCAGTCCTACATTTTTGGTGATATATTCTCATCTGGGCTTTTTTTTTGCATGCTATTCAGTATCTCTAATGTACCAGAGCCTATTTAAACACAATGTATATTTCCGTAGTGCCTTTTGGTTCATTCATTCTTTGAAGGTTATAATGTATATGGTTCACCATCAAAAGCATATTCTAGCTTAAAATATTTTTGTTGGTTCTGTTGTAATGACCCATGATTCACATTCAGAAGAATATGTTTTAATAAATTATTTTGTTGGATCAGGTTTAGAGTGGATATGTTGCAATTTTTTAAAATGTAATCTTTCTTCAGTTCACTTCTTGGCCAAGCTCATCATCCATCCATAATGCCTATCTAAGATATGTACCTATATATATTGACCAGATCTATGTATGGTCTGCTCATCCTACTGACCAACCTATCTGGACAATAAACATTTTTCCTCTTCCACTTGATTTTTCTTGTGTGAATTGTTCAGTTGAATACTTTCAAGGAATTGCAGAGCTCATTTAGAAGGATCCATAAGAATCCAGATCTTGATACAATCAGGACAATGTTATCTAAAAACAAGAGCATTTGGAGAATTTCATCATATAAGGTAATAACCTTCCCACTTGGGCTCTCCATTGGACATGCTATATACTGCAGCAAATGCCTTTAGTAAGTGCATGTGTGCCTCTTCTATGTCTCCATTGATATTAATAGTAAATACAAAGAAATTTCTTTTTTTGCTGAATCTATCAAGACATTTTGTATTATCTTAATACATGCTTGAGAGACACATTGTTATAACTAAGGCTTCAAGGCTACATTTTGTTCTACCAAATCAATTTTTTTAATAATCACATGACAATAAATACAGTGGAATTATGTATCAACTTTTCATGTGGATATGTGACCACCAACTTATGATCTGCTACAAAATATTATTTTTAAAGCCTTGCTTACTTCTTATATTCATCAAGGAGGTTCCCAATATATGTATAAATTATTCTCAAAGATTTTGAAGAGGTCAAAAAGTAGAAATGAGAGTTGGTAGTTATTAATTTCTTCTTGATCACCTTTTAAAGGTACTACTAACAAGCTTTAACTTTTGTTCTAATCACTTAGTATCTTCCCTTTTTACAATATTGAGAGCTCCTTCAAAATTGTTACCTCCAGCATAGACCTCTGACTTGAGTTGGTCCAGCTTTTCTGTCTTTATTTTCTCTAATGTAACTTTTATTTCTTCAAGAAGCACTGTGATTTTGGACTACAAATATGGATGTGCTCTCATCGATGAACAAAATAGTTTATTACAGAAATACTGACAAATCTTTTTCTGTTTTTCCTTCTATTTTTTTATCCTCCTTCCATTTTCTACCTTAAATTTGTCCTTAGGGTGATCTGATTTAATTGGATTTCATGGCAATCTTTCTTGTTGAACCATCCTATGCTTCTCATTATTTTAGGAGGGGATGCTATTCATAATTTCCTACTAATCTCCTCTGTATATTTTATAAATAATTTTACAATCTAAACTGGTTTTTCACTTGGTTGACATATAGTTCTAATATGGCAATGGGAACAAGGATTTGCTGACTAAGGCAATTTCCTAGGTCCTTTGGCCTCTTTCTTGTGACAAGGGCTTTCTGTCAGTTTAACTTCTGCAAGAAAATCGTGATAGTCTTTACTGAAATCTACTCATTTATCCATTTCCCATATTTGGAATTAATGGCTTGTTTTTAAAGGTCAGCTTGAATTTGCTTTAATTATACTCAAATTTTTTCTCATTTCATTCATTCATTATACTAATTTGCTATTGATTTCAACCTTTGTCAAATAAATTAATGATTTGACTGAATGCAAACAAATGATTTGGAAGACACTTCCACATCAGCAGCCATTCATTTCTTGTCTGTTAAGAGAAAGTCAGTTACCTTTTTTAAGATGCTAGTCATTGCTTCCCATATCAAGGACTTCCTACCTCTCTTTTGAAGAATGATATAGAAGCATATAGCTTCTGTGTTGTCCATGAGCCTTTAGCCTTTTTCACTTTTCATTCTGAATCATGCTTTCCAATGTCTAACTATTGCGAAAATAAACTGTGGTTTTATATTTAATATAACAAATATGATAATTTTATTAGAATTCAAAATATGCATAATGCATTTTTATATTCTTAAGCTCACAAAATTGCTTTAGAGCTGGAAAGGATGCTAAAAAAATAACAAGTACTGCATAGAATTCCATTTTCCCCAAAAAACAATGTTCATCATTCAAAAAGGGCAGTAGAGGAAATTTTTATTCCCTCATGGCATCAAATTTTTCAGAAATTTAATATCTCTAGTCAACAGTTGTATGCTAGTGTACAGTCTTCTTCTTCCAACCTGGACCTTCCAAGAAATTCACCTGGGGATTTCAGTAAAGTTAAATGACCCCTTTGCCTGTATTTAACCTTTATTAATGTGAATTAATGTCACTTTGCAATCATTCGGGTCACAAATGTGCTGTGGAGATTAAGTGAAGAGAACAATGACCTGAAAACAATATTGTGAACTAAAACTTTTGGGACATCGATGGGGGAAAATAGTACATGTTCAAGCAAAACCTCACTCAAACACCACAACTCCTAGGTCAGCAGGTCCAAAAAGGAGGAAAAGAAAGTAGGCATCAACCACTATGAGCTAAAAAATAGATAGGGCAAGAAACAGGAGCTATTTTTCTCATTCCAATTTTCTAAACTGGCTCTTGGATTAGTGAACTGGTTTTTTCAGGATATCCAATAGCAGAGCCATAACTAGAATGAAGCAAATGAACTTTGCCCCTGTTCACCAAAATTTAGATAGTACTAATAACATGGACACTTATTTAGCATCTTAGAAACAATTGAGTTTAGAAATTAGCAAGAACAATTAGTTAAAACAGGACAAATGCCCCTTGACCCTAGTTCCAAGAAGAACTTTTCTCCAGCCCTACTAACCTATCACCCCTCCAACACACGTGCCAGCCTTCCAGCAATGCCCTCAAGGTGTCCTGGCATCTCTCCATGTCCCTGTTCAGCTGAATATTTTTTCAAGTTTGATCAAATGACATGTCTCATGGTGTTTGTCCTACTTACAACTTTGTCCAATAGTGCCATTGAGCACCACTAGAAACTCTAAGGCTACAATAGATTAATAGATAAAGATTCAGTAAACCAATTAAAAAAATTATCAAGTACCTACTATGTGCCAGCAATTGAGGAAACAAAAACAAAAAAAAATGAAACAATACCTGCTCTCAAGGAGTTTATGTGATAGGGAAGAATATACATACACACATATGCATACATACACATACATATATCCTGTTTTATTGCACTTTGCTTTATTGCACTTTGCAGATATTATGTGATTTACAAATTGAAGGTTTGTGGCAACACTGTGTGGAGCAAGTCTATTGGTGCCATTTTTCCCACAGCATGTGCTCACATTATGTCTCTGTATCATATTTTGGTAATTCTCACAATATTTCAAATTTTTTCATTGTTATTATATCTGTTGTGGTGATCAGTGATTTTTGACGTTACTATTGTGATTGTTTTGAGGTGCCATGAATCATGTCCATATAAGATGGCAAATTTAATCAATAAATGCAAGTGTGTTCTGACTGCTCCACCAACCAGCCATTACTGTCTCTCTCTTTCTTTGGGCCTCCCTTTTCCCCAAGTCACAACAATATTTAAATTAGGTCAATTAATAACCCTATAATGGCTTCTAAGTGTTCAAGTGATAGGAAGAGTCAATTGATGGGACAAACTTAATTTTTGTCTTATTTTAAGAAATTGCCACAGCCATCTCAACCTTCAGCAATCACCATCCTGATCAGTCAGCAACCATCAACATCAAGGCAAGACCTTCTATGAAGACTCAGATAATGGTTAGTATTTTTTAGCAATAAAGTATTTTTAATTACAGTATATACATTGTTTTTTTCAGACATGATACCATTGAACATTTAATATGCTACAGAATAGTGCAAATATAACTTTTATATGCACTAGGAAACCAAAAATTTCACATGACTTGCTTTATTGCAATATTTGTTTGATTGGGGTGGTCTGGAACCAAACTCGCAATATCTTTGAGGTATTCCTGTATCTATAATATATTTTTATTTATTTTTCTTTAGGCATTTTATATGTATTAGAATATATATCATATGTGTATGTGTTTTATATCTATATAAAATAACGTATGCATATGTATATATGTGTGTAGAGAGATAGATGAACATGCGTAAAATCAATATGGTGTGAAACACAATGTCATTATACATAACATAGTGAGGGAAGGTCAGCACCTGCAGTTGAGGATATCCTGACTAGCTTCATGTAGAAGATAGCATTCAAACTGCATCTTGAAGAGAGAAATTCTAGAAGTTGAAGCAAAGAAAAGAGGCATTCCAGGGATGGGGAATGACTAAGGCAGGGGCATAAAGAAGGAAGGCTTATCTTGCGTAAGGAATGGAGAGAAAGTCCAGTTTGCCTGGATCATTGGGCAGGGGAAACATCAATACGTAATGAAGTTGGAAAGTAAGTTGGCATCAGGCTGTAATGAGCAAAATGTTAGAATTTAGGAAAACAGGAACCCAATTAACTGGTAGACTACAAGAGGAAACATGGATCTATCATTAGCTATATACAGTTGGATATTATTAGTGCTTTAAGAGGTAAAAATGTATACAGGATAGTAATAATGTATACAGGGGGAGGAACAAAGGAAGTCTATACAAATAATACATTAATCCAGATATAAGTTCTCTAAGGGGAAAGCTATTCTCAAACTTTCCCAGAAGTTTAGTCACTAGTTGAAACAAAGAAAAATATATGCTCCATAAACTGAAATATCAATAAACTGTGGTGTGGGGCAGTAGGAAAGAAAAACTTCCTCATTTAGGGGAGAGAGTAGCTTTAAAAAAAATTTACTGGCTGAGTTTACTTGGTGTTGATTTTAACGTGATATTGCTGTTAGATCTAAAACAAGTGAATGATGTTCGGTGAAAGACTTAGCAATTCTGATCAATACAATGATCCACAATACCTGCTCTCAAGGAGTTTATGTGTTAGGGAAGAATATACATATACATATATACATACACTTTCATATACCTTGTTTTATTGCACTTTACAGATGTTATGTAATTTACGAATTGAACAATTCCAAAGGACTTATGAACATTATCCACCTTTAGATAGAGAACTGATGAACTCAAAGCGATGTTTTGTTTTGTTTTGTTTTGTTTTGTTTTGTTTTGTTTTGTTTTGTTTTAAGTCAAACAGAGGAATTTATGGCTGATTCTAGAGGCAATGAGGAACCAAAGGTTATTGCATGGGGAGTGATGTGACCAGATGCATGCTTAAGAAAAGTCACTTTTATAGTTGTGTTGTGTGAAGGTCAGACTGAAGTGAGGAGTGATCTGAGGGAGGAAGAACAGTTAGAAAATCACTGTGACAGTCCAAACCAAAGGTTAGAAGGGCCTAAACTGAGCTGAAGTAGTAGCTTATGCGTAGAGAGAAATGTCAAACTGAAAGATGTAGAGGTGAAAAAGCAAGGTTTGTCAAATGAATATATATATGAAGTAAGGGAAAGGGAGAAGTTGAGGCTAGACTTCGATTGGGTAAAGGTAGGTATCACAGCCAGCCTCATTCTTATTCTACTCGCCCATATCTTCTCACAATACTCGGTCTGTATAAGTTACAGCTGTACCTAGAAATCCATATTCCAAAGTTCTGATCCTGACTTGTTCAATAATTTGCCAGGTTAACATTTTTTAATTTTTTATTCGTTTTGACCTTAAAGGCAAATAGACACACACAAAAAAGAACATTTCCATGGACACCGAACCACATCAAAAGAAGATTCCATTTAAAAACATGAATTTCTATTTTTAAAAAACTATGTAATAAATACTACTTATCATTTTTAATAAGCTATGTAATAAACACTACTCGTCCCTTTCAAAGCTACCCTGTTTTTCTGTGCTTCCTTCTAAGTTTTCTTTTGTTCCCTACTGTGTATTTGTATTTTTTTCTCCCAGGTTAACTTTTGCAAATAATTTATTCTGTGGGCCTTATTAAGATATAATAATATATTTTCCTGTTCTGGACAAAAATTTTTAATATACATGAGAATCAGCTTGGTGTAGTGGATAGAGAGCTGACATCAGAACCAGGAAGATCTGCCTCTATTACATACACTGACTTGAAAGACCTTGGGCAAATCACTTAACCTATCAGTGCTCTAAGCAACTCTCTAAAACTAAATTGCATAGAAAGTGCCTATTGCATTGGTAAAGAGTATTTCCTAATCTGGGAGTTCTCAATATCAATGAAATCGCAGTTCTTAACAGTCATCCAACAAGCATTTATTAAGTGCTTGGTGTATGCCAACCCCTATACAAGAGAATGAAGAATAATTACACCTCAAAAAATAATTTCACTTTTCTAGACCTATACCTGAAGGGGAGAGGTGAAAAAAGTAAAAAAGAGAAAAAAAGGAAGTTGGCTGGGGAAGGTTGGGATGGGTGATCCGGAGAGTCCCTCCCATTCCTAGCATTCTAATATTCTGAATGTGCTTTTAAAAAGAATGAGATAGGATCTTCAAAATGCTTAGTTTCTTATACATAGATACTCATAGATACTTTGCAAGGTGTTTTCAACATAGAGCCCTTTTGTGGATCTAAATATTATTATTATTGACATATTAACACATTATATTTAATAGTAGAGACATTATGTGGTAGTAGAGTGCTAGACTCTGAATCATGAAGACCTCTAATTATTACCTATATGACCATAGGCTATTCTCTTAACGTATATGAGCCTCCTTCAACCCCTGCCCTAGACCTATTTATTAAGATATAGAGGAGTCAAAATCCCATTAGTGGAGGAAATCACCATACAAAAAGTTCCCCAACTTATAAAATCACAGCTCCTTTTTGCATATTTGAATAGATGCGTGTAATACTACAATGTCAAAGCACAAAGGCTATGTTATTTATATTAATAATCAATTAATAAAATAACTAATAAAATTTCCACCATTGGCCCTACTCGGACTTGAGAAGATGGTTTGTAATTCAACAGAAAATAGAGAAACAAACTCCCCCATAAGAAATCTAGCACCGGATTAAAAAGCCTCTCTAAACTAATATCTTCCTATATCAGCTTAGCCAAGATTATGTAGAAAAAAAAAAGCTATTTCTACTATATGGTTGACATAAGGCAAGTTGTTTCCTGTGCTTGTAGGATTGGTTGTGGTGACTCAGGAAAGATTCCATTGAAATATCTAGTCCATAATAAAGGAAAACCTGATTAAATGATAGGTGTAGGCAACTAGCCAAACAATTAAATATAATTGTAGGGTGCTGTACCTTGGCTGTTAAAACACATATAATAATGTTGGTAAGATTATAAAACCCTCGACATGCACTGATAAAAGAATTGACACAGCATTCTTATTTACGTGAACTCTCAGGTGACTTCCCCACCTGGAAACTCTGGCTATGAGAATTATCTACAGATAAGAACTATCTCTGTAGTTCTTAAGAATTTGCCCATGGTAACACAGTTAAGATAGGTATCAAAGACAGAATCTGAACTCATGTCTTCCTAACTCTTAGCCCAACACTCTGTTCACTGTGGTAGGCTGGCTCAAAAACTTAGAAATGTTCTAGGAAAAATAATAGATATTTATGCAGCACTTTCAAGTACACAAATTTTGTATATGGTATCTTATTCCAACTTTACAATGACTTTGTAAAAGTATTATGAACCTTATTTTACGGATGAAGAAATGGAGGATCCTAGAGATTGTGATTTGCACATGGCCTCACAACTAAAAGGTAGCAAAGGCTGGATTAGAATCCAAGTCTTCCTGATGCCATGTCCAGCATGGTATATACTGCTATGTGATATACTCACACAGAACCAAACAATAAATCAATCAATCCTGGCCAAAGAAAAAGGGTATCCTTTCCTTTTTAAGCTAATAAAGTCTGCTAACTTATTATTGTTAACTTATTAGTATAACTATTACAAGGCTATCCCATTTAGAAGGAACACTGGAAACTCCTGCATCCCTCAACACAAATAAATTTCAATAGAAGAGATCTATAAAGTCCTTTCTTCACCACAAGCCTGTGAAGTAGGTAAAGCAACTATTATCTTCCCCACTTTACAGATGAGAAAACTGACACACAGTGTGGGGGAAAGACTTGCTCAGAGTCACACAGTTGACATATCAGTCAAGATTCAAACTCAGGATTCCTCATTCTCCACTACATCATACTATCTATTTTTTTTAAAGTATGTAGTTCTTTTGGAGGAGTGAAAACAAATATGCAAATTAAGGAAAACCAATATAAAGACAATTAGCATGTCACTCAAGTAATAGTTGGTCACATTAATATAGCATTTTATAGTTTTGCTCAGCGTTTTCCTTAGAATAAGCCCATGGTAGAAGTGATATCATCATCCCCATTTTTTACACATGAAGAAACTGAGGTTCAAGGAGTTTAAGTGACTTGCAGAAGGTCACATAGAAAACAGCTGAATCAGCGTTTGGACCCAAACCTTTAGACTCCTAGTCCAATGCTCTTTCCACTACATCAAGTCATTTCACCCACATATTTTGGTCTCCTTACAGAAATGAAGGTCTATCATATTTGGGCATTCTAGACACTTGCCATGTCATTAAAATAGTCATGTTCCAGCTTACTGTTAATCCAAGAGAGCAAGCACTGAAACTGAAATAAAAGGATGGGAGGAATGGGTCTATTTGTTCTAGGTCCAGGAAATTTCCTAGTGATGATCAACTAGCAAAATTCAGCCTAGAAAGAGCAGTTCACATTGCTAGAGTTGATACTTTGATTTTGAGACCAGCCTCAAAATTTTGCCACTGTTGAAGATTGTTTACGGATAGCAAAATGGGGACTTAGTGTATTAAGAACTCCAGCAATTCCACAAATGCTTTCCCTGTTTTTGTTCATGCTGTGCCCTGTCTACAACTTTTCTGGGGCAAGGTCCACAAGGTCTACAGTACATATGTTTCCTCTATATATGTATGGCCCCTCTAAACATCCACTGGTCAAGCTACTCAGAGATTTGGGCACAGAGAATACCTCATGGAAATTGATCTAATGAATCAGTATCTAAAGGTCAGCAAAAGGTACATCCTTGATAGAATATCATGAGCCACTCCATTTTTTAGGTGTTTTGATAGAAACTGGTAACAGGATAGACTTCTATTCCATGTAACATCTGGGGATCTCGAAAACATCCTTAGGGTGTTGGGGCAGAGAATCAGATAGTCACAGTATTAGCTATAAGCCCCAGGCTATACATGCACTATCTTACAAACACAGACTTCAAATAAAATAACCCCCTCCAGGGAGATCCCAACCACAATTACTATGCACAAGGTGCCTGAAAAAGGGAGACATAAATTCAGTTGTACCCCTCTCCCTGATTCTGTCTTCCCACAGCTCAGTGAAAGGGGCAGGGTATAGAGAAAAGCACCCACATGAGGAAAACTCCCAGAGAGACCCAGGCAATATAAATAAGCTCTTCCTGAGCTCTGGAGACTTACTTGGATCTAAAACTCTCTGCTGATCACCAAATTTACACAAAGACCATGGTGACTTTCACATTTACTAGCTGTGTTAAGCTGATTGTCCTTCCTGATCCTCAGTTTCCTCACCTGTAAAATAAGATAATATCTGTGGTGCCTACCTCAAAGGGTTGTTGTGAGGATCAAATGAAATACTTTTGAATGTAAAGTGACTTGTAAACTTTTAAGTCCTAAACGTGTTAACTATTATTATTGTTGTTATAGAGAGGCAATACTGGGTAGAGAGCTGGCCTCAGAGCTTGAAGACTAGAGTTCAAGCCCTGCCTCTAGTTCGTATTAGCTGTGTGACTGTGGACAAGTCGCTTAACCTCTTAATGCTCTAACCAGTTCTCTAAGACATCAAGTTATAGAGAAGATGCCAACTTGCATTGGTAGAGAGTTTCCTCATCCAGTTGTCTTTACCAATGAAATCACAGGTCCAGTCCTTGTCTCTCTATACATAATTGTTATCAGATTTTCATAGTGCATTACAACAGGGGTCATTGGAGCTATATGGGTGTACCTCCCTTGATGTTAACTGATGGATTTCCAAAAAGCTGTAAGTTGAATTTTTACAATTCGCTTTCTATTTTAAATGTGCTGTCAAATTCAAATAGAAACAGGGGCCACAAATCCATACATTAGAATCCCTGAAGCAACATTTTGATTTAGTTTAAAATGTAATATTATCTGTTTTATTATATTTTTATTTTGTTAAATATTGCTCAACTACATTTTGCTCTGGTTTAAGCCAAAATTAGGAGTATTGCAGTGTGCCCAGGGCTGGCATGTCTGACACCTCTGTAGCAAAGGATCCGTCTATTTAAAGGAGCATTTTAGTGAATCATTTAGCAAGCCAAATCATCAAACCATCATTTAGATTTGGAGGAAGGTGGTGGTCTGGGGATCCTGATCAATTGTTGCCCTCCTCCCTCACTGGAAATCCGAAGGAGAGAAAGCACAGAATACATCCCAAAAGAGTCCAAGCTCTTTCTTCTCAGCTCCTCTTGTAGTCCTAAAACAGAAAGTTCCTCCTGATTCAGTTTCCAGTCATCTTTGAGTAGCACCCCCTCCCAGTCACGTGATCACAGAAGGCCAATCCAGAGCTGCTGCTTAAACCCCAAAGAACATGGCCTTTAGTGCTGAGCTCCCTGAGAACTATCTTTTTGGAAAAATGTCTACAACCTATAATTTCACCAAGTCAGTTGGTGGTTATTCAATTGATCTGGAGTCTCCCTACTGATAACTACCCCCCACCCAAGAAAATCTGTCATTAATCCCTGGCTACATGTTTATATAAATCTATTGTCTTTATATGAGCAAGTATTTATTGAAAAACAGTACCATATATTGGAAATCCAGCAAAACACTGCAGCTGAAAGTCCAAGGATTGAGCCCAAATTCCACTTCTGCCATTTACTCCTCTGTGACCTGGGCAAATCCCTTGAGATCCATTTTCTTCATCTGTAAAATATGGACAAAATGGCCACTTAAGTGTTTTCTAACTCCAAATCTATGACCCAGAGGACCTTAGATTTAGGGCTGGAATAATTTGAGCAATCATATCAAATGCCTCTCACACACAAGGCAACTGAGCCCCAGGAAGATTAAGTGATTTGCCCAGGGTCAAGCTAATCAGTGTCTGAGCATGGTTTAAATCCAGGTCTCCCTAACTCCAGACTCTCCAGCTGCACTACACTGTCTCCTACTATTTTTAAAGTGTTGGGGGGGAGGAAGAGGGGATAGGGAGGAGCAGAGTTGGACTAAAAAGTCTGTAAGAACCATTCTAATGCTAAATTTATAAGACTATGATAACCTATGTACCTTGTATATTGGGTGAAAAATAATAGGTTTTTTTCAGCTAATGGTTCATTGTTCCTAAGAGTTCAGTTCTGCTCAATCCAACAGTTGAGTCTGTTTGTCAGAAGGCTCTCCAATGAACAACTTCTAACCACTCTGAACATACCCATTGGCCAGAAGCCTGTGCAATTATTGGATCTTGGGGAACACATGTTACTTGGTGGTGGGCCTCATCGTTGCATGTTGATCCATCAAGCACACTTAATATGTTGTCTACAAAAACTGCCAGTTCAGTCTGCTGGGGAAACCAGACAATCAGCATGCAACTCCCGGAATCCAATAAAAATAAGGCCAGGGAAAGGAGTGTTGGACATTTAGAACAAAGACATTTGAAAACGGGGCATGATATTTGATGAGACTTAGTAACCAGTCAATCAATTTGTATTTACCAAGTTTTCTACAGGATATGAAGCACCAGATTAAGATCTGAAGTAGATAAGCTGTCCTTGTCCTCAGATCCCCCAGTCAAGCTAATGTTGAGGCCTGGCAGTTCCTTTGACCTCCCACTGGAACAATTGAAATTCAAGTCCCAGACACTCAGAATTGATCCAAGCACAAGTTCAGCCTGAAGGCCTGGGTTAAGGTTCCACAGTCCCTGTGAGCAAGCAGCAGCCGGGAAGCCCCACAAAACAGCCAACTTGGCACCTGGCTAGGGGAAGCAGCTCCCTCTGCTCTCAAGGGTCCCTCTGCAGCCTACAGCACATATTGAGTTGAGGTCACCCCAGGCTAATACCATGACTGTTCATGCTCCATCTGTGCATTTCCTAATGGGGCTACTTATGGGTTTGTCCCAGAGATCAAGCAGTCACAGGATTAACTGACTTCCTGAGGTCCCTTCCAACCTTATGATTCATTAAAAGGTGATGATAATTAGAGTCATGGAGTTACTCACTCTAGGATGAATCCAAACTGACCTCATAGGAGTTACACTCACCCTGTGTGTGTGAGCATGCACATATGCACATATCTATGCATATGTGCACCTTCACTAATCTGACAGCCCTTGGAATATAAGAACACCAAAGACCAACAATTATTCACATGGCTGTTCCTCAAAGCCAAAAGACAGACTCATGAAATGATAGAACTTGCTAATATAAAAATTTTTTTGATAACTTTGGCTTTTACATCACTTTCATTTCTGAATATATCCATTCCCCTCTCCCATGGGGAGTCATCCTATAAAGCAAATAAATAAATAAATGAAGAAAAAAAGAGCAGTTAAAACAAAGTCAACACATTAACTGACTGAGAGTATATGCAGTATTCTTTATCCATGGTTCTCACCTCTATAAAGGAGGGAGGTGCATTTTCTCATCTATTTTTTGAGGCCAAACATAGTTATTTAATTACAAAATTATCAGGTCCCCTGTTGTTGTCATTATTCTTTGCTTTTACATGGTTATAGTCATTGTGTCCATTGTTTTCCTACCTTTGCTTATTTCACTCTGCATCAGTTCATAGGAGTCTTCCCATACTTCTCTGAATTCTTCATATTTATCATTTGTTACAGAGTATTAACATTCTGTTACATTCATGCACCACAGCTTATTTACCAATCCCCAGTCCTGGGCATCTACTTTGTTTCCAGCTCTTTGCTACCGCAAAAGGTGCTGCTATAAGTATTGGAAACTTAGATAACTTAGAATGTTAGAACTAGGGGGCGGAGCCAAGATGGCGACCAGAAAGCAGTAACTGGCGTGAGCTCCCCACCAAATCCCTCCAAAAACCTATAAAAAAATGGCTCTGAACCAATTCTAGAGCTGCAGAACCCACAAAGTGGCAGAGGGAAGCAGGGCCCCACCCCAGGACAGCCTGGATGGTCTCTGGGTAAGGTAGGTCCCACACGGACCTCCC